>CM031240.1:766995042-767595042 GCA_018340775.1 Taxus wallichiana var. yunnanensis
CATGAGGCAATGACCCAGGTTGTCCCTCATTCAAATTAACATTGTATTACTTTTTCTTGAAATCTCTCCATTCATAAGAAATTGAGTGATTTTACTTTGCCATTTTGACTTGAACCCCACCCTGCCTATTTCTTCTCGCACTCCTTATCGGTAACTGGAGATCTACCTCTGTGTTACAAAAGAAACCGTAATTTCCTTTCACCAAGGATTGATCTTCCTCTTGAGAAACTTGTTGTCCCAATTCTAACATGAGTATATTATTCTGACCATTTAATTATTGGGTTTTACTAATTACCACCTTTACTCTTCTTTGAAAAAAACAAAGAAATACCTCTCAATTTGGAGAACTCCTGGCCTTTCCTACCCAAAAAGTGGCGCACAAACTCATATATTGTGTATTATCTATATAGGCCAATGGTAGCTCTAGTTCATATGATTAGTCTCTCATGTATATATGTACATTCAAATTTTATTTGGTTTAGTAACTTTCAAATATTCCCATCACCTTCTGTGCTCCATCTATGGCATCTAATAATTGGCAAGGCACGTTAAACAAGTTACACACGGGTAGTCACATCTGAGATATAAAACTAAGACAATATGTCACAAGAAGATTCTGAAGATAACACTGTTTGTTGATCGAATTTTCTCGAGCAGTTGAAACACCAACTGGTCCTCACTTCAATCATCATTTCTTGTGCCATAAACAAACGCTCATATAAAACCTTAGTTCAACCTATTGAAAATATTGCATGTGGCCAAAAGGATAGATAATTTGTAGAGCTATTGAAATTTCTTACCTGGCGAGGTACTGCTTTTGCAAGTCGTGTGGGTAGGTCTTTTGGGTTGGAAAGAATAGTGTTGAATTGGCTGATGACAGATCCAGATAAAACATTTAAAAAAACACATTCCAAACTGTGAAGTAGATCATCTTGGAACATGCACTCTTTTTTTTTTTTCCACTGTATGAGACAGACCCTTGAATAGCTGAAAACAACATCATTATAGGTGGGATGATATACAGAAATATTTGTAGAATGACACTGGGTAAGTAACCAGTTATGAGCTGGCTTGCAACTTTCCTGCATAAAAGAGAAAAAGGAGAGAGCATGGGATGTTAAAAAAATTGCATGTATCAAGAAATCATATCATTACTCAAAGTTGCATTTTTAAATCCTTTATAAGGTGATAAAATAGATAAATGCTCTAGCTTTTGAATTCATGGAACATTTATACATGGGATACTTAACACAAGTTTTAAAAGAGATTAACCATAACATTAGGATTGAAGTTCACATGAGCATGGAATTGATCTTCATTCAAATGGCCACCTTTTGCAGGCATTTCCATTATTGCAACTCCAAGTAGAACACAAATAACAAGGATGCCTTATTCTTCTTAGAAATACATGTAGCAGTAAAGAATAAATATTGAGGAAGTTAATACTTCTCACCCAAAGGGGCCAAAATACTATGACTTATGACATGCATAATAACCTTATAAAATTTATTCATCAACTCACCTCTTTTCATAGTAAACATATAAAGATGTGACTACTCTCATGTTTTTTATTTTCTTTTTTTAAAAGAAAAACTCCAACCATATATTAATCGAACAAACTCAGTTACATATCCAACCATGCCAATCATGGGAGCTATTAGCCATATCAGTAGCCTTATAAACTAACCTATCTATATTAGCATCCATTATACAGAGTCTAAATTAAGGATTGTCCTAATATCTTCTTGAATCTTAGTAGACCACCATAGGGGTGGTGAACCATAGCAAAGGATATCATTGTTGTCAAGGGCCCAGTTCGCTAATCCATCCGCAACCTTATTATGTTGTCGGGAATGTGTCTAAACTGAATTTCTTGGAAATGTTGTTGCAGCTGTTGTATTTTACCAATCTCCTTTGCGATCCGCCAATTAGGAGGACATCCATTATGAGAATCACTTAATAAATTCATCATGATTCTTGAGTCTGATTGAATCTGAACCTTTTGCCATCCTATTTTTATAGCTTCTTGGATTCCTCTTTGAATGGCTCTGATTTCCGCCACATTTTTCATAGACATACCCAGATTTTTCACAAATATGAAGCATGTTTCTCCTTCTCCATTACAACCAATCCCTCCCATAGCAGTTCTTCCAAGACTACACCTTGAAGCACCATCTTTGTTGAGTATACCATCATAGTTTACCGTATCTCTCGCGGAAACTTTAGCCTCTGTTTTGCTCCTAGCTTGAAAGCATGGCGTGGTTGCATCCTTAGGGTCTAAAGAGAGTTGTTTGTATATATGATCCCATTGTGGAGTTGGCTGAGCTGGAAGTGAGACCTTATGTTTAAGGCTTTCTGTGAAATTGGATTTGATTCTTTCCCAAACATATATAGCTTCTCTGCTGGTTTGTCGGAATATTTTATAGTTTCTTTCCTTCCACATGTTCTCTAAGAGAAGGGAAATGCCACTCCACAATGCTGGAAGAAAATTTTATCCTTCAGGAATGGCTGCCTTCCATGTACTCGTAACCTATGCTAGGGATCCGAAATTATTCCATTGAAGCTTAAACAAACAAGCCAATTGTTGCCATAAAGGAGAATGGGCAAAGAAAGAAAAGATGGTCCATCATTTCCTCATCTTGTGTACAACATTCACATCTAAATGGACCTTTGAATCCTCTTTTTTTGAGCCTATCACCTGTTAAGAGCCTTTTTTGAATGAGAAGCCAAAGGAAAAAACTTACCTTGGGCCATATCACCGGCTGCCAAATGTGCTTAAACAGAGCTTGATCTGGATGTGGATGTACTGTGATTAAAAAGGTATACCCAGAAGACACCTCATATCTCCCTGAAGAACTACAACCACAACCTAACTCATCAGGCTCAGAAGAATAAAGAAGAGGTCTGTCAAGCAAAATCTGGTTCAACAAATTTTGATGTTCATGATCCATCCTTGTGGGCCATTCGCTGATAGGAATCCAACATTTGTCACCTCCCCAAGGCTGAATGTTTGGTTGAACATACTGTGCTATCTTAATCCACCCCTGGGCTTGCATACTCTCCTTTATAGGTTGAAGTTGAGGAAAGAGTGTTATAATTGGGGGTTTACCTTCCCATGAATCCGTCCAGAAATTTGCTAATTCTCCATTGTGAACAATCCAGAAAAGCTGCCTTTTAATTAGGTTTTCCCCACTTTTGATAAACATTAATGTTGGAGAGCCTTTGTTAGGAAGGGTTGATCTGATAATCTTCTCTGGATTACTGTTTTCCACATATTTACCACGAAAATTAACAGCCCATAGATCATTAGGATAAACAATAAGCCTCCAATAGAGTTTAGCCGCTAAGGCTATATTTTGGTGAATGGAGGACCGAAAGCCCAATCCCCCTTTTTTTTGGTTTACAAAGAGATGCCCATTTGACCAAAGTCCACTTTTTCTTTTCTTGTGTCCCACTCCATAGAAACCTTTGACAAAGAGAATCCATCTTTTTTAATATTATACCAGGGATATTCACCATGTTAGGAATAGTTTAGTTAGTGTGAACATTAGTGCATTAGAATAATTTATGAGTAATACATTATTAATATTGAGTTGTCAAACTCATATTAATAATATATATATATATATATATATATATATATATATATCTATTGCAAGGAGTTTGTTTATCAAACAAACGTAGCTTTTAGAAGTGTGTGAGTGGAGAGATAAGTGAGTGATTCTAGGAGAGAGATGTGGGATTGAAGATTAGATTGACTCCTAGTTTGTAGGAGATCAACTTTGTATAAATATCTCTATGTGAATAAAAACATCCCGAATGATTTCTATTTAATAATATATATCTTATATTCGGTGTATTTGAGTTTATTCCTATGCAAATCTTACCCAAATTCAACATCCGGTATCGGAGCGAAGTAGTTTTTCTGGTGTATATGATGGATTTTTGAATATTGTAAGGGGTAGTCTTATTTCTATTCATCGGTGAATGAAATTCCACTCGGCTCTGTTGGATCATATTACAGTTGGTGACCTGGCCTATATTCTTTTGAGTCTCCGTGAACTTTCTGTTGGACCGTGGATGTGTTTCATTTTTGTGAAGGTATGAAAGTAGGAAGTTTTTTTTTTTTGAACAACTCTAATCGGCCTGTCTGTAGAATACATGAAAATCATATTGGCTGGAGTTTTTCTTTATTGCGTGCAATTTGAAATTCTAATCTGCCACATCACCCACTACCCAACCGTCCTTATTGGTAATTGGATTGCAATAACAATTACATCATTTTCCAAGTTTATCGCTCAATACACACAATGACACATTACATGGAGCATCTTGAAAACTGCGTTTCTAAAAATTGAAATAGCTAGAGAAAGATATGTCAAGCTCACGGATCCTCCTCAAAATTTTCTAATCACTTTTATCACGCATCTGATTCTGGATCTGGACAGCATCGATTACAAAAGATCAGGTTGACGTGGACACATCCCTCCCATCATTGCATCCTCCTCAAAATCTTTGCTCGCACCTCGTGGTCTATTCTGCTGAGATGTCGCATTCAGATCTACACACATGCAGCTTTTTCACGCACTAATTAGTGAATATTCTATATTCTTACTCTTAAAGTGTCTTCAGTCGATTTATTAAAAAAAATTAACCTAGAATGTTTCATTAGTTTTTTTATTTGTAAAGGTTTGGTCTTAATGTAAAGTTTAGTTGTGTCTCAAAACTGAACATGTTATTCCTATAATAGAAAAAAATTGGGTGTCAAGTAATGTCATAGTTAGTCAAAGAAATTTTTTAAATCGTATTTTTATGTTGTTTAAAGTATAGTCTTTTATCATAAAAAAGGAGTCATTTTTAGTACATGTTAAGTTATCACAAGTGTTTTTATATTGGAGTGTTTTTAAATAGTCATTTTTTAAGTCCTATGTCATATAAAGTCATAAGTGTCGTCTAGTCAAAATTGTGTCATTATCGAGTTTCTCGTCAAATGTTCATTGTGAGTCAATGTAATAAGTCGTGTTGTTTGTAAGAGTCGAAAAATTGTTACTATAAAAAAAAGGACAAATGAGTGCATTTTCGGTGTAATCCGACACTCATTTTTTAAGGAAAAATGCAAATGAAAACCGTTCCTGGCTTCGGGGGCTCCGCCCCTCGACCCCGCCCTGTATCGCGACAGGGAACGCGTATCGTCCTCGACTATAATTTTTGCTAAGTTAGCAGGGACATTAATGGAGGTTGGAGGCAATGGAGGAAGGAGGTTGTTCAGTGACCTCTCATCAGGCACCATCGACGAGGCCAACAATGATATGGTGGCCATGTTTTTTTAGTTGTGTGTTTGCTTTCTAGTTTTGTGTGAAAGAAAATAAGAAGTAGTAATATTCTTGTTCACAATTGTAATAGATTCCTATGTAATCTCCTGAAGTGTGAAAAATGATGAGGGCTGAAAATAAACTGCAATCAACATGATATTATTTGGTTTGTGGTAAACCACTTTGAAAACCACCTCTTTGGTTTGTGGTAAACCACTTTGAAAACCACCATTTTGGTTGTTGGTAAACCATTGGTAAAACCATCCAGATCATGAGTCAGCATCAGGCAACAAGTTGCAGTGCAAGATAAGTTTTCCCCATGTTCACACTAAGGGGGTCACATAAATCGGCATTGCTTGGAGAACTGATTTGATGAGAGTCATCCTTCCTCCTGTTGACAACCACTTATTCGTCCATTTCTGCATTTTATGTTCAACTTTGTCAATCAGCCACTGCCAATCCTTCAACTTTCTAGGGGATAAAGGAACACCCAAATATTTCAAAGGGAATTTTCCTCTCTGAAATTGGAGTATATTCGGGTTTGATCTTCTCGTCTTTCGGAGCAATAAATAGGATAAGATAATATTATTAATGTCCGACAAATGACCACAAAAGTAGGTCAATGGGACTGTAGAGTACAAAGCAAAAAAAACCAAGCGAGAGGACCCAAACGGGTCGCCCAAAATACAAAAAGAGATGGAGAAGAGGAGAAGGAAGCAACAAGTGCGGAGAACCCAGAAAGGGAGAAGAGGATAATGGTGGGGGTGAGCGAAGAGGGAGCAACACCCCCAACACCATCACCACACAAACAAGGTTGGCTGGAAGTAACTCGCGAAGCCCCGATGCCCAGTAACTAAGAGTCTGAATAACCCACTGCAACCTGTAGAAGACCAGGCTAGGACCAGTAAGACCTATTTTCCAATCCAACATGACATGGAAATGCCCCTGTTATGACGCCACTCCCAGCGGGACCGTCAACCAGGAGCCCAACCAGGAGGGAAAGTGTCTCGAATCACTGGTCTGAGGTTTTGAATCACCGCCCATTTACCAGCCTTCCTGGCTGCCATGACTAACTCCCGAGACTGTTTGAGTTCTGCCCACTGGGCTCTAGTGAGATCTTCATCAAGGAAGATTTTATCCAGGAGTGAGAATAGTCTCCGTTTAGCCCTAAGAGCCCGAAGCCTGTCATCTGCTGATTTGAAGCGAAGGAAGAGGGTAGAATCAAGACCAAGCCATGCCCTATCAATTTGCACTTCCGAAACCCCAACTTATTTGTGATGAAATCAGAAGCAATGGCGAAAGGATCAGAAGGAGGAGGTGTGGGCAGCCCTCTTACCTTGAGATTGAGCTCTCTTGCTCGTCTGTTTCTTTCTTCCACAAGTTTTGCCTGCACAACTTCCTCCACAACGGTAAGAGGAGAGGTGTTTTGGTCTCTACCTTTCACTATTTGTGCCCATGAATCCGATTGTTTCTTGAGATTTTCATGTTGGGTTTGAATCTCTTCCTGTTTGTGCTTCAAGTCTGAAATTTTTGCATGTAATTGGTTGTTGGTACCTATAGGAATGGCCTGGGTCGTGATATCTGTAAGTTGCTGCAGTGTGATGTTGTTCGCTTCAGCTCTCTCCATTCGGGATGTCAGTTCAAATACCGCAGTTCGTAGCATTTTGTTAGATGATTCCACTATCTCAAGCCTGCATAGTAATTCCGCTATGATGTTGGGTAAATCTTGCTGCCCTGGTTCGTTTTTCCCAGCTGAGGGGGTTACTGCAACGACGGAAGTGGAAGGAGACATCGGTGAAGGATGAACCGCTTGTAATGGTGTCAAGACGAGGGGAGAGCTGGGGGAATCCCCATTTCATTCGCAATATTGGCTGAGTACCTGTACGTTTGCATACAATTTGAACCAAAAACTCAAACCCAACAAGGGTATTTCAAACTAATAACCAAGCAGGGAGAACAATGGAGGACGCAGGCAGAACCAGAGCCACGATTTTGGAATACACTCTCGTGCCCTCCTGAGCAGTCGAACTAACCCACGAAGCAAACAATGCATGCCACGATACAGATGGATGAGCCTCGAGCCACGAATCTGAGATGGAAGACCCAAAAACGAGGGCACGAAGCACAGTCGTGGGGCAAAGGAAGGGCACGAAAAACCAGATACGAATCCCCTCGAGAAAGATACAGATGTAGGGCAGAGGAGTCGAACATACCCACGAAGCAGACAAAACACAGTCGTGGAAGCAAGACAAAGCCAATGATGGAAGCAACACAGTCGAGGGCACGAAACACAGTCGTGGAGGAAGAAACGTGACTGATGGAAGCAACACAGTCGAGGGCATAAAGAACACCCAGTAGAACCGTCTCACGAGCTGCGACAAGAAGAAACGTGACCCCGTGCACTGCAGATGCGAGCCATAAGTAGCGAAAAACCAAAGAAACAAGCCCTTATGAACAAGAGACAAATGTGCCCTCACAGACCAAGCACGAGCCATTCGCAAACCATTACCAGCGATACATCATACCAAACATGCATACATCATGTTGGATGCAATCCTTGAGCATGATGGCCTTTAACCGTGTTCTTCATGTACCAAACATATTTTCATTTCTTTGAAGTTCCATCGGCGGCGAGCATGCACCCCTTGTCATTTTTCCGAGGATCCAGTTTGGGCATACGCAAGGGCAATTTCTGAAAGTTTCTCAAAGATGTATTCGAGGATGAGGGTCCACGAAGAACATCTTTGAATGAAATCTTACCGAACGGTTTTCCTAGCAATTTCCATGGCTCATGAACTGCTTAAAGGATATCGCTTCCACAAAGATTGGATCGAAGCCTAAAAGATTACGTTGAACACGGGGAGGGTACTCACGAGCAAAAAGAAATTAAAAAAATCGTCACTTTCACAGTCACTTTTCCACCCTCGGGATCGAGATAAGGAGGAAGCACCAAATTACAAAGTTTATAGGTCGGACCGGTGATGAAATATGAAGATCGAAGCTTTGGGTATGAGCGTTGTATCAAATTTCGTCAATCGTAGCATAGGAGATCTTTCGTGACCTAGCTTAGCATCTAAATCCACTACTCTCATGTTCTTGAATGCTGCATTATGGTATGTATTTACTATTCCATAATTGATGTTTCTTTGGTAGTGTAGTTTGTACAATAAACATTTTAGCATCGTCGCCTTTGTGAACATCGGGTCAATTAAAGTCAATTCAAAAGGAAATGTCAATCAACAAAACTTAATTGACAACAACACATATATGATAAAATTGTAGATGGCTCAACCAATCCAAAAATCAGTTGAACCTAATCAGCAAATAGAAGACAATCTCACGAGAGATTTCAAGTGTCTATGGGATATCTTTGTACATGAGCACATCAAAGTACCGACAAATCTTAATAAGGAGACATAAGATGTGGATCGACTTCTTGATCATTTTACCGATTCCTTTCTAGACACTATATTGTTTTCAAGATCTCCATGCAAAATGCGGTCATGAAGAACAATGAAAACAAAGCTAAAAGCAATACAGAGAAAGGTGTCATTGTGAAGAAGAAGTACAATCCAAAGATTGATGCCGAACTGAAAGGGATTAATGCCATTGAGCCCGAATAAAAAGTGGGAGAACAAGACAATGTAGTAGGGGAGTGGACTAGGAAATTTGACGGTCTACCAAATTCTTGGAGAAGCAAGATCAAGAAAGAGGTTACAAGATGCGGCCAACTTTAGAAATCCCTTGAGGCAAGTACGAGACATAGAAAAATCCAACATGTGAGCCAAATCCAAGTAGGTGCTGAAACCAAGGATTCAACCGGTTTCGAACATTATACACCAAGCACAAGTACACAAAGTGGGTGGAGATTGTGAGGAAACTTCCCCTTCCAAAGGAAAAAGTACTAACCTTGCCAACTCGATACAACCAATACATCCTCTGAGTCTACATCTAGTAAGGATTCGACCGAACCCCCTCTCACAAAGAAGTCTCTCTTCTAAGACGTAGTTCAATAATGACTTATTCACGGATGAAGAATGACCTTTATTCAAGGTAAACATCCATAGATTTAAAGATTTGTTTATTGAGAATATAAAGTCCAATACACTAGGACATCTTGAATGATTAGTACAAAAAGGGAACCTAATGGTGAGTAAGATAGCAAATAGATCGTTACCAAAGGAAGGGTTGATTATAAGGAAAAGTCTAATAGTATTGAGATTTTACAAAATCATCCAAATCACACCTTCCTAAAGAGGAGAATTGTATTTGAAGAGCCGCGTCGAACCAACTTGTGCCCATAGCAGTGGTTACCCCATCAACTCAATCTCCATAAAAGAAGCTTTTAAAATTAAATGGTGATGAAGCAAAAGATCAAGTACATCATTGTAGAACATGCAGTACAATTTGGACTACTAATGGACACATATGAGCATCATTGGTTGTGATGCTTCCCAAGTGCAATTTAAGAAGTGGCTATTGATTAGTTCGCATATGCACCAAGTACTCATAAACTAACATGGGAGAGACTTGATTGTTTTTAAATGTGTTCCATGCCCGTAAACATTACCATGACTGGTAATTTTTTGCAGCGATCCTTTCTTCATTCTTTGTCGCAGAGTTTGGGATTTTCGTGATTGGTACAAGTCACATTTTTCTCCCTATCTCAACCCTTGGGTGTCGGGAAGGGTTTCCATCCCTCTGTGTTTCTCGTTTTCATCTTTCCTTGTTGTTTAGTGTCATTTTTTTCTTCCTGTCTATTCAGATCTATATGGAAAATACAAAGAAGACTTCCTCCTCTACGAATGGGGGCAAATAGACTTTCAGGATTCATTGCGAGACCCTTCTTCAAATACGACGACAAGGAATTTTCAAAACTGCCACTACGCATGCCCAAATTCGATCCAAGGAAAAATGATAAGGGATGTTTAAGAGCAACTGATGGTGTTCCAGTCATTCAGCTCAAGAAGGAAGATATACAAGATAATATTCACGAACTTGAGAATCGAGGATTGATTATCAGATTTCTGGGATTTCGCCCACCATTGTCAAGTCTCAAAGAATGGGTGAAGAAAACGTGGCAAATTAAAGGTGAGATTACTTTCTCTGTGTGCCCTAATGGTTATTTTCTTGTGGTTTTTACTTTAGCTACAGATAGGGAATATGTATTCCAGGGTGGACCATGGTTTATGGGCCGTGCAGTCTTTTCATGAAACTCGGCACCCTATGTTCAAACCGGAAGAAGAACTCCCTTCGGTGGCTCCTGTTTGGGTGCGAGTTTGTATGGTTTACCGGCAGAATATTGGAATCAAATTGTTCTTACGGCTATTGGTAATACATTGGGCAAATTTATGATGATAGTTGACACTACGATCCAATTGGAACAGATGATCTATGCCAGGATCTGTGTTCTAATGGATCTAAATAACCCTTTACCAGCCAAAATCTCTCTGGAAATTGAAAATGATAAATGGGAACAAATGGTGGATTATGAGAATATACCCTTTCGGTGTCGAATTTGTCATGAATATGGACATTTGGTGAAAGATTGCCCATTAAACAGCCAGAATCCAAAGAGGGGGAAAAAAATACAGATGGATTTGTTAATCCAAAGAAGAAGCATGTCTCCAAATTATCTGAAAAGGATCAAGTTGGAATTAGCAACTCAAACAGATATGCTAGTCTTCAAGTGGAAGATGAAGAAGAAAAAGGGGAGGATCTGATGGATTCACAGGTTCCAAAACTCAGCCAGACAAACCGATAGCAGCAGCAAGTACATTGCAGCCAATGGATACACAAAGCATCAACCGGCAATCTTTCAGGCCAATCCTATAAATGCCAATACTCAGTCAGGATTAAAAAGCTATCAAAGAAAAACCAAATTTCAAGACAAATTTCAGGAACAATATCAAGACCCGAAAGAAAAGGAGAATCTAGAAAAGGCTTTAATAATTAAAGAGAACAAGAAATCTTTTCAGGAGGAACCTTCTTTAGGGGTGGAACAAGATCAGCATAAGAAATTCAAAGTTGATGCAAATATAAAAGTGGGAAGGAAATCCAACCTGCTTAAGATTCAATAGGAAGGCCAAAAGCTAAGTGATTCAGGAAAAACTAGAGATCTGTCTCACTACATGCATGTTGTTGCCCTCAAAATCCCCCCCTCATTTTTAAGTCAAATTCGAAAATTTTGAGCTCACGCCCTCCAGAAGTGTTCAAGTAAAGTTAGAAGTCTGAAAAGATAGAGAAATTCATGCTTTGAAGTTGTTTAAACTCTCCAGTCTGCACGTTTTGATAAATTTTCCGTTTTCCGTCTAGACGCATGAAAATTCTATTGTTGTCCTCATTTGAATGAAATTGTCAATCTTTCTATGGCCATGGATCGTCGAACCTTGTATTGTTTTCAATCCCTTGGTTCACGAAAGAAATTTGAAAATCGGGCGCGAAATGGTGGAGTTTTCTTCTTCTCTACATTTTTCCACAGTCGTGAATGACGGGCATTTTCTTCCCCATCAAATTTTGGCCCCATTATCCACGGGTACGTGGACATATCTAATTGGAGGCGGGCCGGCGAGAGCAATTTGTGTTTTTGAGCCTTTTTGTAAAAAGGGCTAAAATTCATAAAGTGACCCGCAGCCCCGATCATGCTATGAGGGAAAAAGTCAAATGTTGAGCCCGCATCAAAAGAGTCAAAGCGGGAGGTGGATCATCGGGAGATTTGAGAATTTGAGCCTTTTTCATTAAAGGGGCTTAAAGTTAAAAAGTGACCCGCAGCCCCGCCAAACACAAAGGAAAAAGTCAAATCTTGGGCCCACCGTTGGAAAGTCAAAGCGGGGAAGCGTGTCGAAAGAACTTTTGAGCGTTTTTGTAAAAAGGGCTAAAAGTCATAAAGTGACCCGCAGCCCCACCCACGCCATGAGGAAAAAGTCAAATATTAAGCCCGCATCGAAGGTCAAAGCAGGTGGGCGATCGGCAGAGCAATTTGTGTTTTTGAGCCCGCATTGAAAAAAGGTAAAATTATAAAAGTGGCCCGCGACTCTGTCTCCACTCAAGTGAGGCCACATGTCAAGACCATATCAAAAGCGGGTGAGTGGGCCAAAATGTTCCAAAATGTCAAATCTCTATAAAGTCACAAAATGCAAAAGGAATCCTCCACACCCGCTCCAGTAAATTTCTCCCACGTGGATGGCCCTAGTTTAAAGTTTCAAAGGCAAGATGAACAGTTCAAATTCAAATTTACAAAACGGGTGTAACAGTTGCATTATGAAAAATCTGGTTTTTCTCGTCATTGGCATTTCTTCGCGAATCAAGAATCTGAACGGACGCGAATGATTGAAAAGATTGTAAACCGTTTCTTTCTAACAAATAAGTTGTAATTGTTTCTTGCAAGATATTTAATTGCTTCTTCATGCCATTGTAAAGGGTTGGCAATTGATCTTGTAAACTCATGAGTGCATTGTACTTAGAGAAAGCAAAGGAGATAGCCATTTTCTTCTACTTTCCTCCATTCTCCAATTTCTTCCATTCCCACATTATGTACAACTCATGTTTAAGCATCAATACAAGAAGGATTTTGTAGCCTCTTTGATGAGGAGATTTTAGAAACTTTGAGTTCACAATCTTATCTCGTCTTGTTGCCATTTGCAGGGTTGTTTCTTCTCATAAATGCATGTGTTAAAGTTTCTGACTAATGTGTGTAGGAATCTGATTTCCTACCTACAACATTAGTTTCCCTATCTCATTTCTCACTCCCTTTCCCACCTTCAGACAAAGTATTCCCTAGCAAGAGATTGCTAGCTTTGTCGTAGGGTCAGTGGAGTGCCCCTGTTGGATCCCCGGTCGAAAGGCCACCACAGAAATCCACCTTTTCACGCACATGCATATATGGCAGCTGCACCAGTTAAGTAAAGGGACTTAGATTCCCAGAGCATTGGCAAGGAATCCACAAGTTTCTCCACCGACAAATTTCCTCGCCAACAATGCGAAGTCTTCTCAATGAAGATAATAACATGGAATGTAAGAGGGTTGAAGGGTTCTCCTTCAAAGTTTCAAGAGATTAAAAGAATGATTCTTCAACATCAACCTTCAATGGTTTGTATCCAAGAAACTAAAACATCCATTCATCTCATGTCCACTATGGCTGATAATGTGTGGCCTAGGTCCCAACACATTTCTATTAATTCTTCTGGGGCATCTAGAGGTCTTGTTTCTATTTGGGATCCACGGGTTTTTTTGTTCTCAACTCTTGTGCTTTGAAAGGTATGATTTGCTTACATGTTCTCAATAAAGAGGAAAACCAACAGTTCCTGGTTTGTAATGTTTATGCTCCTACCTCTATAGAAGAAAAGAGACAACAGAGGAAAGGTATGGACTATATAATTCGGTCCTTCCCCATTTACCGCTCATTTTAGGAGGAGATTTTAATACTATTTTACATCTCTCTGAAAAACAAGGAGGTAAGACTTTCCTGGATGCTAGTTCAAATGAGTTAAATCAGTTCATCCAGTCTCATAATTTAGTTGATGTGCCTACTGAAAATGGGATAATGACATGGTCCAACAGAAGACAAGGACACCATTGTATTCTTGAAAAGCTTGATCGTTTTCTTATCTCAGAAGAATGGTGGCTAAATGGAGATGCTCCTAAAGCTTGGATTCGGATAACAATGGCTCTGATCATTGGCCTTTGTTTGCAAATAGGGAAAACTCTTCATGTCAAAACTCCTTTCAAATTCCAGCTAATGTGGCTTCGTCATGTTGCTATCCATGACCTTGTTAAGAAATGGTGGATGGAAGGAAATCCTCGGCATGGAACAAATATGTTTAAATTTGTCAAAAAGCTGAAATATCTCAAGGTCCAACTCAAGAAATGGAACTGGACAGGTTTTGGAGATATAGCTAAAGAAAAAGAGAAAATATGCGAGAGAATTGGAAAAGATAAATGAGGTCCACCGTGCATTTACGTACTTCGCTTGGTCTTTTTAAAGAGTGCAGATCTTAAGGAAGAACTCAATGAATGGGAAGTTCGTGAAGAAATTTTGTGCAAGCAAAAATCTAGAATTCAATGGCTTAAGGAAGGTGACAAAAACACCTCTTTCTTTCATAAGACTTTGTTATCTAGAAGAGCTCATAATTATATTCATTTTTGTCAAAAGGTGGGACTAAGGAATCTTCAATGAAAGGTATGAAACAAGTAGCCAGTCAATACTTCCAGAATTATTTACGGCACAATCTCTGGATATGACAGCTCAGCAGAAGTTTCTTGATTTGCTTCCCAAACAAATTAACCAGCATGATAATGAGAAGCTTACCCAACCTGTTACTGAAGAGGAGCTTCGGAAGATTGTCTTTAGTTTGAAGAAAGGAAAAACTCGGGCCTTGATGGATTTCCGATTGAATTCTTTCAAACCTTTTGGGAAATTATAAAATCTGATTTGCTACAGGTGGTGGAAGAGGCGAGAACAGCTAAAACTATTCTGAAAGAGTTGAATAAAACCTTTATAGCTCTCATTCCGAAAGCTAGAGAGGTTGAAGATATATCTGGATTTCGCCCTATAGCTCTCTGCAATGTGGTATATAAGATAATAACAAAAATTATAGCAGAGAGATTGAAACCTTTGCTTACAAAAATTATATCACCTGAACAAGGTGGATTTGTGCCAAGGAGACATGATGAATTTTTCTTGCTCAGGAAATTTTACATTCAATGGAAATTCAAAAAAAACCGTCAATGTTCATCAGGTTGGATTTATCTAAAGCTTATGATAGGGTGGATTGGACTTTCCTTAATAAAGTTTTGGAGTCGTTTGGCTTTTATACGGATTGGATTCAATGGGTCTCTGCATGCTTCTCTACCGTCTCCTTTGTTGTTTTAGTTAATGGCTCTCCTTCGGAATTCTTTGGAGTGTCAAGGGAATAAGACAAGGTGATCCTTTATCCCCTTTTCTATTTATCATTCTTGTTGAATGTTTGGGCAGATTGTGTCGTAAGGAGTGTCAGGAAAAGAACATTAAGGGAGTTAAATTGGCAAGAAATCTTCAACCTTTGTCTCTTCTTCAATTTGTGGATGATTCTTCAATGATGAGCAATGCCACTACAGTAGAAGCCAAACATATTCAAAAGACTCTTCAATCTTTTTCTTCTAAGGTAAGGGAGTATAAATAAAAGGAAAATCCAATATTTACTTCTTCCATTGCTCTCAAAGACGAAAAACAGATCTTACATATTCTTCAATTCCAAAAAGGAGTTCTTCCTATGAAATACTTGGGTATTCCTTTAGCTCCAAATAAACCCAAAGATTGGAAATGGTTAATTGACAGATTTGAACAGAAAATTCAAAAATGGACAAACAAATGGCTATCTTCTAGGGGAAGGATGACTCTTATTAAGGCGGTTCTTCAAGCAATGCCGATTTATGTGGCGTCTGTTTTGAATATTCCTGCTACTATATTGAAAAAGATAGATTCCATATGTCAAAAATTTCTTTGGAGTGGAGCTCAGGAAAAGAAAAAATGGGCATTGGTGAAATGGTCTTCTCTTTGCAAACCAAAACAACATGGAGGTTTGGGATTCCGATCATCCACACAACAGAATATAGCTTTGGCAGCCAAATTATACTAGAGGCTCATAAGCCATCCTGATGATCTGTGGGTTGTTAATTTCAGAGGCAAATATGCGGAAAGTAGTCGACCAGAGAGAATTATCAGGACTGCTCTTCCCAATAATGGTTCTCCTACTTTAAAATTCATTAAAAGTGGTGAAAAATTGATTAAAAGTAAGCTGTTTTGGATTGTCCACAATGGTCAGTCTGCCAATTTCTGGATGGACTCTTGGGATGGTCATCCCCCAATTCTTTCTATCTTTCCAGACCTTCACCATATTAAGGATCAATTGCATGCGAAAGGATGGATCAAGATAAATCATTATATTCAGACTTCTCAACCTTGAGTACGGAAATACATTGGAAACCTCTTATGGAATGGTCTGTGAGGATAAAGCAAGAGAATCTGAACTTGACTAAAACTTTGCCAAATAGAACTCTTCTTTTTCAGCGGAACTTGATGAAATTGGGTGGGGAGGTAGCTCTTCAGGGAAATATGATGTTGCTTCTAGATATGTATCCCTCATTACAAGTTGTAATCATCCCCAAAAATCCTTGTTTCAATGTATATGGCAGCCACAGATATGGTCTAAGGTAAGTTTCTTCCTTTGGCTTATCATTCATAGAAGATTGTTAACTGGAGATAGGCTCCAAAAAAAGGATTCAGAGGACCTTTTAGATGTGTTCTTTGTATTCAAGATGAGGAAACTTTGGATCATCTTCTCTTTCAATGCCCCTGGGTTTCTATTCTATGGACACATTTGGCTCGGTTGTTTAAACTGCAATGGAATAGTTTGGGTTCCCTAGCACAGATAAATGAAACTTGGAAGAAAGCAATTCCTACAAGTCAAAATTTGTTTCCAGCTGTGTGGAGTGGTATTTCATTACTCCTTTGGAACACGTGGAAAGAGAGGAATTATAGAATATTCCACCAAACTAGCAAAGAAGTTATATTTGTGTGGGAAAAATTAAAAGCAACTTGAGCGAGAGCCTTAAACATAAGGTTTTTATACGTTGACGAGAAGAAAACAAGGAAGTGAGGGCAACCGAAAACAACACTATAATTAGAAAACAACATTAAATGGAATGGATGTACACCAATCTCCACCCATCCGCATGTTCCATCTATAGGCATATCGATCGGGTCCTCCACTACGCTTTCAATTAAATTCGTTTCATTTGGGGACGCAGTGGAGCGGAAATCCCGAGAAACCTATATCGAAGGGTGCAGTAAAGGGTTTTCAGCAAGGGATCGAGCAAGGGAAGATACCAAGAACGCAATAGTGCTAAGTGGGGAAGGGGATCGAGCGGAGGAGGGGAGACGAGCGGCAGCAAGACCAGCAAATAACAGAAGAGGAAGCAAGCAGTGGATCGAAGGTGGAGAAGAGGACTGAGAATGCGTTGATGAGCAGCACACTGCAGTTAATTACAAATTCAGCGGACAAAAACATGGGGCAGAGAGAGCACTAATATAGCGACAAAGTTTTTAAATAGTGACAGATCAGCACAGCTCCAGACACTGGAAATAGCCTGCAAAGTGTTTGACAAAATTCCTCAGTTGATTCTCAAACAATTTCTGATACAAATCACTGAGATAGAAGTTTGTTGGCAAAGTGTTTGACAAAAATCTGAGACAAAGCCTTGGTGAAGTAAATGATAGAAAAGCATATGTAAGTGAATTAAATTATTTGAAAACCACCGGAATCTCTGCACAGAGAATAAAGGAATCATGGAAGAGAATGCCACACTCCCAGGCGACAGTAATCTGAAATTTGAAGAACACGCTGATAGTGTCTCAATAGGAAAATGGGAAATTAAACAGGGAAAAATGATTGCAGAGATTAACCACTTGGATCCTCAAACAAGTATGTTAATCCCGTATGGCTTGACGCATGATTCGGAGCACCAGGCTAACCACACAACGCCCACAACAGAAGACATAGAAGCATTTCCTATTCACGCTCAAAAGCATGAGGACAATCAGCTTAAACTTGTGGATACAAGAGAAAGACTAACATATGTGAATGCCAAACAATATAAAAGGATCTTGTTGCCAGACAACTAGGTTAAGATAGCAAGAAAGATAAAACGGTTGGGAGGTAAAAAAATTTGCAGCAATTCTTCCCAAGACCACTAGTAGCAACCTTGTTTCGCCAAATGCAAACATAACACAAGAACTGCTCAAAAGGTGGGTAAACAACCAAGGTGATCAATTAAAGATAGTTTACTCACAGAGAGAGGAAGCGAAACATCAAGAGGTCAAGCAACACCAGAACTCAACACAGAGAGAGGTTGGAAATCAAAAAGATCAAGGGGATTATAGCCCCACATCAACACCCCTAACATGGTCATCAAAGCTATATGTTAAGGAGTTGTTGAGTCTCAAGGGAAGGGTAAATAACATGGAGATAAAGGAGCAAATGAAAGATACCTAGTTTCAAGAGATTGTCGAATCCAACCAGAAGTTAGAACAAGAAAATAAGATGCTCAAAGCTCAAATAAATAATTTGCAACACATCATGGAAACATGACAACAAGAGATATTAACATTAAAGCTTGAGCTAAAACAATGCAGGAACAATAACATAGTTTCAATAGGTGGAGAAAGAGATACTACGCCGATCAAAGAGATTCAATCGGCAATGGCAAACATGGAAATCAAGAAAAAACAATGTTAGAAAAATTAGAAGAGGTTAGGTCATGGGCACAGGTAGCAAGAGCACCAAAAGAAACACAAAAGGAGATGATAAATAAGCAGATCAAACTACAAATGTGGGAGGAAAAGGATCATCAGGATAGAGCAAAAAATATAATAATCAAGGGGCTGAAAGAACAGGAGAAGGGGAAATTACCAGCAGGCTTGTAAATGACTTCTTACTAAATAGACTACAATGGGTAGGGCATATTCTCCAAGCAAACAAATTGGAAAAGTGACTGAAGGGGGCAGATCTAGAAATATAAAGATAACCTTGAAAAGCATGGAAGATAAGAATAAAATATTAAGAAACAAATGATTCCTCAAGGGCACACAAGTCTATATAGTTGAGGATCTAACTCATGTACATTGGAAGAAAGAAGGAAAGAATGGGAAAAAGTGATAGAACGAGAAAGGAAGGTAAGGAAGCATGGCTACACAAGGGAAAAGCCCAATTTAGGAATAAGAATGCATATGATAAATAGGATTCGGGGTCCCCAAGATAATCTTACTTTGGTTAGTTGGAATTGTAGAGGCTACCCGTAGAGGAGGGGTCCTGGGTTGGGGCCCATAGAAAGGATAAAGATATTATTGTCTTAGTTGAAACCCATGAGCATGAGGGCTGCAAAGTGCCAGAATTTGAAGGTTATGTAAAAGTCTCGATTTGGAATGAGGCGATGGATAATGGCGAAGGACACGGAGGGGTAACGATCTTGGTTAGGGAAACATGGCAAGGAGTCATAAAGGAAGAAAAAAGGGATCCACACAATCAATACATATGGATGAGATTGAAAGATAAGGAAGATACAATTTATCTAGCAGCTTGCTACTTCACTCCCTATGGTTCTAAAACATACAAGAAAAGGAACCTGGATAGAGAAGATCCTTTTGCAACATTGAAAAAGATATTATGGAATTTGATGCCACGGGCGAGGTCATTTTATTAGGGGACTTTAATGCAAGAACAACAAATAATCAGGCTCTTTACCTTGGTATGGAGGAGGGGTGGAACAACAATCCTTTATGGTTAGATGAAGATGAGAAGCAGAAGTGGGAAAGGGTCTCACAAGACAAAAAAGGCGGTATCTCTCATTTTGGAGCTGAACTATTGGGAATATGCAGTCTACATAATTTGATCATTTGTAATGGGGTAAAAGCATGGCCAAAGTCGGGAAACATCACATGTCATACTCACAACGGACAAAGCGTTGTGGATTATGTTATCTGCTCGCAAAGCATTATGTCAAGGGTTTCAGAGGTAGAGATAGGAAGTTGTCCAATTGAAATGAAATCAGATCACAATCCAGTTCTTATGAAGATTAATATGAAAAACTATGATCAGCAAAGGACTAATCTTCAACCAAGTAAAGAAGCAAGGGTTCAAAGCATAATTCTTTTGACTCGAGAGAATCAAGACACTTTTAAAGCTATGATTACAAAACAAATTCAGGAAATTCAAGATTTTGACAATTTCAGAGGGAACAAGAGATTTATGAGCAGCGAGAATTTGATGGTTATAATTCACAGGGCGCTCTTGGAGTGCAAGCATTCTAAAGCCAGAAGAAGTACCAAAAATAGTTTCCCGGCTAATCTGTGGTTTGATGATGATTGCAAGGCCACAAAGAAAATGGTGAATATTTCTAGAAGGGACAAAACATATATAAAAGTGTACAAAAATCTAGTGAGAGATAAAAAGGAAGAATTCATGAAGATAAGGAGGAAGGAGCTGATTTCTATGGGGAAGAACAATCCGAGGGGTTTTTGGAGAGAACTTCAGCAGACTAGAGAAAATGTAGAGAATGGTATCACAGACATCCAGTGGTTAGAATATGCAAAAATGTTGTATCAAAACAAAGATCCTTTACCTCCTCCAGTAATTGAAAATAAGGAAAAACTCTTTTCTACAAAGGACATCAAGAAGGAATCAAAAAGTTGGCAGCAAGCAAAGCGCAAGACATTGATGGGCTACAAGCGGAATTTTTAAAATGGAGTATGGATGACATTGCGCCATACATAAAGGAGATTTTCAACAGAGTTATTCAGTATGGTTTTCCGGAAAATTGGACTACCAACAGCATTGTCATCCCTCTTCACAAAAGTGGTGATGTCAACAATCCATCAAACTACCGCACTATTATGATTAATCCTATTTTTCGAAAAACTCTTTGGTAGTATGGTGGAGTGCAGAATTAGTATTTGGGCTGAGAAGGAAGGTAAGAGGGCGAAAGGACAGGCTAGTTTCAGACCAAAACATTCTACTATTGATCATTGCATCACTCTCAGACACCTGATTGAAAAGGTTTGGGATAAGCAAGGGGAAGAGGTCTATTGTTGTTTTGTTGACTTCAAAAAGGCATTTGATATTGTACCAAGGGGCAAACTTTGGACCAAGAATGGAAGAATTGGGTATACCAAAAAAATATAGGGCAGCGGTTCATAGGCTTTATGAGCAAGTTCAAGCCAAAATAAGAACGAAGGATGGCTTATCCGAGTGCTTTGGGAGTGACATCGGGGTCAAGTAGGGATGTCCGTTATCTCCCACTTTGTTTGGGCTATACATAGACAAGTTAGAGGAGTGGATTGACACGATGGGGGGAAGTGGAGTTCACCTAGCTTCTTATGTGGTAAAATTGTTGCTTTATGTTGATGATCTTATTTTAATGGCTAAAATAGCGCAGGATTACAAGATCACTTGAGAGCTCTGGAATTATTCTATAAAGAGGTGGGGATGCAAGTGAACACAAGTAAAACCAAAATCATGATTTTTACTTTAAGAAGAAAGCCAAAGCAAATGAATTTTGAGTTTGAAGGTGGTCCCTTGCAAGTGGTAAATGATTACAAGTATTTGGGTCTTGACTTTCACAGTAATCTTAGTTGGGAGGCCTGTAGAGCTAGGAGGATACAAGGGGGATGGAAGGCTCTATATTTGCTCCAAAATAGATGCAGATCAAGAATTGTGGGATTGGAAAACTAAATTAACTCTTTTTGGACTGCTTGTTATTCGATGGTCTTATATGGCTGTGAAGTTTGGGGCAGCAACACATCGGCGGTGAAATGGAGACAAATAGAAAGGTTACAAAAACATTTTATCACGAGTAGCCTCAAACTAAAATCCACGGTCCCTTACGAGATCATTCTTGTTAAGTTGGGGCCTTCCCGATGGAGGCGGCAACTTTGATTCGACTTTTGGGGTACTTGAAGAAAGTTGAAAGCATGGGCAATTTCCGGTGGCCTAAGATAGTTGTGGAAGAAAAGTTGAATAGAAGGAAGAGCACTGGATGAAGCAAGAATGAAAAGTGGATGAAGAAATGGGAAATTAGCATGCAGGATTGTCCTAACACTAATGGGGATATCAAAAAGTATGTAAGAGAGAAAGTCAAAACTGCCATGTGGACGAAACAATTGGGAAGAAAAAGAGAATACTATGTCAAGAACTTTAATCCCACATGTGATCATGAGAAAAAACACTATCTGGAGGTGGAAATAAAGTGGAAAGCTAAGATGTTAATTGCCCAATTGAAAACTAGTTCGCATCATCTTAGATGTGAAACAGGGAGATGGACAACACCGAAAGAAGAATGGTCTGAAAGAGTTTGCCGATTTTGCAGGTCAGGTTCTGTGGAAACGGAATGACACTTTCTAATGGAGTGTGTAGCGTATGAGGACATTCGGAGTAGCTATATTGACTGTCTAAAAACGGAGGTTCTTACAACCTTGTTCGAGGAGGATAAGATTGCAAAAACAACAGATTACTTGACTGAAATCCATAATAGAAGGCTCAAGATTAGCAAAGAAATTGAGAAAGAGCAGAAGTAGCAGTTTTGAGTTGGTTTCTTTGGTGTTTTGTTTGGCTGGCTTTCTTTTGCCTTTTTCAGGTCCCATAGGTTGTTTGGCCTTGTGGACATCATTAAAATCCTTCATTCATACCGAACAACCAACTCAAAAATGGTAGCATATCTTCCAACAGCTATCTTTGGATCCCCAGGAGCCACTATGCCACGTTTCCACAAGAAAAAGGAAAAGATAGTCATCAAGTCTAACCAAGTTAAGGATGGAACAACTTTGTTGGCTAGATTTTCTGCATAGCATTAAACCTAGGCAGTCATGAGATAAATCTCCCTCATTTAACCGGTGAGGCTCCCCGTCGATTTGTCAATAAAAATGTGTTTTTCTCTATCAGGGGTTTTACTTTAACCACTTAGTTCATGAACCATAACTAAGAAGTTTTGCAGCAAGTAAGCAGTTGTTTAAGAAAGGAAAATTATAGAAGAAGAAAGTAAAGGAATTACAGAGAAGAAATGAGGAAGATGTGCATCCTAATTAGTAGATAGTAGAGCTAATTGTATGCACATAGAAGAAACTTAATAGATTTCAACACACGAATAATGAAGCAAAGGCACTCTAGATCCAGATCTAAAATAACACAAAGTTTACTTAAAAGATCTAAGATTTAAAAGCAAGAAACACAGTACGCCGTGACACAAAGTTCTCCGGAAACCTGCTTCTTTGTATTCCTCTGCAACAAGTGGCTCTCAGGGGTTCAGCACAAAGTCTAGAACACAAGATTGCTTCTTACAAATTCTGATCGATCATTAACCCGGGTTCTTCTCCTACTTATAGAATGTAGGAGGGAAAGTACAAATAGAAGACTCAAACTGAACTAAAGTATGAACAACAAGTAAAGATGACATTTGGCAATCATCCTCAACTAACTTCTTCTTAAGTGACACATGTATCACTTAACTAATAGAATGGTTCCACATGACTTCAAGTAATGGTTGCAAAACCAATAACTTAGAAGTTTTACAATTTCATCCTAGGAACATAGAAAATAGAAGAAGAAAGAATAGAAGAAGTCATGCCACTGTAATAATGTTTACATCTTCTTCTTGTTTTGATATCGATATACTTGTCGAACATATAATTCAAAGATCCTTCCATCTGTTTTAGCCACTTTGCTTCCTTCTCTCTGTCTGAATCTGCAGAACCCTTCATTCACACTTTCTTGCATGCTTCCACCTCTTCCAAACTCGGCCCGAACCTCGCATATGCACTGCTCGGCGCCACCGATCTACTGATAGAATTCATCGTGAAAGGCTTGGTAGCTTTATCAATTCTCTTTTGCACCATCAGAAGAGAACCTTCCAGGGAATCATGCACCTCGTTAGAAACAATCCGCACGTATGAAGTAACACCTCCATCCACTCTTTCCTCGGTGAAAGAAACGCTACTCTTCTGCAACTAAATCGATGTTCTACTCTCAAGCACTGCTCGCATCCTTTTCAAGAAAACTCTGCAGATCTCCAAACGGAAAGATACTGCAAACTCTAGCTGCTTCCCCTTCTCGACTGATCCATCCGGTACAATTTGTTCTGCAACCAACACATCTCCCGGAAGCTTGTTGATCTCGGCCAAAATACTCGGGTTACTCTCTGCGCAATGTATTCATGCCTTCTATGCTTTCCATCGATTGCTTTAGTTGATTTCTTTGCATCTTTCATAACCTTTAGTGGGTGGCACTTCCCAAGTTGCACGAAGCTTGGCGAATAATCGAGATCCTTCCACTCGTCAATAGCCTTTACTTGATTGCTTGCATCTTCCATTTCCCGCATAAGATGATCACTCACTGCTCTTAAATGTAAATGGGCTGAATGGAAGGTTTAGAACCTTGGCTATGATCTCACATAATTGAGATATTTGCTTCTGCAGACTCTTCTTTCTCCGCCTTTTCACCGCTCGAGCCTAAGAAACAAAGCGTCCAAAGAACGTTTGCGTGTCCTGCTTCAATCCTTCAGTGGTAGTTTGACCGAGTGGTATTTTGGTCACCGTCACATCTTCTGCCGTGAGCTCCTCTTCTATCTTTCCTTCCGCCGGAATTGATATCTCAGCAAACTTCTCTCCCGAATGATCAACCTAGAAGTTGCTTTAGCAACTTTAGGCCTTCTGTCTCTTCTGCTCAGATCCTGAAGTAGCTGCAAGTCATGCTCCTCTAAGTTCATCTCTACTCTTGCTTCCGGAACCAACTGCAAAGCTAACCATCCCGAGAAGTTATTTCTCGGGGAGTAAGAAGTCACTGAGTGCACTACCATCTCCCGCTCTGCATCCTCTCCGTCAGAAAGTGCCACAGTGTCATGGCTGCCATCTTCTGAAACATCCAAGGACAAAGCTCTTTCGAACTCCGTCATCTGCAGCTTCAACATCTCCTCTGGAACGGGTGCTGAACGAAGTGGCTGCGGAGAGAAAACGAATGTCGCCGGTTTCAATGAAGGCATGGAAGCATCCTGCTGCTGCGGTGCAATAGTTGGTGATCCTCTGGGTACTGGAGAAGTCGGAGTCAAAGCTATGGTCGTAGAAGTGGTCTTCTCTTTCTCTTGAGATCTTCTGTGTACTTTCAACTTCTCGGACCTTCTGCTGCTTTCTCCTTCATGCTTTCGTTTGAGGGAATCTCCTGCGCCGAAGTTGCCCGTGATTTGATTCATCAATACTTCATCAAGGCAGTATCCCTTCGTTAGCAGCCGTTTCAAGTATTCACCAACACACGACTCCGATCTCTCTTGATTGAATGGCACCTCGATGTTATCCTGCGGTATAGCTTTATCTCCTCCCATCTGATGGTAAGTGTCAAGTACCACGTTCCCATCATCTTTAAGATCCGCAGGTATCCGCGCTAGTCCAAAGTCGAACACTTGCTTTCTGATAGCCTGCTGAAATCTTTCTTTCTAACCTCGTACTCACTTCTGCACTTCATCCAGAAATCTTCTAACGAAGGCACATGTGCGTACTCCTGGGAGATTGTCTTCCTGGCTACTCCAAATGGATCGAAGTTAAGCCGTGCAGGGAAGAACTCTTGCTCATACTCGGATAACATTTGCGCTTCCATCCCTCGAGCTCTGTGAATGCTGATGCAACTGTAATATCCCACAGTGATTGGGAAGAAGCCCGTAGACTTGTGCCGTTTCAACTGAAGGTCGTGTAACTCTACGAGTTGCCTGCTCAGCTCCATGGCGATCACTCTATCACTTGGATACCTGGGCATCTTTATAGGTTCTCCAGAAAAGCCCGTAACCCTGAGGTATGTGAAATCTGCAAACTGGATGAATAAACTGCCAATCTTGGACACTGCTTCCCACGCTTCCTTGCTTACCCTGTGAGTCTTCAAGTCTTTGTCTAGCTACTGCAGATGAAATCGTAGAAGTCATCGTTGATCACTTTGAAGTCCTTCTCGCACGCAGGTACAGTAAGCTGTGGGTAGCACTCGAAAATGGGGTCCTTGGAAAGAACACCACATCTATCCAGCTTGGAAAAGACACCCTGTGAAGCTGCAACATATACCAAGTACGAAGTCATCTTGAAGCTGAAAGTACGCTTCACGTTCCGAAGTTGCTCACCGATGTTGCTGCTAATAATTTCCGACCAATTGATTATAGAATCAACCTTGTTGATTTCAATGGTCCTGATGAAAGCATACATCCATGTACGGAAAGTGTAGGCATTCGCTTCGCCATTCAACCTGCATAGCAATTTGACGACATCATCTGCCTCCTGCACCAAATTGGACCATGGAAGAGTTCTCGGGAACTTTGAAGGGGATCTAGGCTTCTTCATGAACCGGCTGTTCATTATGCTCACGCAATCAGCTCTATGTTTCTCCCATCTACCGCCGCATCTGAATGCTAATAGAAGTCACCACCTTTCGCACTGGAATCTTCAAACAATAATTGATGAATTCCGCATCCAAACGAATTATTGTCTTTCCCGCAACATCACGCACTGATCTGGATGAAGGATGATAAGATCTAGCACACTCCATCACGAACTCTGGCAATTGGGCTGTACATGGGAAAGCTGCAGCTCGGATAATTCCGCTACTTTTGACCGCACGCATGAGTGAAGTCTTTCCAGCTCTGGATCTATCAATCAAATCAGAAAGAGGTTCTGGGCCTAGATCCGTGTCTCCTATGTCTGAAAGTTTGGAAGCAATGCATGAATCCATCGTGCTCTCTTTTTCATCTCCTTTCGCCATGGCTTTGTCTATCTTTGTCTGAATAATTCTTTTTCTTCTAACTTGGCCGGATTTCTTCAATACTGGTGTAGATCTGGACAATTCTTCAGATTCGGAGGATATTTGCAATGTATTGGACATTGATAAAAACTCCTTTTCTTTTGTAAAGCACCTGTAATGAATTCCTGCAATTTATTCAGACAAAAATGGCCACCGGAGCATGAATAGTGAATTTAAATTATAAAAATCTGCACTTTTCAAGCCTGCTGCCCCAAAAATTGGTGTTTAATTTGCACATAAAGAGAGCATGAATCCTTTCAATCAACACCTGAGCTCCTGTAACACCTGTGAAAACAACTATGCAGACAAAGATCAACCTCCTCCAAAGCATGCGCCAAATCTGGAAGCTTTTAGCCTTGTTAGCACTTTGTCTGAACAAAATCCTTCCTCTAATGGGGGCGCACTTTTCCTCCTAGCTGCAATTCTTTACCTGTGAATTAAATTATTCACCCATATGGCTGCCCATGCTTATATAACCTTCACAATTCTATAATTAATAATTGCCCTAACAATTAAAGGCAATTAATTAATTAAAAATCATGCTTTTCTCTTTTAAAAATAGCATGTTTAAGGACAGCCATCCAATAAATTAAATTAATCCAATTTAATCCTTCACACAGCACTTCACTCAAGCCCCACAGTGTGCTTTGACCATAGCCACTGAAAATAGAAATTAATTTAATGTTTTAATGCCTTAAAAAACATTAAATAATACCCAAATGGGGCGCACTTTTTGAGAGGAAGAGGGCAGCCATTAAATAAATTAAATTTAATGCATTTGACTCCTTTCTTTTATTCCATCTTTGACTTGTTGACCTCCTCCAAGCTTGGGCGCACTTTTTGAGAAGAAAGATTAATAAAAATAATCAATTTTAATTCTTTTAATCTCTCACCAAAGGGGGCGCACTTTTTTGCACATGTAATTCTATTTTTAAGAATTTTTTGATAACGGGATGCTTTACCCTGCCAGGCAGGCACCAAAACCCCGTGATCCACTTAAGTGATTTTTATAACACGGGAAAAAGTACCCTGCCAGGCAGGTATAAAATTCCCACCCTGCCTGCGGCTTATATTTTTCCCATCGCAGCTTAAATCCTTTGTTTTCCAAAAATGCGCCCATCCCCGCAGGGGCTTTTCTGTGCACGACTTCGCTTTTTCCCAGTGATCCAGACCTCCGATGGCGACTTCCTCCGGGCACAATGTGCGTATATGTTTTCTAGCCGCTCCAGGCCAAAAATCGGGCTTACCCGGCAAAGGAGTTGTTCCAGAGAAATTTTACAGAAAACAGAACGGGACACCACAAAAACACGAAAAATTGCCAAAAGTTACAAATAAAGCCCAAAACTTAAAATAAGTTAAAATCCTTCTGGTACATAGGAATAATAACATATTCGCTCATAATGGAGTTAAAACAGAGCGCAAATAGCCTCATACGGGGCTCAAAATAATTAAATACAAATTTCCCGCAGACAAATCCCGACGACAGAATAAAACAATTTTGGGCATCTGGGTATTTGGCGAAAAAGGCTAATATGGCTCTTTAGGATTATTTTGACGCAATACAGGAACTTTCAGGCAATAAAAACAACAAACGACCCACTATTTTAAAAGTACGAAAATTTTTCGGATTGGGTAGTCACAGATTTCAGGGTGAAATCTGAGTGACACCAAACTTTTAATGGGGTAATACATACTGATGGAGCTTCTAGGGGCAATCCAGGCAGAGCAACTATGGGAGTAATTGGACATTACAGAGATGGAGAGGTCCAGTTTTCTACTTGTTGAAAACTTAGGCATCTCTACAAATAACATGGCTGAAATTAAAGCTATCCGTAGAGGAATACAGGAAGGTATTAAAGTAGGATGGAAAAAGATCAAAGTCCAATCGGATTCCAGAATCATGATGAACTTATTGAGGGATTCTTGTAATGGTAATCCTCCACAGTGGAGAATTGCCAAGGAAGTGTGTGAAATTCGAAAACTTCAGCAAAAGGTTCAGGAGATTCAGTTCACCCACATTCCTAGACAGAGTAATAAGGTTGTTGATGGATTGGCCAATTGGGCACTTGACAACAAGGACATCATCTGCTACGGGTTACCTCCCCTATGGTGGTCAACAAAGATACAAGAAGAAATCAGGAAAATCATAAACCTAGACTCTTCTCAATGATTATTCTTATTGTTCTTTTTGTTTATAGTGCTAGAGATATGGCTAATAGCTTCCATGCTTGGCATGATAGAGTATGTAATCCAATATTTTTATCAATATAATGGGCGCATTGTTTTTTCAAAAAAAAACATGGGAGACTCGCGAAAGTATTCGAGGAATTTAAGCTTGACACAACGAAAAAGATAATCATTGATATCTATAAAAGCCAAAGCAAGGTAAGCATGAAAACGTACATGCTTCTACAAAAAAGGCTTAAAGAACTACTCAAAAACATGAAAAACAACCAAACAATGGTTCAAGAGGAGGTGGTTCATTGAGGGGTTGATACCCTCATAGTTGAAAAGATGAAGGTGATCCCACCTTGGTCTTAAAAAGACATGCGATCAAATATTAATATTGAAAACAAGAATAAGACATACCCCATTTGAGATGTTGGTATCCAAACAAACTCGTCAATATATTAACTCAATCTTGAATGAATATATACAATAGCCAAATCCTATTTTCTAGGATATGCCCTTATCACATTGCATTCATACCTCAACCTATCAGTAATCTCTACGTGGATGTTGTTACAATCACTCAACAACATATTGCTAACCCTTAACCAAACTAGAATAAACCAAATGTATTATAACCTATACAATGGTGTAATAACTCTATGATACCCCCTTATTTCATGGAGTTCAACTTCAAACATTGAGTGGCACACATCACTATTGGAAGCCAGCAAACACAAAAATATCCTTTTGGGTGATGCGGTATTCCTTCACCACCCAAGTGCTTCGCATCGAAACCCAAGGTAACATTGACCCCTTCCAAAAAAATTCTTCACCTCCTTCAACTATTTTGTCAAAAATAATTAAACTAATGGCGATCTTGTTTGTTCCATCCGCCCTTCAACTATTAAAGCAACTTCATCTTCCTTTGTCTCTATTTTTGACAACAAAGCGTCACCTTTCCCTTCCTCTATTAACACAAGATGATTCATGTGCCCTTCCACAACTTCCTTTCACTTCAAGGGGCTTAGGGTATACCTCTGCCCATCCTTCTTAATACTCACAATGTTAGCTATTCCATCATACAACATCTCCCGATCAAATTGCCATGGTCTTAACTCTCCCCAACAAAACATGGCATGCATCCATGGGTAGAACATCATAGAAAACCTTGTCCCGATATCTACTAATATGAACTTCCACGTCACAACACTCCTTCACAATAACCCCAATGCCCCTCTAATAACCAAGATGCTCTATATGGCCTTAGGTGCGGTGTACACATGATATTCAGCTTGCAGACCATTTCAGTGGATACCGCAACTCCCACTATCAACCACAATTCTACAACATTTACCTTTGTCTTGCACTTGGTTCAAAGAATATGGCTCCTTTGGCATTATCCTTCTCATCAACCTTCAAGACCTTCCTCCTTGCTATGAAAATCTCCCATTGTTTTGGTTCCTACGTGCAATAGACGATGCTACAAATTCCACTTTTGTTTGTGCTATTTGTACACTACCTTCAATATTTCCCTTTCCACCATCACATAGGGCATGAGACACTCAAAATTATGGTGACCAAAGCCCCCACATCTGTAGCATGTTACATTAAACAACCTTCCTCTTCCTCTTCCATAGCTGCCTCTTCCTCTTTCTGTGGTGGCTCCTCCGCTCATTTTCTAATTTGGCACTTGGGAAGTTCTAGATCCCTCATCATTTCACTGCTGATTGTCTTCATGGGATGGCTGTCCCCTATCATTTCTAAACCTCCCTCTTCCTTTTTATGCACATTGTTTCCTCCCAAACAACTGTCATGTCCCTTTTTGGAGACTAGCGCACTTGAAGACCTTATCCCATTTCTTCCTCGTGGGATTAAGGGTTGGAGCAAGAGGAACATTTATGAAGATATCTGATGATAGTTTAGGAGTTGTTTTTATTTTTATGATGTATTCCTATTGGGAAGCCAAGCGCTCCAATAGAGGAATTTAATTAATTAGTTAGTTATTTTGGTGAGCATGTAGGCTCAAGTTGTAAAAGATTATTAAAGTACTTTATGAGGTCGGCCATTATTAAATTGTAGCACCCTTATGATATAAAAGGAGGTTGCTTGGCCATTTGATGTTTATGTAAACCCTTCACCAAGTCTAGGGAAGACTTCAACACGAGAGATTCCAGCCCTAGGCGAATTGCCCTAAGGTGCTATTTGGCCAACAATTTAAGGATTTTTGCATGTTTATTGGTTGTTCTAAGTGGAGCGACCCACCTAGGGGAGCATTTTAGTACTTCCTTGCAATAATTTCATGATTCTAAGGTTGGAATAATATTCTTCATATTTTTAAAGGCCAAGTTCTGAAGTTTCATTAATTTTGGTGGTGTTTTGCTATTTTTCCAAGCTCGTGGAAGTTAGTTACAGTTCTGGAATAATTAATTAATTTCTGCAGTCTGAGGGTTTCAACTAAAAATCAGATCTCTTACTTCCAAGCTTACAAAATCAATTTTTCTTGCATGATGTGATTGTTGGACATTTATTATAATTTTAGAAACCAAAAGATAGCATTTTCAGTAATGTTTGAAGGCCCAAAAGCGAGCTTGAAGTCTCCAAAGGGGTCGCTGCCCTAGGAGAAGGTTTTCTGGCAGCTAGTAAGGGTTTCTACATGTTTATTTCAATCACTAACAGCCTGCTAAAAATCTGAAAAGTGTTGTTTATTCTCAGCTTTGCATAGTTTCCTGGGAGTCCCCAAATAGGGGCATTACAACAACTTTTCCTCTGCCCTCAAAACATATTGATAAATGCTTCTTCCACCATATGCAACCTCACTAAGCTGATTTCAATCGCAGTCCATTGATGTACCTCGCCACCTTTTCTTGATCCATCTCATTATGACCAGACTGAATTGTGATTTGAAAAAACTCCTCTATATACTCTTTCACACAACCCTTTTGGCCTCAAGTTTTGTAGCATTTTCAACAAATCCAGTTGATAATTTGCCTGTATAGTTTTTTTTCTTTCAGCTTTGCATCGATCCTCTCCCAACGGGTAATCTTGTCCTTAGCCCTCCTATTCCTCTCAATCCGCACCTCTTTCCACCATAGGGCAGCATGCACTTGAGCTTGGTCTGAGCTACCTTTAGCTTCTTTGCATCCATTGCTTCATCAAATTTGAACCGTTTTTCCATCTCAATGAGCCAATAAATTAGCTCTTCCGGATTCAAGGTTCTTGAAAAGCATGGAACCTTCATCTTTGTCCCTCTTTCAATCTTGGAAATGATTCTAATGATCCTATCTTTACCTTCTTCTAACTTCTCTAGTGGTAGTACCACATCTTCTACTCCCATCTCTTTATTATCTCCATCACTCACATCATCCCTTGTGAAAAATTCCCTTCTTCTATCCTCTTTAACAGCATATAATCTTGTGTGAATGACCCTCAACATCTCTACAATCTCATCGAATCTTCCTTCCATATTGGAAGCCACCACTCCAACTCGCCCAACCTCAACCCAGTGTTGCTATATCTTATTTGCAAACCTACTCAGGACATGCACTTTTGTAAACTGCTCTTTCAATGTTTGGTCCTCTACCCACCACACAAGATGGAAAACACCCAATCCCTACCTATCCTAGAGTTGTTTCCAACTCTAATACCAATTGATGCAAAAAGGATAGGGGTCCAGAGAAGGACGACTTGATCCTTGCAGCATTCCACAATACATAGGCAAAAAGATGAGATTGGAAACCACAACATACATCTTTTATTGATATTATTGAGAAGCTACAAATATTGCACACGCATCTCTCACTCACTCTCCCTAAGTCTACAAAACAAAGGAAGAATACTACACAGTCCTTGGCTGGACTGAACATTGATCTATGCTCCTCTAAGCTTCCCCCTCAAGGAACTCGACTCTCTTGGGAGATCTCCAACTTTAGTCTTCCTCCTCTAATTCTATCCATGGAGTGACTCTACCCCTTCCAAATAATCTCAAAAATGCTCAAAAGAAGTTTCCAAATGTTTTGGGACCATTACCGGACATTTGTAACTCCTATGGGTGAGACATCTGGTTTGTGCATATCGATGGTTGTGCAACTGCCAGCTAGTGCAGACCTGCACTAACTGGCAATTTCACCACGAGACAGGTAACACTTTGACCTCCAGGGACCTGTTTAGAAGGTGATTGCATTCAAGGAGGTTGCCTTCAAATATTGGAGGCCCACAATCACTGAAAATATATATTTGAGTGATGCAAGATTGCTTGACTACACACATGCCCATGCATCATTCATGCTTTGCTTCTAAAGCTTTGTGCCAGCTGGCGGTTTTGCCACAAGACAAAAAAAGACTTTCTCATAGGCAAAACCATCCTTTAGACCCCTCTAGGTGTATTCATTCTTTAGCTTTTCAATTTTAATCTTTTGCAATGGTTCATATATTTGAGTTTGGTTACCATTATGGGGCATTAATTTACACATGTTTTCTTGCAAATTTTCACTTGGGACAAATGGTACGTTACAATTACATCTTTCAACACCCATAATGGTTATCATGAGTACACAATTTATTTTATCCTTTAATAAAGCATTTTTCAAATACTAGATTAGGAATGCAATTGTAGAAACCTAAACTGTCTTTCACAATTGACAACATCAGTTTTGGCACTTTCTTACACACTTGAATATAGAGCACACTTTCCTCCTATCCATTTATCCATACATTTTCTTAATCATCTCTATATGCCAGTCATACTTAATCAAGATCAACTCATTATATACAAGAACACCTTCTAAATCCCAAACAAACATCCTCCAACTCGCAGGTTCCCTTCTCTCTACCTTAAGACAGTACCAACAACCTTAGAAATTGTCCTCTGTTGGCATTGTCCTCTACCAACGGTATCCTGGAGTGGTTAACAGAGATTTTTCAAATATGGGAAAATTCATTAGGTCGGCCTAGACATGTTTCATGGGTCGGATAGGGCAGGAAATTAACAAAGAGTCAACAATATATACAAATAATCCCATATGTCATTCCTAACCTCTTATCTCTTGAGACACCTCTTATCACCTACAGCACTCTCACACATCTTGGCGATCATAACACAGAAGGCATAGACTCATCTCAAATCTTCAAGGAGTAGCCCTAGAGCAGTCCACTATGCCGAATCTGAAAACAAAGAGGTCAAAATTGCATGGTGCCAAGTGTTAAGATTCAAATGAAGGATCATATCTAGATTACACATGATTTCAATAGTTTCATTCACATAGGTGAGAGAACCATGTGCAACTTGATCCCTCTTCAAAGTAGAGGTATGCAGGCAATGCTCATTCATCATGGGAGTGTGTCGAGATCAGTCCAGCCCAAAAGGCTAGCCTATTTTTGAGGTGCTTTGTTGTTGAGCATCTACTGTGTTTGGACAAAAGAGAGACCACACAAGCTTCATCGCATAAGATCGAATGGCCTGAACATCTCAAAACCAGATTGCAACCAAGGGAAGGACTCCAGAAGATTGCAAACCTTAGCACCTTCCTAGATCCACTACCAGCAGACTCAATTGTGTCGTCAAATGGAGGTGTCCGACTTTGACAGAAGTGTCCAAACAACTTGCCTCTAATTTTCACCTAAGGCACTGATGACACATTCCTGAGATAATTCCAGGTATCTGCACTCTCTGTACATCACTCCTTCCGACAGAAATAGGTTGGTTCTTTCCAATGTGCACTTTATAGCATTATCTCTCAGCTCTTTCTATAGGTTATCAATTTAACCCTAAGGTTTAGATTACTAATCTTACACTGTTTATCGAATAATCTGAATCAGTTCATGTTTTACTACATTTCATATCTTTGCGTTGCAAAACAAGTAAAAAAAAGTACAATGAGGTTTTGCTTCATCAGTGGGCAGAAAAGAAAAGGCACGGTGATAGAAGTTAGAACCACTAAATTCTATGTGAACTCAAGGGCTTACTTTGGTCTTTTGCTGAAAAAAGACGAAGTTGTTATCAAAGCATGTTTTTAGAGTTGTGGAAACTAGGTGAATGATTTGGCATGTTGGATTTTAACTATGGCACAAATACCAACAAAAGGAACTGCATTCTTAGAGTGGTTGGATACTAGAAAATAAAGAAAATCAAACAAGGACAAATATTTGACCATCTATGTCTATAATCTCCTAATGTCATGAGAAAATAGTTTGTATTGAATTCACCTGCACCAAGATGAAAATTCTCAACTATTTTATGGCTCCAACTGTTTTATATCTTCAGGATAGTGATAATAGAGCCTCAAAACAAATAATTTTCCAGGTCATGTTGGTAACAAAGGTATAATTGACAAGGAAATAGCTTGATGATGCTAGTAATGCCATGTTGTGTGGAAGATGTATGATAATTCGTGAACATCACTCTCTAGGAAGGGAAATTCGGCATTGGTTCAAGCAATGAATTAGTAAACCTCAACGTTTAGACATAACATGTCCCCAGTCTCCTAATATATGTTGGTCCTTAGGTAGATAGGGCACACCCATTCCTCATCCTCCAGATATAGCCCCTCTACCCTAAAACTTTAAGGGTCAAGGGGGCGCAATATAGAACAGTTCAGTAAATAAATGTGACCTACATTAGGAATATGTAAAACAATGATTACTTGTCAACAATTAAACTCTAAAAATTTACAGGGTCATTGGCATGTTTATCAATTGGTTCATAAATCAATGCAATCCCACTTTTTATGATCATATCTAATGGCCAACAACTTAGAACACCAAAGCAAATAAATCATCAAATAACAATAGATATTAATAGGTTTTATGTTACATGAAATATGATTTTGGAAAAGCAATAATTCTGCCCATGTTACTTACGTTCTCAACACTTTTCTGAGGAATGGAAAATATTTCTGTAACCGGTCCAACTGTGAAAGACCTTGTACAAATGTGACAGGAATAAGGAATACAAATGAAAGAGCAATAGATCCCAAAAGAACCACAATTTTACGAAACCATAGCTGTCTACATGGAATAGAAAGGTTTGACCAATAGACATCTCCAGGTTCTGGTGCCAACTCTGTCATCCACAACATTGGATTTGATGATTGACGAACCTGTGCAGCAACAGCTGCACTAAATCGTGACTTAAAGGAAACAAATGCAGCTGGAAGTTCCTGTAGACCAAAGAGCAGGAATGTCACATATAAGTAAATAACTTTCAGAAACGAGTGTTGAATGCTGATGATGCAAGGTGCAACTTGCATTTCCTCGTAAAAGAAGATATTCTAAATAAGTATAAAGATATTGTGTGCATCTTATTGGATGATATCGAACATTTAGAGATGAGAAAATCATAAAAATTTGAAAAGCAAAGGATTCTTGTCTTAAGCATAATATTCCTAACACCGATGTTCTATCATCTCACTTAAAACCACACATTTCATATCATATTCCTAATAGGCCAGTAATATCAATATGTTTGATCGTGACATAAGCCAATTTCAATTCATATAAAAAGACAAATATGCGCTTGTAACAATGACTAGTATGCTTATTTTGAGAACAACTTTAAGCCATTTACCAAAAATAATGACAACATGGATTAGCAAGCATGTTATTGCTCTAAACATAAATCTTCTATCGCTAGGCTAGTGATAAGACCAGTGATGTACATATTGGTGCACTAATAATGTTATGACGTGCTATTTTATTCTTTACTTCTGTTTTTCATAATTGTGCTTTAGTGTGGATGTTGTTGTGGTGTGCATGCATTTTCCTTCTTTCTATTTCCAGGTTTGCAACTCACCGAGTAGGAAGTAATTAACATGTGGTGCTTTTGCTGATATAGATTTAGTATTGGTTTAACCATCCAGGTTGGAGGTAGCAAAGTGGAGAAAATAATATGAGCTTAAATGGAACAAAACAGTAAAGTTTGAAACAGAATATACAATTGCAAAGAAGACACAAAGGAATTTCTTGGGATGATTGGGTCTGTTGTTTACATGATACAAAAGATCTGGTGTATGAGAAAGAGCTGAGTTATTTATAAGAGTGTTCCTTCTCCTATCTTCTTGCCATCTATTGTAACAGAAAGAATCTTGTACAAGGGAGTCGCTGAGCCCAAATGCTGCCTAAATGTGAAGGTTAGAAAATGGGCTGACATTAGATACTCCATAAAGTAAAACATGTGACAAGCACAAGAAACATAAAGCTTCCATTCTTCCTAATTAAGATAATTTCTTCAATTTGTGGATACAAGAACTTCTAATGGAATGTTGTTTGGAATATCCACATAGCTTCTAAAGCTTCTTTTTTAACCAGCCACACAAGTTTTATTCTTCTTCTTTCTAGTGGCCCTTGTCCTAGGTCCTTATGCATGAAACAATACATTTCAATATGAATATGTATAGAAATGTGGCATTATGCTGCAATTCAATATAGTTGTCGTTTAATGTACAAATTATTACTTTTGGTTTTGATTGATGATTGGTGGTTACATACAAGATGTTCATTGTTAACATGATTATCTACAAATCATGTTCGACCCTATATGTGCATCTTCTATTGATCATTAAGGAATTTCTCATGTTCTCCCTATAACATGTTGCCATGCATTTTGAACATTTGTCCATCACCAATGTTTCTAACAAAAAAAAATGTCATATCCACATACCATGTGTCTCATTTATGATCTTCTTCTCCTAATATGACGGTATTATGATTTCTTTTGTATAAATTGTATTTTACTTTGTTCTTGGAATAGGTTTCTCTTGATGTTTTGAAAGACTACAATTTTGGTGCCATTGCTACTCAGGGATTCATAAACTGCACACCCGTGCAGTCATAGCATAGTCGTTTATATCAAAAAAATGTAGGGGTAAGAAAAATAAACCATTTGAAAATGGAAAAACAATACAATGCTCCTAATAAAGAAAAACTTTGCATAGGGTGTCAAATGAAAAGTGTGTGAACAGACACTAAAAATGATACATAATGACCACCATAACTACCGCTGATTAAACACCATGCACATAATGTGAAAATTGGCACACAACAGTTGCCACAATTTTTAGCTTCAACAGACCAAGTACAACATGTGGGAACCTGCACACATCAGCCATCATTTATATGTGCTACAGTCTTGATAAAATCAAGTTCATATGCCAGGAACCAACACACATTGTCCATAATGGAAACCAAAACAGGTTGGAGAAAAAACAATAAAGAGGAGAATAGTTCGCGAAAGAACAATCAGAGTGCAATACCTCAACAGATTGTGAATAAAAAGAAAGTGAACACCTTAAGGCTTAATGGTATTTACAATCAACTCGAAAATATTCATGTTGCAAAAACAAGGAAAACAACAAAGAGAAGGTGCTCAAGAACATCCGAGCTATCATTTCAAACTGGCTTGACATGGCACAAAAGCAGGAAAAGGATGAGGCTGAGAAACAAAAGAGACGGAAGCAAAGAAGAAAGCTCTAGTTTTGGCAAATGCTCCAACCAAAATCTTGCCGCATATGAAAAGAAATTGTTAAATTGCTATCAACTGCATTACTAGGATAAGAAGAATTATTTAAGGATGAAATGGAATTATTGACAGTCATTGATGTTGCCGATGTGATTTTTCTGCTGGTGATATAACCTGAAAAAAATTGCATGGAAAAGCTGATCAAAGTTTGTGACTTATGGTCACATACGCCAACCCTGCAAAGCAGCAAGAAACTTGTGGTGGTCTCTTTTAATCACAAGGATGTTCCTTATTTATCAGGACTGTGTAATGAGGGTGAGCTCATAGTTAAGGAGAAAATTACTCCTAAATAGAAGAAAAAAATTATGCAGATACATTGTTGATGGAAATATGACGCGCAGTTAAGTCTACATAATAGAAATGAACACATTATGGTGACTTTATGAGGATGCTACGACTATGGTGGTCAAATTCATGTTATCCCATATGTTTTGCTGAGACTGAATCTCACAGTTCCTGGTCTGGTGTTTATACCATCTTGAATTGAGAAGAGGCATCCAATATGATTGGAAATATATCATACAAAAGAAAATGAAGAAAAAGCTTTTTATAATTAAGAAAGGAAATATAGGGACCTTTAAACTTTGTTTGCATGCTTACGCTTTGTGAGTTGAAGCACAAAGGGAAAAGAGACCAGAGACAGGATCTTCAACCAGTGCAACATTATCTTACTTGGGAACAAGAATTCAAGGATTTGGCAGTGTTGTAAAAAGTTAAAAAAATGATATGATGCTATGGTATCAAGACAAAGGAAAAAGTTAGGATGCAAATCTTGATGATATGGATGAAATTTATATTCTTCTGCTAATGCAGTTAGTTCCGCGAAGGGCCAATACGCATGGCCTCTATATTATTATTTGGCGATGGGCAGTGATAGGTCACTTGCTGCCTGGCTCACTCTCACAGGTGGCATCACAGCATCTCCTAGCAACCAGCATCTCCTAACGTCAGTAATCAATCAGAGGATCGGGCCTTTCTAGTAGGCTAGTACTCTATCACCATAGCCCCATCCCCAAGATATGGGACATGGCCCCCAAGTCTAAAGCAGAGGTGGGGGCATACAGCTTATAAATGAGCAGATTGCTAGATTTGCTGCACCCACAGTACAATTAGAGAAGGGAGCTTCCAGGCCCATTATCTATATGTGGTGAGTGTGGGTGATGGTATATCAGCTGGCTGGACGGTACAGAATGGATTGAGCGAATGGACAGTACACCCTTGAGGCAGTACTGGACAGTATACACTGCTCTAATCTCATAGAGCAGCACTAAAACTATATACGTGATATGGGCTGCCCCTTAATATATAGACCGTTGGAAGAGTCTCCCTCTCCCTATGAGGGAGAGGACTGGACAGCACAACACTAGGATGAAAAGGCGGTGCCCATTGTGAAAAGGCTGAAGGGTCACTGTTGGGAAAATAATAAAGATGTTGGTTGACATGGGGTTGCTTGCTAAAATGATGGGGCATGGATCATAATAACATAGAGATCATTCATCATGCCCCTTTTGGGGAAAATATAGGCATAATCAATTGTAAACAAATAATTATTCTCTAGAAATCAATAGGCAATAGCCCTATGTATTTATCCAGAGATGGCTGCTAGAGATATAATCGTCGGGCAGCTCTCTCTCGCCTGGGCTCTACCGCGATCTATTCCTTAGCTATTGCTCACCCTGACTATATACTGTAGCCAAGAACCCTTCTCTACAATTGCAATCGTTTGAGTTTGATGAGGAGGATAGCAGCCAAACAATTGATAAATCCAGGATATTTAGTGTACCCTCTAGAAATTGATAGGCAATAGCCCTGTGTATTTATCCAGGGATGGCTGTTAGAGATAGAATAGTCAGGCAGCTCTCTCCCGCTCAGGCTATCCCATCATCTATTCCTTATCTATCACTCACCCCGACTATATACTATAGCCAAGACCCCTTCTCTACAATTGCAGTCATTTAAGTTTGATGAGGAGGATGGCAGCCAAGCAATTGATAAATACAGAAGGACTTCTAGTGTACATGTGCCACCACAACTAGTGGTATCTAGTCCCTCTTCACCTGTGTATATAACCCCAATTGTGTTAACTACAACAAGCAAGTACTAGAGGAAAAAAAAATGAATCACTTCACCAAGCTATCCTGTGTTGAGGCCACCATCCAATTTAGATTCATCTTGACAAGGGACTCCCTTATAAAGTATGACAGAGAGGAATCTCCCCAAATCCCATCGAAAGCAACCAAGGAATGGATGACTGCATAAAAAGTCTGAGAAATGGCGCACTGGAGGTGCGTGTCTCTAGAGAAAATTCACATTGCTCAAACTAGAAAATAGAAAGGTCAAGATAGAGATGCTCGAAAGAGGGGAAGAGTTAAGATGCTGAGACACATAAAGAGGCCCAAGGAGGCGTCACCAAAAATCAGTAACTTCGAGACATGATAAGAGATCTGAAGTTGTAAATCACTCAAGGTTCAAACGAAGTTTCTCCTAGAACATGAATGCCCCTAAGAAAAAGAGGTTGCTCAAATGGAACCTTCAGATCTGGCATCCTGATATTGCTCTTGTTCAAAAACACAAACTCAAAGTTTTAGGATTTTTCCTCTAAATCTTGGAAAAAGTATTTTTCTAGCCAATGCAATAGTCAATCAGGGGCACGTATTACCATCTGAAACCCCAAATCAGTGATGTGCTGTTTTCATGGTAGTAGCAAGAACTGATTGTGCCGCTACATTCAGTACTACAAATGAAGTACGAGAATTTTCCTAATCGATGTATATGCTGCAACCAACCTTGTCCTAAAAGGCCAATGCTTAGAGGATCTCCACTCTCTCATTTTATCACTAGGAAAGCAAAAATAGTGTTTGTGGAGATTTCAACTACATCCTCTTACCCTCGAAAAAAGGGGTGCCATGAATAAGTTAATCCCAATTAGATTTCTGTGATGGTTAGTAGATATCAGCTTATGGGATGTTGAACCCAAAGATAGGTTATTCTCCTAGAATAAGGACGAAGCGAGGTTTGGTGAAACTGCAAGAAACTAGATCACCTTTTGGGCTCACCTTCATGGCCACAAAATGGCTTACCGTATCAGGTATCCTTAAGGTCTCAAGTCTGACCATGCTCCTAGTATAATATCAAGAAAAAGGGATCAGGCACACACGTTTTCCTTTCAAATATGAACTAATGTGACTAAACGATGAACCATATGACCTCATACTGAATTGGTGGACAGAAACATATCGGTTAAGTGGTTCAAAGATATGTTAACCGGCTTGTAAGTTAACATTTGTGACAAACAAGCTTGAAGAATGAAACAAGAAAAACTTTAGCAACATCTTTTTTTGAAAAGAAGAACCTTGAGGAAGAAATTATACTAATTCATGAGGAGATGAAGAAGCCTCGCCTTACTGAGAGCTCCCTTCAATCCGAAGAAAGATACCTAGCAAAGCTCCAATAGGTGTATCGATTGCAAGAAACCTATTGATAGTTCAAAGCCAACTTATTCTTTTTAGTAGCAGAATAAACAAGGAAGCTCTCCCGTTCCATACTCAACCCATCACCAAAAGAACTAGCTCTTCCCCCAAACCATGTAATGTCCCCTTTTCCAAGCTAGTTCGATTTGAAGACTTTGAGCCTATGTTCCACCAAGTTTCCAGGACAGGGACGGCAGGGGACAGGGGGACATGTTTCTGGGACGGATTTTTTTTAGGCCTTTTTTTAGGGGACAGCTATTAAAAAATAAGGGAAAATTTAAAAAATATAGGAAATTTCAAATATTCATATGATAACATTGCTAAAGCATTCATCACACACATTATAGAACCTTAATACATAAAATTAGAGTTGAATTGAGATTTCACATAAGATTTAACCTTTAAAATATAGGAAATTTCAAATATTCATATGATAAGTATAACACATTGATAAACTTAAACTTAAAGCATTCAATTTGTCTGATGTACCTTGTTTATGCTTTTTGGTTTGCCGCCATTTTTACCAATATGTATTTTTGATTTGTTTTTAAGAATGTCTCTGCACCTATGCAAATCATATTCCTTTTGAAATGCTCGCTGAAGGGTCTAATGCAGCATTCTTATTGAAATTCCCACTGTAAAGTTGCCACTTAAAAACAGTGTTGACATTGTACTAAGTTTTTTCTGTGTTATGAAACTCTGTTAGAGCCTTTGGGTCCAAAAACAGTGCTCAAATTGGCAACTTTTTCCGCTTTTTATGTCAGAATATATTACAGTAGCTGAATTTGGCTTGAATCAATGGTAATTTTTTAATACCATGTGTTTGTTCAATAAATTATCTTTAGAATTTGAAATTTATAAACTAAAAACTGTTGAATATGTGTGTTCATTGTGAACAGTAAACATTCTATTGAATTCTGGTTTACTATATTAAATAGTTTCTCTTTTGCTAATTCAAATAAAGATCTTGTTTGAGGAAAGTCATGACTGTTCAAAATATCAGTCTGAGGAAACAAAACCGGCTGGAACTAAATATCATTAAGGATGTAATGCAAAACTATACTTAACTGTGCTTATACTGACCCTGAGATATACGCAAGGATCTATGGACAGTTCTAAAACGGATGAAGTAGATCTAGAGAATAGAAGCTACGGATGAACTAAATGAGCTTCTTTTTTTGTTTTGATGTTTGTTTTAGGTTTAGGGCACTTAGAAATGAAAGTGGGGGTCCTTGTGGGCCCCCACATTGCTTTAATTTTTATTAAAATTGTGTTTTAAAAAAAAAACGTTTTTTTGAGGCTGTTGATGCAAGGGACGTCGAGTACGTCTAGGGGCGTTGGGCGTCCCCGCCATTTGCTACGGATTTTTCAAGTCCCCGGACGCGTTTCAAAAATTTCCAGACTTTGGGGACGGCGGGGGGACATTTCCTACCCATCCCCGAGGTTCCGAAACGTCTCCGGTACAGGGACGAGCTCAAAAACCCAAGGGACGCGTCCCCCTGGAACATAGCTTTGAGCCCATTTCTCTTCCCGTGGGCAAGAAGGAAATGAGCAAGGGGAATAATTGTTATGTTTTTCAGTTATTTTCATAAGCATTGCATTCTTTTTTAGTAGTTTTCCTAAGTATAGTCAGGTCAGCTGGGGAAGATGAAAATCCAATGGAAGAATAGAAGGAAAAAGGAACTATTAATCCCCCAAGGAGGTCAATCTTCTTAAGAAGACTTTAATTGGTTTTGCGCCACATCAATGTCCAAGAAAGGGTCGCTTGCCTCATTTGTGCATCATCAACATCTTGATTACTGATAACTTTGCATATTTTTGGGCTGATTGCTCAACTATTTCCACTTGAGGACGAAAACCCTCTTGTGTGGCCAACAAGTGAGGATGAAAAACTTCCTTGTTTGATTGAAGAATGAAAACTCTTCAATCCATTGAGGATTCTCCATCCCGGGGTTTCCAAGGAGCTTCAAAGAAGATTGATTTTGCAGATTTTCAGCTAGGGTTTGGTCGAAGAAGGGTTGCTAGGGTTCTACAGAGATTTTTAGGCCCTCTCCTAGGGTGGCAACTTTCCCTAAGGTGGCATTTGGGGTTTCTAGGGCACGGCAACATCCAACTCAGCCATCATTGTGTTTCTCATATTTTTAGCAGCTGGAATCTACATTTGGACTTCATTTTGGGGCTTGGAATCCTTCATTTCCAGCCATTTTTGTAAGGGTGTTCACTGCTGTTATTTTATTTAATTAAATAAATTCCAGCTGGGGTTTGAAGGCTTATTTCTTGGTTAATATTTGTTCTAAAATATTTCTAAGTTTCCCTACATGCTTTGGATGGTGTGAATGATGCATTTTTGGAGAAATATTGCATTTTCCTTGCTGCTGTTATAAAAATCAGATTGCTGTACCTTGCTGTCATAAATTTCAGTTGTTTGTCATAATTTTCAGTTTACTAACTATAGGGATTTGTGCAATTTCCCTTTATTTTCAGTTAACCAGTAAGATCTGTACCAGCAGCTGGTTCAAGCTGATCGGGCCCATAAATTTCCTCCTCTGAGCAAGTACAATTTACTCAAGAATGAGCTGAAGATGGGAAGAATTGATATGGTTTTATTATAAGAAACCTTCAGAACAGAATCTCTGAAGAAAGCCAACTTTTCAAGTCAATGGTGAAGCAAGCAAACCATCCGTTGCAATACAATTTGCAGAATTATTCACCAGGCTCCTGCACCTGACAGTTTCTTCACTTTTTCTATCAAGAATACTAGAAATTTCTTGAGGACAATCTAACATGATTGATTGGGAATCTCAAATCAACCAAAAAAATGCTTCAAAATCTATATACCATAACATTGGTGTTAATTTGAAAGCAGGTGAGAGCTGATCAAATGAATTAATACCAGCCAATAGTGCTTTGCAATATGATGCCTAAAACTCTCCCTAAGGCGGTAGTGTCTAGAATCAAACAACTTTTCAACAAGAAAATCTCTGTAACTTAGTCTGCATTTGTCTTGGGGTGAAAAATGTTGAATAGCATAACAGCTGTACAGAAATCCAAGCTGATCAGGCCCATAAATTTCCTCCTCTGAGCAAGTAAAATTTACTCAAGAATGAGATGAAGATGGGAAGAATTGATATGGTTTTATTATAAGAAACCTTCAGAACAGAATCTCTGAAGAAAGCCAACTTTTCAAGCCAATGGCAAAGCAAACAAACTCTAAACACATTCGTTGCAATACAATTTGCAGAATTATTCACCAGGCTCCTGCACCTGACAGTTTCTTCACTTTTTCTATCAAGAATACTAGAAATTTCTTGAGGACAATCTAACATGATTGATTGGGAATCGCAAATCAACCAAAAAATAAATGCTTCAAAATCTATATACCATAACATTGGTGTTAATTTGAAAGCAGGTGAAAGCTGATCAAATGAATTCAGTTACTTCTGTATAGAAAAGATCCGCATCAGATTGCTGAAATGCTAGCTAATGGTTTTGTTGGAATAGTTAGAGAATGGTGGGATGCTCACCCACACAAAGAAGATATTTTAAGTGGAGGATACTCTGCTTTGACTGCTGCTCTAATCAAAGAATTCATTGGTACTGTAGATAGTGATAAACTTAAGAATACTTCTTTATTCTTAAGAGCAAGATTATGTGATATGAGTAGAATTAAAGAGTACCAATGCTATATGCAAAAGCTGTATTATAATTCTGGCAACATCAATGATCCTACAATGAGAATCAGATACATAGAATCTTTTCCTGCTTATTTTGCTACAAAATACAAAAAGGCTATGCATGGAAAACTTCCTGAAGAATTAAGCCTTGGAGCTATCAATCAAATAATTGATGAAACAAATGCTCGACTTTGTCAAGAGAAAAAGGATCGCAAAGAAGCTGCTAAGGCCCAAAAAGCCTTAGGTACCAAATTCTGTCAGATGATCGATGTTGACCCTTTTGGTTGCCAATCCCCACATTCTTCTCACAAAAAGAAGGTATGTCATGATTGCTCATCTTTTTCAAAAGGGAAGGGTCGGGTAAATATAGAAAATACAACAAGTTCAAGAAAAGAAATAAAGATTCTTTTGAAAGTAAAAGCCCATATAGAAAATCATACTTCAGAAAAAAGAAGTATATGGGTAAAAAGAAAAAGTTTATTCCTACATGTTTTATCTGCAAAGGGAAGCACTATGCAAATGAGTGCCCACAAAAGGAAACAGATAAAGGAAAAGCTAAAATAAATACTCTTATTGCTAAGGGCATTACAGATAAAGAGTATTGTTTAATTAGTGATTCTGATAATTATTCTTCAGATATTTCTTATAATTCTTCTAATGAAGAATTCCGGTAAATGCTATTCAAAATTCGAGATACTAATTTAGACAATAATGATTCAGTATGATACTTTGCCATCATTTGTAAATATGATTGCAAGTTTTCCTCATCCAATGATGCAAGTATCTTCAAAATTCTTCTCAAGCAATTGGAGTTAAGACAGAGTGAGTTTGAAGACCGTCCCCCACAGGACACTCCAAAGAAAATATTCCTGTCCAAAAGGTCGAGAATTAGAAAGAAAATATTCTCAACAAGTAAGATCCGAACAAGAGTTCGTGAGAAAGAAAAGAAGAAGAAGAAGAGAAGAAAAAATGGTATTCTCGGGAAAGATCATTAGTCCCTTGAAGGCCTCCACTACAAGGACGTGTCCGCGACAGAGACTCCTTTACAAAGGAAGAGGTCGTGGAAGAGGTGGAAGATATTCTCCTCCAAGGAGAAGTTTCCCATTCTTATTTCCTGAAGAAAATCCAGAAGAAGAGTTTCAGGTACCTACTACTCCTAGTACTGATGTTATGATTCCTACTCCTGAAACTATGAAAATATGGAGAAGAAACAGGATAGAGTTTCTTCAGAAAGTCATTGCAAAAGCTACCAATGAGTACAAGCGTCTTCTTGAAGAAGAAAACAGAGACAAGAAAGAAGCTGAAGGCGAAGAAGATTTTGAAGAAGCCTACCAACAGTTCTAGCATCAAGATGCAGAAGCATCAGTCTCAGTTGAAGAACCCAACACTGAGGTATGTACAATAAAAGGAGCCCAAAATCCTTTTATTTCAATCACATTCTGCATTCCCAATATCAAGCCATATTCCATTGATGCTATGATTGATACTAGAGCTGATATTAGTTTTTTAAGGTCCAGGGCTATACCTCCTGCTTGTTGAACTAAGACATATCTCAAAATAAATTTTGATAAAAAAGAAGTGATTTCTAAATTTACAGCCTATGTTCCTATTAGAATAGAAGGTTATGAGAGAACATTACAGTTCTATAAATATGATATGCTCTCATATGACCGTGCCTAATAGAGTCAATGCCTTACATGAATGTGGTACTTTTAGTCTTAATAAAGATTTCATATCTTTATTCAACCCAAATGTCCAGATCCCAAGAAAGTACTCATTCAAAACAATCATCCCTCTACCAGAGCCTAAGAAAGAATCCAACCATGAATGGATCCATAAGTCAATAGCTTTGCGTAAGAGTAATATAGATGATATTATAACAAAGATTAAAAAGAATCTTTGTTCTGACAATCCTCATGCTTTCATAGCTAGAAGAAAGCATGTTTGTTCACTTGACTGCAGCTTGTGAAAGATGATAAAGGGAATGAGGTCATTCCTAAATTCAAAGCTCATCACGGGGAATGATTCCCTCTGAAAGGAAAGAGTGCCAAGAAGAGATAAAGAAATTACTTCAAGGAGGATTTATAAAAGAATCTAACTCTCCTTGGGCTTGTGCTTTGCATTTTATGTCAATAAAAGAAGTGAGCAGATTAGATAGAAGAAAAGGCTTGTTGTGGATTATAAGCCTTTGAATAAATTTGTTACACTAGTCCAACATCCAATCCCTGCCAAAGATGATCTATTAGCGAATCAAAGGTTCTAAGGTATATAGTAAATTTGATTTGAAAAGTGGTTTTTGGCAGATCTTTCTAAAGCCTGAAGACACATTCAAGACAGCATTTGTTGTACCAGGAGGACAAGTATGAATGGAAAGTCCTTCCTTTTGGTTTGAAAACTGCACCTTCCATCTTCCAGAAGAAAATGGATTCAATATTTGGTGAGTTATCTGAATTTTTGATAGTATATATTGATGATATACTAATCTTCTCTAAGTCACCAAAAGATCATATAGATCACCTTGAAAAATTTTATGAGACAGTCTATCAAAATGGTTTATGTTTGTCTCCTACTAAAATGGAAATTTTCAAGGATGAAATGAATTTTTTAGGGATTAAGATCAAAGATGGATCTATAGAGATGCAAGGTCATATTGTGTCCAAAATTCAGGAATTCCCAGACCAAATTTCAGAGAAAGAACAATTACAAAGGTTTTGGGATGTGTCAATTATGTTGCTGGTTTTTACAAAGATATAGCTGCTGATAGAATTCTTCTCAATAAGAGATTGAAGAAGAATGCACTGCCTGGTCTGAAGAGATGACTCAGGCCGTAAGAAGAATAAAGAAACAGGTTTTGAATCTTCCTGCTATGTCCTTGCCTGGTCAAGGATTAAAGATAATTGAAACAGATGCCAGTGAGCATTATTGGGGAGCTGTCTTAAAAGAAAAGACAGACAGTGATAAAGAGAAAATTTGCAGGTATGCATCTGGTTCTTTCCAAGGTTCTGAATTAAAATATCATTCTACTCATAAGGAGATTTTAGCTGCTAAGAAAGCCATCAAAGCTTTCTTGTTTTCATTCAGAATGAACATTTCATTCTTCGCTCCGACTTGAAATATTTTAAAGCCAGATTGAGTAATGGTGACCTAAAATAAAGCGCTTTTAATAGGTTGCAGCGTTGGGGCATGTGGTTCGACAATTTCAACTTTGAAGTCGAACACATTAAAGGAAAAGAAAATTCTCTTGCTGATTTTGCCGAGAGAACCGAATCAATCAAAGAAGGTGAATATTACTCAGGTGTCTCATGAATTTGTTGAATGTATTTGGAATACTTCTACTTGTCAGAATTATCTTGGAATCACTTAAAAGAAATGATAATGAAATGTCTTATGAAGCACAACATTTGCTTCTCTCTCGGGAATTATTTCAATTTCTCCTTATCAGACTACAGAGGTAGCATGTAGATTTGTTGATCCAGAAATTCCAACTACAGAATTCCACTCCAGACAAGATCCAATAGTATTATGCACTTTGAATAGCAAAGTGGAGACATTCAAGATATGTAGAGCCACCGCCTGATGATATTCCTGTTGAAGGGCGACGGTTAAGGCAATTGGTCCCTAGACCTAATACTCTCTGGAGATTTGAATTTTCCAGGACTTTGGCCTGAAGGACATCCTCTGGAGAATGATGCATGGAACCGGCCCAAAGATATTCCGGAGATAGCGATATATCATGAAACCACTTCAAGTATTTTCTTTCTAAATTTCGCCTCAAAACTTTTTAACAAGTCATTGTTGAATATAGATCCTGACACTGTTAGAAATATTTTGATAAATTGTAAAATTCCATGGTATGTAAAGGTTTGCTATTATGTTAGGACTAATCCTGAACAGGGACATCATGCTCATCCTAATGGACAACTTTGGAGAAAGATCTTCCTCCATCACACAATGAATGTGCAACCTCCTGCACCTGGTCAATTCTTAAGGATTCCTGACCACTATCTTTTTCCGACAAGAAGACACCTCAATAGAGATATTGATGGAACTGCATCCATATCCAAATTATGGTATGAAAGGAATACCCATGATATCTACTTTGCGGAAAGACAAGAGTGGGAAGAATCTTCCAGCTCATCTGATGACGATGATGGTCCCAGTGTCCTCTATAGTCCATAAAAGCTATGATGGCAGGCTTGTTGCCATCTTTAAATAGTTAGATATGACTTTCCTTTTGTCATGTTGAAAGCATGGTGGACCTCCCCACTATCTAAAGGCGTTATGTTGAGTGGTGTGTACTCAATTGTCTTTTCCTACTTTTCCTTAGTGGGAATCTTCTTGTTCACCTAGGTTACCGGTTACCGGTCTCTAGGTTGCCCTTTGATCCGGTGAAAAGCCTCTCACATTCCTATATAAAGGCATGTTGAGACTCATTCACTACATCGGAGAATTGTGAGCTATTAGTAATAGAGTCTAAGCTTAAGAATTTAGTCTGTTGTGACTTTTTAGAGTTTGTAATAGTGTGAGATATTGAGATATTTGTAATATTTATATACTTGGTATAGAAATGGTATCAGAGCGAATTCTCTGTATCACAGAGTAAAAGGATTCTGATTGTAAAAGGATTTAATATCAATAAAATTTGTAAGTATCTCAATATCTTTTTGATATCATCAGTATGGACAATAAGAGGTTGAACAATATCTACAACATTTCTAGTTACAACCTTGGGTATATCAGGACATGTAGACACATATGCAGAAGTATTTTCAACATTCCTATCTACTTTTCTCACATATGTATTGACATCATCTATCTTAGTATTCAACAACTTAATAGCAGAAGTAACATCTCCTTTTTGATGCAATTCAATAGCTTTCGTGTTTTCTCCATTTCGCAAGGATAGACTCTTGAGATTGAAGTCTATCATGGACATTTTTGACAGCCTTGTTAGTCCAGTTTAGCATTTTAGAGGACTCGGACGGATCTATGTGCTGTCAACAGATCTTTGATACCAAAACATAGCTTTTTGGGACTCATCTGGGGACAAGACTTATCAACTGTTTAAGGGACGGAAAAGAGGAGGAAACATGAGATGCTCTTGAGGCCATACTAATGGTTGGACCATTAGAGGGAACATATTTCTGCTTAATAAGTTGTTCACAATCTTTACACCACAAATAATCAGTATTTGGGTCATGAACTAGACTGTTATGACTACATATATATGTTTGTTCCTTTACAGATTTTCTCGAGGGCTCTCCCAACGAGAAAATACAGACGAATCAGATCTGAATGAACTAGATCTAGGCAAATCAGATAAAGAACTTTTAGATCTAAATGATAAAGTAACATTAGACTTTGATTCATTAACTGCAGTGGCATTTTCCAACTTGGGCTGACTTTTATCAAGAAACTTTTTTGAGTCCATTCCTTGGGGACTTTGATTTGCGACCAAGAGATCAGCTCAGGTTCTATCTTTTGACTTTCCAAACTGGCATGACTCACCACGCTACTGCCTTTGGAAATACCATGTTTAACAACTGGATGCATGGTATTGACAAGCCTATAAATGATTTTATAGTGGATAGCAAGTGGACAAGCAACAGGCTTCATGTGCAGACCAGAAGTGGCAAGATGTAAGCGTAGGACTTGTTTGAGCAAGTCTTCTTTTTGCAAACTGACAGGATAGTTTGGATATACTTCAAAAGAAATAGGGCCATTATGTAGACCGGTTTGAATAGCAACTAACAATGAATCTTTAAAGCTTTCAAATCTTAAATCCATAAGACAACACAAGACAGAGGCATTAAGACCTCGATGGAACAAAGGAGTAATACCTATTTGGACACAACCTATATGTGCAAACTTAAAGTTTTTTGCTTTTTTAGGGACTAAATATCAACAGGATCTATTAAGGGAATATCATACTCATGAGAAGATGTCTGAGAAACTTGAATAACAGACTCTCTAGTTTTTAACGTAGTAGCAACAATAAGATGAAAAGCAGTCAACTTATCATATACTTGATTGTAAGGGATCTTAGGCAATTTCCATGCCGGCAAAGGATCTGATTCTTCTTTGAACATCAATAGCAGAATTTACAGGAAATACGTCAGATAAACTTACAAGATCTTGATCTAAATCTCCACCAGAAAGACTAGCATGATCTTCAAATTCCATAGCTGGTACTACCAAGCAACTCTTCTGCAGGGCTTACGGTATCGGCCTTCAACCTAAAACTGCGCACATCCACGGCGACTTACAAGATGGGAGGCTCACCTCTTTGCCTGGACTTACAAGGTATGAACTTGATTCGCAGATGAAGAAAGGAAAAGCATGCAACAGATCTTCAAGATAGAAACTCAAATAGAAACTTGCAAATTTTATTGATATTAAATCCCTTTTACAATCAGAATCCTTTTACTCTGTGATACAGAGAACTCGCTCTGATACCATTTCTATACCAAGTATATAAATATTACAAATATCTCAATATCTCACACTATTACAAACTCTAAAAATTCACAATGTACTAAATTCTTAAGCTTAGACTCTATTACTAATAGCTCCCAATTCTCCGATGTAGTGAATGAGTCTCAACATGCCTTTATATAGGAATGTGAGAGGCTTTTCACCGGATCAAAGGGCAACCTAGAGACCGGGAACTGGTAACCTAGGTGAACAAGAAGATTCCCACTAAGGAAAAGTAGGAAAAGACAATTGAGTACACGCCACTCAACATAACGCCTTTAGATAGTGGGGAGGTCCACCATGCTTTCAACAAGACAAAAGGAAAGTCATATCTAACTATTTAAAGATAAAGAACAAGCCCGCCATCATAGCTTTTATGGACTATGAGACACTTTGGGACCGTCGTCGTCGTCGATGAGCTGGAAGATTCTTCCCACTCTTGTCTTTCTGCAAAGTAAATATCATGGGTATTCCTTTCATACCATAATCTGGATATGGATGAAGTTCCATCATTATCTCTATTGAGGTGTCTTCTTGTCGGAAAAGATAGTGGTCAGGAATCCTTAAGAATTGACCAGGTGCAGGAGGTTGCACATTCATTGTGTGATGGAGGAAGATCTTTCTCCAAAGTTGTCCATTAGGATGAGCATGATGTCCCTGTTCAGGATTAGTCCTAACATAATAGCAAACCTTTACATACCAAGGTATTTTACAATTTATCAAAATATTTCTAACAATGTCAGGATCTATATTCAACAATGGACTGTTAGAAAGTTTTGTAGGCAGAAATTTAGAAAGAAAATACTTGAAGTGATTTGCGATATACTTCCTATCTCCAGGAATACTGGGCCGGTTCCATGCATCGTTTTCCAGAGGATGTCCTTCAAGCCAAAGTCTGGAAAATTCAAATCTCCAGAGAGTATTAGGTCTAGGGACCAATTGCCTTAACCGTCGCCCTTCAACAGGAATATCATCAGCAGTGGCTCTACATATCTTGAGTGTCTCCACTGCCATTGCAAAGTACAGAATACTATTGGATCTTGTCTGGAGTGGAATTCTATTGTTGGAATTTCTGAATCAACAAATCTACAGGCTACTTCTGTAGTCTGATAAGGAGAAACTGAAATAATTCCCGTGAGAGAAGCAAATGTTGTGCTTCATAAGACATTTCATTATCATTTCTTTTAAGTGATCCCAGATAATTTTGACAAGTAGAAGTATTCCAAATACATTCAACAAATTCATGAGACACCTGAGTAATATTCACCTTCTTTGATTGATTCAGTTCTCTGCTGGCAAAATCAGCAAGAGAATTTTCTTTTCCTTTAATGTGTTCGACTTCAAAGCTGAAATTGTCGAACCACATGCCCCAACGCTGCAACCTATTAAATGCAGTTTTATTTGCAGGGTCACCATTACTCAATCTGGCTTTAAAATCTTTCAGGTCGGAGCGAAGAATGAAGTGTTCATTCTGAATGAAAAACAAGAAAGCTTTGATGGCTTTCTTAGCAGCTAAAATCTCCTTATGAGTAGAATGATATTTTAATTCAACCTTGGAAAGAACCAGATGCATACCTGCAAATTTTCTCTTTATCACTGTCTTTTCTTTTAAGACAGCTCCCCAGTAATGCTCACTGGCATCTGTTTCAATTATCTTTAATCCTTGACCAGGCAAGGACATAGCAGGAAGATTCAAAACTTGTCTCTTTATTCTTCTTACGGCCTGAGTCATCTCTTCAGACTAGGCAGGTGCATTCTTCTTCAATCTCTTATTGAGAAGAATTCTATCAACAACTATATCTTTGTAAAAGTCAAAGAACATAATTGACACGTCCCAAAACCTTTGTAATTGTTCTTTCTCCGAAATTTGGTCCAGGAATTCTGAATTTTGGACACAATATGACCTTGCATCTCTACGAGATCCATCTTTGATCTTAATCCCTAAAAATTCATTTCATCCTTAAAAATTTCCATTTTTGTAGGAGACAAACATAAACCATTTTGGTATCTTTGTCTCATAAAATTTTTCAAGGTGATCTATATGATCTTTTGGTGACTTAGAGAAGATTAGTATATCATCAATATATACTATCAAAAATTCAGATAACTCACCAAATATTGAATCCATTTTCTTCTGGAAGATGGAAGGTGCAGTTTTCAAACCAAAAGGAAGGACTTTCCATTCATATTGTCCTCCAAGTACCACAAATGTTGTCTTGTATGTATCTTCAAGCTTTAGAAAGATTTGCCAAAATCCACTTTTCAAATCAAATTTACTATAAACCTTGGAACCTTTGACTCGGCTAATAGATGATCTTTGGCGGGATTGGATCTTTGACTGCAAGAATAAATTTATTCAAAGGCTTATAATCCACAACAAGCCTTTTCTTCTGCTGAATCTGCTCACTTCTTTTATTGACATAAAATGCAATGACAAGCCCAAGGAGAGTTAGATTCTTTTATAAAACCTCCTTGAAGTAATTTCTTTATTTCTTCTTGGCATTCTTTTCTTTCTGAGGAATCATTCCCTGTGATGAGCTTTGAATTTAGGAATGACCTCATTCCCTTTATCATCTTTCACAAGCTGCAAGTCAAGTGAACAAACATGCTTTCTTCTAGCTATGAAAGCATGAGGATTTTCAGAACAAAGATTCTTTTTAATCTTTGTTATAATATCATCTATATTACTCTTACACAGAGCTATTGACTTATGAATCCATTCATGGTTGGATTCTTTCCTAGGCTCTGGTAGAGGGATGATTGTTTTGAATGAGTACTTTCTTGGGATCTGAACATCTGGATTGAATAAAGATATGAAATCTTTATTAAGACTAAAAGTACCACATTCTGTAAGGCATCAACTCCTATTAGGCAGTCATATGAGAGCATATCATGTTGATAGAACTGTAATGTTCTCTCATAACCTTCTATTCTAATAGGAACATAGGCTGTAAACCTAGAAATCACTTCTTTTTTATCAAAATTTATTTTGAGATATGTCTCAATCCAACAATCAGGAGGTATAGCCCTGGACCTTAACAAACTAATATCAGCTCCAGTATCAATCATAGCATCAATGGAATATGGCTTGATATTGGGAATGCAAAATGTGATTGAAATAAAAGGATTTTGGGCTCCTTTTATGGTACATACCTCAGTGTTGGGTTCTTCAACTGAGACTGATGCTTCTGCATCTTGATGCAGAATCTGCTGGTAGGCTTCTTCAAAATCTTCTTCGCCTTCAGCTTCTTTCTTATCTCTGTTTTCTTCTTCAATGAGACGCTTGTACTCATTGGTAGCTTTTGCAATAACTTTCTGAAGAAACTCTATCTGTTTCTTCTCCATATTTTCATAGTTTCAGGATTAGGAATCATAACATCAGTACTAGGAGTAGTAGGTACCTGAAACTCTTCTTCTGGATTTTCTTCAGGAAATAAGAATGGGAAACTTCTCCTTGGAGGAGAATATCTTCCACCTCTTCCACGACCTCTTCCTCTGTAAGGAGTCTGTCTCTGCTGGACACGTCCTTGTAATGGAGGCCTTGAAGGGACTGATGATCTTTCCTGAGAATACCATTTTTGTTTCTCTTCTTCTTCTTCTTTTCTTTCTCTGAACTCTTGTTCAGATCTTACTTGTTGAGAATATTTTCTTTCTAATTCTCTGACCTTTTGTGACAGAAATATTTTCTTTGCAGTGTCCCAGGGGGACAGTCTTCAAACTCACTCTGTCTTAACTCCAATTGCTTGAGAAGAATTTCTGAAGATACTTGCATCATTGGATGAGGAAAACTTGCAATCATATTTACAAATGATGGCAAAGTATCATATCCTGAATCAGTACTGTCTGAATCAGTATCTGAATGTTGAATAGCATTTACTTGGAATTCTTCACTAGAAGAATTATAAGAAATATCTGAAGAATAATTATCAGAATCACTAATTAAACAATACTCTTTATCTGTAATGCCCTTAGCAACAAGAGTATTTATCTTAGCTTTTCCTTTATCTGTTTCCTTTTGTGGGCACTCATTTGCATAGTGCTTCCTTTGCAGATAAAGCATGTAGGAATAAACTTATGATGCCTAAAACTCTCCCTAAGGCGGTAGTGTCTAGAATCAAACAACTTTTCAACAAGAAAATCTCTGTAACTTAGTCTGCATTTGTCCTGGGGTGAAAAATGTTGAATAGCATAACAGCTGTACAGAAATCCTGCACTCCCTTCTGAGACACAACGATCTAGCCATTCTCATAAATTTGGATATATCTAAATCTTTTGATAGGTGGAACTGGACTTTGATAGGTAGAAATCTCCACACATTTGAATTCAACAAGCTAGTGATTGAATGGATTCAAAGTCGCATAAACTCCCCATGGTCTCCATGCCCTTAATTTAAAATATGGGACAGCCACTACCCTCATCCCATGGGCTTCATCAAGGAGATCCTTTGAGTCCTTATCTGTTCATTATAGTGGAGAAAATTTAATCAGATCGATAAGTCCCAAAATTGGATCAATGGTCTTCCAACAAATGGGCAAAATCAACGTTGCGCAAATTTTCAATACGCAGACGACACACTTTCCTTGTCCATGCCCATTCTTCTGAAACTCAAAAAACTCTAGAAGATACTAAAAAAATTCAGCTGGGTTCTAAACAGCAGATAAATATGAATAAGTCACATGTCATTTTTTCCAATATTTCACCCAGGAAAAAGAAGGATATCGTCAATATGCTTGAATTTCCAGAAGTCAAACTCACAATGAGATATTTTGGCTTTCCTCTTCACACAACACCCAGCTCCTAGAATGATTCGTCCAACAAATCAGAAAAGTTTTCAAAATAAACAAATGGCTATATAGTTGTTCCTGGGAAAATCAAATTACTGAAATCAGTTTTACAGGAAACTCCTATTTTTCTGCTGACTCTTCTTACATTGCCTTAGCAAATTAAATAAGCTATCAAAAGAATTCAACAAAAAAATCCTCTACAAAAGAGAAGATAAATTCAAATCTCCACTAGTCTCAAATCTGCACTTCCAAACAGCACGGCAGATTAAATATCTGAAATACAAAACTCTTCAATCATGCATTGGCAATGTGTGCTGCTTGGAGACTTTGCGAAAATACAAACTCTTCAGGAGTAAAATAATATAAGAAAAATATTTGATCCAACCAAGGGGGAGTTTTTTTCACGTCAACTTGGGAGCCTGGTGTCTCTAGCAAAACACAAATTCTCAAAATGAGTTTTAATCTTCTCCAAAAACAGCTAACTTGGAAAATAGGGAATGGACACACAATTTTTTTCTGGGAACACAGTTGACAAAAGCATCCTTCTCTTCAACGATTCTTTCTATGGTAGTTTGAAAAATCTTCTGCAAACACAGGGATTACAACATCTAGTGGATTATTTTCATTTCAGTCCTCTGCATCAACTGATTTGGCATGAGGAAAATATCAAACTGAAAGAAAATACAGAGCAAGCTCAAACTACCTCATTCTTGTAGACTCTAGTAGCTCAAGAGAACTATTACATTCAAATCGATCAAATGAAATGGTTTTAGATTCAATATTCATATGAGTCGCGGTAACAATGAATGATCTTGTCTGCAAGAAAAAAATTCTCTCGTGAAAGTTGTACAGAATAAGACAGCCTACATCTATGCCCGTTCATGAAAACTGCAACTCTGAACATTGTCAGACAGAACAGGAGTAGACGTGATGAAAGGAGAATTTCTGGTTTTTAAAGTTATGATAATATGATAATTTCTATCGTAATTGGGTATATTCTCAAGTACCATTGACCTAATTTTGGTGATTTCATGGACATTAATAATTTCTTTTTTAGCTTCTTTCTTTCAAATGGAATAAAGCATAAATTACTCATTGCATGCTTCACTAAACAATAAAAGAAGACATAAATTGTTATTTACAGTTGTTAAATACTTAGCAGCTATACTTTAGAAATATTATTCTTTCACAATGCAAAGATGTATAGTTATGATTGATTGAATTTTATAATTGCAAAAATCCCAAATCAGCTGAAACAGAAAGCTATAGAACCGCATATAGCAGAACTAATAACATTTATAATCTCCACTTTTATAAATATTGGGAACTGAAAGCATTCAACAAATCAAAAGTTTAAGAAACATTATTATCAAGTGCATCTTAAAGATTAGATTGTAACATAGTCTTTATTCTCATATTGATCATCAAGAATATTATTATCTTGTGCAGACAAACATACAGCGACATACATAATGAAAATTTCAGAAAGAATGAAAATGCACATACCTTCGCTTCTTGAAAATAATCTGAGTGGCCATGCCTAGCATTTCGCTCAACATGCTCAAGTTTCTTCGTGTATAAATCTACAGGATTCATCTTTGTACCACAAATACCTAGACAACCATCTCGATATGCTCGTCTTTGAAAATGATGCATGGATTTAAAGTGTACAATCTTTTTATACAGCTTTTCTGCTTCATCCTTTCAAAGCACGCTACATTTCATTAGTGCTTTTTTAGACATATGATAAGATGCATCTCACTTGAAATAATATATTAAAACGCTGTTTGAAGAGATGGATCTAAGACTGAGATGAACAATTCCTTGTCTGGTTTAAAGAAAACATGGATCAAATTCACAAATTTGTGAATACAATATAGATACAGAAAACAATCAGTATGTATAAAGTTTGATGCACACGCTTCCTTTCTTATACACACTCTTTTTTATGTCATTAATCATACTTGGAGAAACAATTTTCCAGTCTAATCAAAGAAGCATAGGTATTAGATAAACTTAATTTTATAATTTATTTGCCCTTCAATTACATTTTTAGAAGGCAACACACAGAGAGCAAGGGATGCAAATCGCCAATATGTCATGCATTATGCAACAAGAATTGAGTCTTTAACAACACGGTGAAAATGATATGTTTGATACTTCTGTTAACCTTCATATTTTGAAGGCTTCTTTTTCATTGCTCAAGTTTCTCAACTGTCCAGAAATAACTTAAGCTATCTCGCTTGTTTACAGCATAGAAGTAGTTAAATACTTCCCACAACATATATAAATTCTAAAATTTGAATCTCCAAAAGTTGTAATAGGACAACAGTTAATTTACAAAGTTTCACTAATAAATGTTACCGCTGATTTGCATAGCATACTCGCACTAGCCATTAATAGTTGTTATGTACCGAAATTCATTAAAGTGAAATTCTTGTTCAGCTATATTGATAGCTTTGAGTGGATTTTTATCAGACGACCCTACTTACAATTTATGCATGATTCTCATTGTCTTTCAGTCTACAAACTTAGAATGTGAAGCACGAAAATCAAATCAATCAAAATTTGGAATGAAAATTTACCTCCACATGCTTGATTATGAAAAGCTTCAAATAATCTATTTTTCTGTTCTTTATCCATGCATCTCAAATAGGTACCAGCTAATGCCTCTGTTTCTGCTTGAATGGGATAGTACCTGGTTTGAGAGGGATGTTGTGCTGTATCTCTTTAGGTTTGAAGAACTTCAAGTCTTTATATGAAAAGACAAGGATGTCTATATATTTCTTGAGAAGATCTATAAACCTTTTGCATTCTTCTAGATTAACATTTTCCAATGTTTACAAACCTGGGTTGTTCTTTAGAACAAATATTTACTTTTTCATTGTCAACTGAACCTTGAGGTGCTTGCGATTTTCTCTTGATAAACCTTTCATGTTTATCGAAAAGTTTCTCAAACGAAAAAAGACCTATGTGAATTGTGTTACCTTTTAGTTGGAACATGCCATCTTATTTGTATTCGCTTTCGATTCCTTCATCGTCTACTTGAGAAGTAGACTTTCTATAAGCATAATCGCTTCCATCAAAAGGTAGGTTTCTGAAATTGTAAGCTTTTTCAAGGAAGGTGATGATTTGTTGGTTGTCATTGAATATTTTCCAATAATCAAAATTGACAGGCACACTGGGGCAATATACCAAATCAACAATATACATGTCCTTGTCAAGATGAGGAATCAACAAAGAAGCTAACACAGCTAGTGCATCTGCTTTATCAGTCTTGTCTCAAAGGACCACAGAGATAGTGAAAGCTTCAGAAATCTCAATATGGTCCCATGCTCTATTTTTTGTCGTATCTCGTCCAACCATTTTTACTTGAAACTTGTTCTTCACTTGTTTGACTATCAGTTTAGCATCTCCTTGTTCTTTCAGATTTTTCATTCCCATTTCTTTAACTTTTAAACCTGGAAGTAGTTCTTCATATTCGGCAGTATTATTCATATTCTAAAATTGAAACTTTTGTGAGAAAGGAAAAATTCTTTCTTTTGAGAGATAAGCACTACTCCAACAAAACCAATTGAAGAGAAGCTTCCATCGAACTCTAAAGCCCATATGTCATTGGGGTCTCCTTCCATGAGCTGTGGAGTGTCTAGAACTTATTCAAACATCATTATGTAAGTACCTGGACCTGTCCCCTCATAAAGGATATAGGCACTGGGATCATCCGATTTCCACACTGTGTATTAAGCTTTTGTTTTGATTCTAACTTCTGCTTCACTCCTTTAACCGGGAGCATGGCAATAAGGCCAATCCAATTGTATTTCACCTCCCAAATTTCATCAAAACTTCCGCTCAATAACATTCAATAGTTGTCAAGAATGTCAGCTACAAGGATGGTCATCTTTACACTTTTCTAAGGATAGGCTGCCAAGGCCACTTAAGCATCCTTGATTTGTTCAATCAAGGGACTTCGTTTGGTTTCTAATGAGCAACATTGACCAAAGGTTTTTGTGCAAGTCGATCCAAGTGCACGAGCCATTTTGGGTCGGCATCCCATTGTTTGAAGTTCCAAAGTCAGTGGTGTAATTGTTGAGGTGAAAACCTCCAATAAAAAGAGATACAAAGAATGAACAAAGGCAGCCATTGAGTGTTGAGAATTTGATGTATTTGGGGCAGCGAGAATACCTTTGGATGAAGTTTTAAAAGAGCTGGAATCATCTCCTCTGATGAAATTGATAAATTTGTCCAATTGAACTAGATTAGATCAGAGGTATTCAGTTTGAGTTATCATGATCTTGGTTTTATTCATGTTGTCAATAATGTTGAAGGGAGCAGAATTTGCCATATTGTTTGAGGATTTGCATTTGTTGAAGACAAAGTTTGGGTAGCTTTGGATGAACCAGCATGTTTATGCGAACTAGTGGTATTTTATGAAAGGGGGGAACCTGTGTTCTTATCAGATACTTTAGAAAAAGAGGATACGGAATATTCTGATTGAGGACATATTTTGAAGAAGGCGTTTGGGGAAATCCTTCTTGTTTGCCCCTATCTTTTGATTTTTCATTGCCCTTGCTTTTCTTTGCATCTTAAGCTTTCTTTGTATCTTCTTTTTGGTTTTCAGATCTCATGAGCAACACAAAAGTGTGGTTGTTCATTTCTTCAACAACATCATCATAATCAGATAAGTACTCAAGGTAGCCATTAATAGAGTTGCCATCAGGTTCTTGAATATACAGTTCAAAGGTGCCTATATCCTCTTGATTTATTTCTGTGATGGTGCACATTTGCATCATCCTCATCATTTCAGTGCATGTAGAGCTGTCATGATTTACAAGCTGCATTGACAGGAGCATAAGTTGGAGGTGCTTCAATCTTAATTCTTTGCAGTGGTGCCAAGACATGAAAACTGTTACTATTGTAAGGAGTTAAGTTCCTTTGGCACATCTCAATATAAGGGAGCTGATATAGCTGGAGGTAGTTGCTTTTTGAGAGCCAACATATCATTGGCCATTTTTAAATCGACAGATCAGTGGAATTTTGGACCTTAGCTCGTGCAATATCTTTGTTTAGCTTTCTGGCCATGAAAAAATCATCAACTTCTATGGCTAGTATTCAAGCAGCATGCAAATTCACTACTTGGTTTCTTCTTAGCAAGAAACTCACTTCTATTGTTGCGCATTGATAAATAAGCACTTTTAATTCCTATTGCAGGCATGGCTGCAGTAGGAGCTTTGTGCACGAGCTTCTTAAACTTGGCTACGAATTCACTCATGGTTTCATGGGCTTCATTTTTCATCTGAGTAGGGCAAGGAGGACATTCCCATCTTCATCCGGTTTGAATCTACTTTCAAACTCTGCCTTCATGTCACCACAATTGGTATGGTTCCTGCACTACGGTGATAAAACCATTCGTTGCCTCCTTATAAAATCTCGAAGAATAATCTAACTGCCACATCTTTGTGTTGGACACCAAGAATCCACATGCCAAAATGAAAGCAGAGATATGCTCATTAGGATGTTTTCCATCTCCATTGAACTTTGGGAAAATTTTCCTAGAGCATCACGGTCATTCATGAAGTTGACTTTTTAGAGGCAACAGCCCTATTTGCACGCCCCAAGGGACTGCAGCCATATTTCAAAAAAATTGACTTGAGGAAAGATTGTTCCTGAAAGTACTAAAGCTCTGCATGTTCCAGTTTCACCTTCTTGCTTCTCTTTCGTTGGACTGGAAGGGGCACTTGCATCTTTCATGATTTCTAGAGTTAGCTTGAAATTAAATTGTTATTGAAGGTAAAAGAAATAATTTGATGTTCCTTCTGCTTTGCTTGTTCTAGTAAATCTCCTTTCTGCCATCTTAAGGAACATTATTATTGAAGGGAAACAAGGGCAACAGGAGTAACTAGAGCAGAAATGTCTTCTTTGTGTTCTAACCCTTCTAGCAATGAGGGCAGCATCTATTTATGCATCTTATTCATCCAACACAGCAGCAACTCTGTGATATTGAGCATCGTTCACTCTAGTATCCAAAATAATGTGTCTACGACTCCTTGTAATGTCCTCTAGTCTTGCTTGAAACCAATCAAGACTCGATTGAAGTAGTGGTGGATTTCAGAAATAGTCATTTGTGGAGTGGAGATTGTCTTGTGGGTAGTGCAATATAGCCAAAACATGCCCCACAGTGGGCACCAAAAGCTGTTGGCAAATTATTCTGCACCGAGGAAAAATGAATACATTAGCAACAGTGTGGGGGAACAAAGTCCCCCATCTATTATGAGGGAGATCCCTTTATTCGAACAAGAAATGCAGAAGGGATAGTATTTATAATATGCACAGGAAAAAACTGAATTGTTGTGGATTTTTCATTAAAGGAAAAAAAAAAGGAGAGAGAACAGAAAATGAAAGAATGAGAAGAAGAGTACAAGAATAACTAAATAAACTCAGGTTCTAGTTAACACGCACAAAGAAAGTTTTTAGAAATATTGACAAATTAACAATAACATAACATTGCATGAGAAGAATAGAGAGACAAAAATCTAAAGAGACATAGTTCCACAATAATTTCTTTGTATTTCTTCTGGAAATGAACACATGCTTTTCTTTCTTCCTCTTCCTTGCAAAAATTTGTGATGGTGTCAAAAGGTTCCTTACATTACAAATCGACACCTATTTATAACCTTCTATTTTCCTTTCTCTGTAAAGACTAGCCAGACAACTTGCAATCTTCCTTTGACCTCACCGACACCGAGGAATGGGAAATCAGTTCACTAAGAGGCAAGCTTGGTTGATCTCGTCAATCTGCTCATGTTACCAACTTGAAAATCAACTCACTATGTGAATGGGCTCGTCAAAGAGCTTGTGAGTGAAACAGTCCGCCAAAGAGCTTGAGCTAGCTAATTGATATGCTATCTTTGACACAGCTTGGTTAGCCGTCACAAGCAATCCTTCAATCTACCTCAATCTAATTGTCTTCAATGAGAGATCGTCGACCACGTAGACCAGTTGAAGAAGCCATCTCATCATTCAACTTCTTCATCAACTATTTCATAGCTAAGACACTACTCGATCTCCGGCTCAGTTCTCGGTTTGACGCTTCCCCACTCACCATTTTGTTATTTTGAGTTTGTTCACAAGTCTACTAGATCGAGATCTTCTCTTCGTGGCTTACTCGAAGTTCACTGAAATGCAAACATCTCCTCACCGAAACATCTCTCTCGTCAATTTGACTCACTTTGACGAGCTCAAGTTCGAGCCTCTTCACTTTCATTGCTTGGGTTTAAATTTGTCGAGTGGCTTTATTATCGATACTATTGGACATTAATATAATATATATATATACATACATATATATATGTGTGTGTGTGTGTGTGTGTGTATCTAGACTGTTTCGATGCGGATACGGGTACGGGTTTGGTACGCTGAAATGGCAAATTTTTTAAAACCTTGGGTACAGTACGCTTTTGGGTACATTTTATATATATATAAAGAAGCATTTGCATACTTATTGAAATTTAATACTCATACATTGCATACTTATTAAAATTTAATACTCATACAACTTAAAATCATTCATAGAACATGAAAACAAATTTCCAATACTTTGAGAATTGAGACTTGAGTTTGTATTGATTCATAATGTTCAAAACATAATAGTTAAAAACATAGACTGTATTATAGATTTGATAAAATGCCTTAAGCTTGAGTTAGACATCTCATCCTCCATAATTAGTCCAATAGAGGGAGCTGCGAAAGAATTTTTGAGCATTTTATACATTCTGAACTGAGATTGAGGAAGCTTATAGAAAGCTTTAAGGTCTGTCCATTCCATCCAATTCCCAAATCTGTACAAGTCATGAAATATTTTAATTCCTTTCTCAAACCAAAGGAGGGAAGAACAGCCTCTTGTCAAGGCAAGGATCTTGTCATTATATTTCTGATTCGACGAAATCGATTTGTAGGCTTGGCACCCAATGTCAAATGAAGAGAAGATAGGTTGCCCAACCACCAAGTGCTTCACTTGTTCCCAGCCTTCCAAATTGACTGAAGAATAAAGGACCCATGAGGCACAACAAGAAAGCCCCCAAATAGTAAGTCAACCAAATGAAGTCCTTTTCATTTCTCTTGACCCTTCGAACCTATTGGCAATATTGAATCTCACACGAACTTTCCAAGATTCAATTCCAGTCAAAGCCCTCAAGTTTTATTTATTTTTTTGCACTTAAAAATTAAAAAAACCATGTGGGTACATACCCACAACATACCAAGATTACCAGTACATACCAAGCCCGGTACATTTAGGGGGTCTAGGGCATTTCCGTGCAATCTTGATATATATATGTATATATTCACTTTATCTCTTTGTTTGCTTTGATTACTTGACTCGTTGCCTTCCCGGTTCTTAGTATTCCATTTTATTAGCTTACAACTCAATTTCTGCAATAGTTTACCTTGATTCCACCTTGCACAATATGGTGTTGAGTTTGAGTGTTCGCTAACTTTTTTAGCTCACCATTAGAAGAGCACATTCCAACAAACGCTTACCATAGTCTCCGTTCAACCTTGCTCCACCACTCCATCTTGCTACCACCATGAGCTCTCTACACAATCTAACTGAGTTCTCTATTTGGCACTTTTATTCAATTCTAGCTCATCACTTTTTAAAGTCAGCATCTGCTAACCACTTATCATTTACTTGAATTTGTTAAACTTGATGTTCAACTTGCTTCAAAATTATCTTGATCATTTCATTGTTGTAAACTCAACACAAGACACCATCTCACACCATTGTCTCAACCGATCTATCAAATTCGTGATCTCCAAACTTCTAGATCCAACTTGATTCCACCATTCTGATTACAATACGCCACTCGAAACACTTCACTTTGCATAGTCTGCTATGAAAATTTGATGATCATCGCCAATCCGCTCGACACTCGCTTCAAATGACATCAACCAACTCAATGACGATTCGCCAAGTCTCACTGCTCTATTTCAATTCACTTCACTTCTATCCACTACTCGATACTCCATTCCAAGTTCTCCTACACCATTGTATCCTTTGAGCCATCCAGGTTTGCATTTTTCGACATCCATGTAAGAAAAGAGAAATGACACCAACCCAAATCACAATAAACTGAAATTTATAACAACCTACAGCAGTCTGAAATCTTATGACAGCAAGAAAGAAATTGCAATTATTTACTTCCAATACCACTTTTACACCATCCAAAGCATGTAGGGAACAATAATAATTATTTAGAGCAAGTACAAACCAAGAAATGAATTTTTAGAACCATGGCTGAAGTATAATAATTAATTTTGTGACAGCAGCGAACCCACTTACAAAAATGGCCAGAAATAATGATTCCTAGGCCCAAAGTTCAATCCATAAAGTGTAATCAGCCTTATAAATTAGGAACAATCCAAATATCAACAAAGAAAGGAGTGTTGTGCCCTAGATGCCACCAAAACCCTCCACCATGCAAGTCACTACCCTAGGAGAGGGTTTACAATGGGCTGGAAATGGCGTGTTCCAAGGAAAATCTGAATGTAATCACCAAGTATGACCTCCATGTGAGATCACCAATGAAGAAGTGAGGGGTTTCGTCCTCAAAACAAGTGCAAAGAGGGTTCCTATCCTCAATTGCAAGAAAGAGAGTAGTTTCGTGCTCCGACTCCAAGAAAAGTGAATTCTAAAGCAAGCATATTGTCATTTCCATTTTTCGAGATAATTTTGTTTCGAGACCTTGACCCATTTTTCTTCCTCAAGGATCCAGGGGAACAAGCTAGAGGAAGCCAACAATGTCATCATGTGCTTAATTTTGTTTTGTTTCTTTTATTGGCAACAATAAATTAAAAATAGAAAGATATTGGTGAGCAAAGTGTAGGCCTCATTTGAGAGCCCCAAGACTTGGCACACCCTCTTATTATAAATAGAGGTTGTTGGCATTAGTTTGGGATATGTTGATTTTATGAATTTTATATCTTGGTGAAGGTTGGCTAGTGTAGCCCCTTTTACTATCTCTCTCAAGGACGAAACCCCTTGATTGAGGGCTTGTGTGGAGGACAAAAACCCTCTCACAAGGGTGGTGAGGACGAAAACCCTCTCCCACAATTGTATTTTGCAAAGAGGCATTCAAGGAGTAATATATTTATCATTCTTTGCTGGTATTTCTTTGAGTTTTTGGTTATCTTCCCTTTTTGAGTGGAGTGACCCACCTTGGAGGGAAAAGTGGTATGTGCTGATGGTAAATTGGTTAATTTGAGTGTATTATCTTATTCTCCATATTTTTAAGAGCCAAGATCTCAAGTTTCGTGAATTTTGGAGGTGAATTACTAATTTTCCAAGCTTGTTGAAGTTCATTGGTTAAGGGTTTCCAAAATTAATTATTTCAATTCTAGAGCTCAAAAATTCTGATTTCTAACATGATATGATTGTTGAGATATTTAATAATTTTAGGCACTAAGAATCGAAATGTTTTTGAAGGATTTAACCCACCTTTGAAGTGGGTTTAACTTTCCCCAAAAGAGGTCACTGCCCTAGAAGGGCATAAATTGCAGTTACGGGTTTTAATATTTGTATCAGTCATCTACAACAACTCACTAATCTGATTTTTAAGTTTGTTTATCTTCAGCTTTGGTCATTTCTTGTGAGTCCCCAAAAGGGACATTACAGTGGTATCAGAGCATCATCCTCCCAGCTTGTGAAGCATGGAAGACAAGTTAGAAAGGTTCAAGAAGATGCAAGAGGAATTAGCAAGGTCAATAGAAACCCTCGCCCTAACTGTGGAGAAACTCGTTGAGCTAGGGCAATCAAAGAAGAAGCCACTCCAAAGTCTTCCAAGGCTCCAGATTTGATGTTTCGCTATAGAGCTCTTCTGGAGAAGGTTCGGGATGCCCTCCCTTTTGCAGTGTTCATGGAGTTGGAAACAGAAAGAGAGTTGGAATTGGCACAAGGTCAAAAACCCAAGCAACAAGGAAGAGGTCCAGCGCTCCATAAGGACACCACACTCAAGGGTTTTGACACTACATATGAAGAAGGGTTTGAAGATAGAAGTTTCTTAAGTTCCCATGACAAATTTTGAGCCCTAATGGTCACACACATGATGGAGAAAAATCAGGTCTGCATTTAGGAGGAGAGGAAAAGTCTAAATTTCAGTTTGGTAAGAGGGATTGGGTAGATAACACCCAATTACAAACTGAAATTGAGCACCTTCAGCCTGTTGAGATGTCCTTAGCAGCAGTCAAAGGAGGTGGAGTCATGGAGGATGGAGATTTAGCCCTAACTCCCATTGTTGTTCGGAAGGACAACATTATGAGGTAATTAATGATCATTGTTTGGTTAATACTGATGTTATTTTAGCATGTGATGAATTCAGGGTTGAAAAGAGGCATGATGAGCAAGAGGGTGAAGAGAAAGGGATGGTTGGAACCCATTTCCCAAATAGACATGATGACAGTAAGCTTGTTGGACTGTTTATAACAGCAGTCGATAAAGAACATAATGATGAAGAATTAGGCCTTGGTAAGAGCCACAAAAACATCCCAAGCACAGGTGATCAAGGTGTGGAGATAGTACGAAAGGGGGAAGCTCCAATTATTGAAGAAACAAGGACCAAGAAGAAGGAACACTTTGATGACAGTCCAAGGGATAGTAGGGACAACACATTAAATGGTAAGGAGCACATACACCCTCTCATGCAACCTCCGAACTGTGAAGACTGCTTTATGTACATGGGCCAAGATGGAATTGGTGAGAAGTTACCCCCTTCCAAAGACCATGGTACGCTTGTGAAGGTAACCACTTCTTTTATTTGGATTATATCTCAGCTGATACGCATGTGTATAGAAAAGAATTTTGGGGTCACAATAGTGGATGCATTGGAGGGTAACTCAACAAAATTGATGAGGCAAGGAGAGGGAAGAAATTCTCCATGAAGGACCAAGGATAACAATTGGTGAAGTTGTTGGACTGTTATCAACAGCAGTCAAACATGGGAGAATTATCAACATACTCAGCCATAATAAAGTCCCATGCATGAGTACCATTACTAGCTTGAAGAAGCTAAATGATAAAGTGAAGGTAAGCAGCCTTGGACCTAGAAACAACTCAGATTTATTGCCTATCATTGTACCATGTCAAAATTATGGATATCATGAACAGCTGGGAAGGAATGATAACTATGTGCTCTTTCTTATGACGCTGCCATGTTTTCACCTCCACAATCCACAAGACCAATCAGGTTTGCAAGGAACCCTCAAGGATGACACTAGGGAAGAGCAAGTCCATGGAGGTAAGGTGCATTTGATATATTTTTGGAGTGCTGATTCTAACTCAAAAATTCTGAGTTGTAAGAAGGTTAGGGACAACTCATGGTCCAAAAAGACTTCAATTTCATTGCCTACCAACATGCCAATACAATTTGGTTTTCACCATGCACAATCGGTCAAGTATGATGACTATGTTGCATTGCTCCACTCCATGATATTGCTGTGTTTTTATCCTCATGATCAGCTTGCGCCAAGAGAAGAGAAGGTAAGAAATGAATGGTGTAGCAAAAGGTGCATGGATGCTTGGGTGCAATGCCAAAATTGTTTTAGCATATGTGGGGTTGGTACCATTGTGGGCTTCAAAAAGGGAAGAAGGTTTGATTGTGTGATCAATATGATTGGTAATCTCATCCTTGAGTGTTCGGGAATGACCCACACCTTTGCATCTTGGTTTAACACTCATACATACCAACTTTTCCGGGTAATTGGTTTCTTATTTGACCATGGAGTAGTAATGCTCGTAGTTAATGGCACCACTCATAAATTCATCAGAGGAGAACTTACAATTAAGCATGGGCTGAGCATGATTAACTTTGGAGACTTCAAGGTCACCAATGTCAATAATAATTTCATGCCTTGCAAAAAGAATATAGTACAAATCAAATCTCATAGGAAGGTGCAAGGTATGTGATGTTTTCCTTGAAATTAAGCCAGCTGAAGTTACAGTTGTTTGTGGGATGCAATGGATTCAAATTTTGGGGAAATGTAACCTCAACCACCATGATGTAGGACTGAACTTTGGGAATAAAAATAAAAGTTCAGAATTCAAGATTTGGAGGATGGAGGATTCATGGTAGCAAAGCAAGAGGAATTTCATTATGGTTCTCTTTTTCATATATCAGCTCATTGGAAGAACACAATTACAGTTGGGCATGCACAAATTCAGTCACTAAATAAAGTTATAAAAGGAGAATTTAAGTTGTTGATCATGATGGTGAAAATTGACAAGGTTAAGCAAAGGGAATTGAACTCTATCCCTTACCAGCAGTCCAGAAAGGTGGATCATAGCTGAGTTTGCAAACTCAAGTTTGGCAAGCAACATCATGGGAACGTATGGAGAGAGTCAAAAGATGCATGACTGATTTTTCTTTACCAGCTCTCCTATATTTTATTTCAGTCATCATCTATTCCCTTCCTAAAGGGAAATTGATTAGTTACAATTGTGTCATTGATAGTATGGATGCATATCAGCCAAACAGAGAGGACATGAGGTTTGATAGGCATGAGAGGAAGCTGATCATCATGCCTACAAGGCATGAGGGAGGATGGATAGAAGATCATTTTTTCTTGAATAAGTTTGTTTCTTGTGCAGGTACAAAGGAGGAGCAGGCTGAGATTTATTTGGATCCGGTACTTGCAATTGCTTGGGGACAAGCAATTTTGAGAGGAGAGGACTGTCATGTCCCTTTTTGAGATAATTCCATTTGAAGACCTTGACCCATTTTTCTTCCTCATGGGTCCAAGGGAATGAGCTAGAGGAAGCCAACAATGTCATCATGTGCTTAATTTTGTTTGTTCTTTTACTTGCATTGTATTTGTTGATGAGCCTAAATTAAAAATAAATTAAATAAAAAGATATTGGTGAGCATGTAGGCTCCAAAAAGTAAAAAGAAAATAATAATAAAGCAAGTCTAATTGTGGTCGGCCTCATTTGAGAGCCCCAAGACTTTGCGCCACCCTCTTATTATAAATAGAGGTTGTTAGCATTAGTTTGGAATATGTTGATTTTATGAATTTTATATCTTGGTGAAGGTTGGCTAGTGTAGCCCCTTTTACTATCTCTCTCAAGGACGAAACCCCTTGATTGAGGGCTTGTGTGGAGGATGAAAACCCTCTCACAAGGGTGGTGAGGATGAAAACCCTCTCCCACGATTGTATTTTGTAAAGAGGCATTCAGGAGTAATACATTTATCATTCTTTGCTAGTCTTACTTTGAGTTTGTTGGTTATCTTCCCTTTTTGAGTGGAGCGACCCACCTTGGAGGGGAAAATGGTATATGTCGATGGTAAATTCGTTAATTTTAGTGTATTATCTTATTCTCCATATTTTGAAATATCCCTTGTGGGATATTTCGCAAAAGTACACAAAATATAAATAAATTGCAGCAAATAGAAAATTTGATTTTCTGCAGTAAATACCCAGCTAGGGCAATGAACTAATTTATATTTATATTTCTCAAAATACTTGCCCAGAACACATGAAAATTTGCAAGAAGAAATCTTATGATAATAAAGAACAATAGAACAATATTTTTGGAATTTTTTGAATCATATATGACAGCCAAAAAATTATAGAAAACCCTAGATAGCTAGAAAACCTCAAAAATTCATATCTTCTCAAATACTTATGATAAAATTCTGAAATTTTGGAAATAACATCTATTAATAATATGAATGAAATCCCAATCGCCAGACCTGGAAAAAGCACTCTAAAAACCCTCCAAAAACCACTGTAAAATCCCAAAATGGGTCACTCCACCTGAAAAGAGACCAAAAACCCTCCAAAATTCCTCCATAAATGGTGCCAAAACCTGTTCTTATCGCTCAATAAACAGATCCGAAACCCTCGATTTTTCTCCACAAGAAGCCCAAAATTCTTCCAAAACCCTTCTCTGAAAACTCTGAAATTTATCTCTGAAAATCAGCCCTGAATTTAGTTCCAAATTGACAAGCTAAGGTGGATCTTCCACCACCAAAGAATGCCCTGCTAGCTAGGAATGGATCTCTCACCACCGAAACTAGGGTTCCTGTGGGATTTTACTCCACAAGCTAGAAAAAGCAATCAGCAATTGCTCAATGGAAATCATAAGTGTGTATGTAAGAATGACCTCTCTTTCTCCTCCCAATCTCCTTTTGTAATTTCCCCCAAGCAACAAGAGGCCCAAAAACCCTAAGTCGACCTCTTCTAGGGAGGACCACCAAATAATAAAGTAACTTAAGTTTCTTTTCTTCCCCCTAGTCGCCATAGGGACATAAGTGACCCCAATGAAAGAATATAACATTAAAGTGTTATTAGTCACCCTCCTTAACGACAAAACATAACGTTTTCCCCCACCAAGCCACTTAACACCCATGCCAATGCAAAAATATAACAAATAAGCAAGGTGGAATACCCAATTGTCTCTAAAGTCTCTAGCCCCTTGGGTATGACCAAGGCTAAGAGTAAATTTTGGCCCTTAGGCCCTCGGGAAGGAAAAGGGACATTACATAATTTTAAGAGCCAAGATCTCAAGTTTCATGAATTTTGGAGCTTCCTAGGTAAAGTTATGAATTTTTAAAGTAACTCTACAGACAAGGGTTTATAGAAATTCATATCTTCAATTCTAGGGCGCTAAAAATCAGTTTTTCTACATGATATGATTGTTGGTGATATATAATAATTTTAGAGACTCAAGTGGAGCTGATTTGAAGGATTTTGAAGGCACAAAGTGGGTTTGAAACCCCAAAAAGGTCGTTGGCCTAGAAGGGTTTTTGCTGGCAGCAGTTTATGGTTTTTACATATTTGTTTCAATCACTAACAGGCTACTAAAACTATGAAAAGTGTTGTTTATATTCAGCTTTGCATAGTTTCCTGTGAGTCCCCAAAAAGGGACATCACACATCCATTTTCCATCCAAACGACCCCTTTAAATAGCTAGAGGTGGTGCCAAAGCCCAAATTGAATCCTCCCAAAGAGGACCGACCTCCTTGGAGACATAAGAGTTCCCTTTTCTTTTATTTTTCAAATGGTTTTTCACCTTTTCCCAAACCGACTTGACTTGTCTAAACCATAATTAGAAAATTACTTAAAATAATACAAATCTGCAAAAGCAACTGAAAATTATGACATTAAACACTTCCCTTGCTTTTTCCCTTTGAGCCCACAGAAGTGGAATGGGCCTAAGGTCTTTGAAAAGAACTAGTGTTAAGAAGGGGACATTACAATCCATCTCACCAAGTTCTTCACCAAGTGTGAGCATTCCATAGGATCTCTCCAAGACCCGGCTTATTTTTGAATCAACTCCATGAGCACCTCTCAACCTATCACTGTCATTCACCATTATCATCTCACACTAGCCGTCATCTTTGCTTAGTCTCGCACAATTACCATTGTCGAGAACTATTGCTTCACTAGGATAGTTACACACTACGATGTTCGCTGCCACCAAAGTTTGAGATCTTGCCATTAAAATATGAAAAGCAAAATAGGCTTTAAGCCTTTCCCGATTGCCATCCAAGAATATAGAAGAGTTTCATTTTAATTTCGTACATGCAAACAGAATCAAATGGGATGGAGAGAGTGGATAGTAATGATAGAAAAATTGAAAGCAAAAGCCATTTTCTAATACTTATCTAAAATTGTGTTTTCATATTCCATACACCAAAATCAATTTGAACGTGAATAGGAAATGCTGGAAAGAAGAACGTAAAAGTTATTATTTGGAAATTTAATAAATAACCTCCACATGTCCGAGTATGTCTTTTATAGGAGTGACGAGTTTGGGGAAGGTAAGACTATTTTACCAATTTTGATAGAGGGATTTTTAGCTCTACAAACTTCGTATTGTATATTGCATGGTAGAGGAATGGGAAATGAATGACATACTTAGGTTATTTTAATAGTAATTTTCCTTTCTATAAAAATCCCAAAATCCCTACCTAAATAACGATTGATGCAACTTCAATGGAATAGTTTGGAGTCCCTGGCTCAGATTAATGATACTTAGAAGAAAGCAATTCCCACAGGACAAAATTTGATCCCAGCAGTGTGGAGTGGAATTTCTTTACTCCTCTGGAATACATGGAAAGAGAGGAATTATAGAATATTTCGCCAAAATAGCAGAGAAAGAATATATGTTTGGGAAAAGATAAAAAGCAACATGACAGAGAGCCTCAAACATAAGATCTCTTTGCCTGATCAACCCTCTCAAGTATGGGAGCATATCTTCCGGCAGCTATCTTTGGATCCCAAGGAAGCTACCAAGCCACGCTTCCAAATGAATAAGAAAAAGATAACTGTTCAAGCTACTCTAGTGCAAGAGGGAACAACTTATGATGGGGTGATAAATACAGATGGAGCTTCTAGGGGTAATCCTGGCAAATCAGCCATGGGAGGGATTGGACGTAATAGAGATGGAGAAATTCATTTCCTATTTGCTGAAAACTTGGGAACCTCTACCAATAACATGGCTGAAATTAAAGCTATTCATAGAGGAATACAGGAGGCTATTAAAATTGGATGGCGAAAGATCAAAATCCAATCGACTCCAGAATCATGATGAACTTATTGAGTGATTCTAGGAATGGTCATCCTCCGCAGTGGAGAATTGCTAAGGAAGTTTGTCAAATAAGAACTCTTCAGCAAAAGGTTCAAGAAATTCAGTTCACCCACATTCCAAGACATAATAACAAAGTTGTTGATGGATTGGCAAATTGGGCTCTTGACAACAAGGACATATTCTGCTACGGGTCACCTCCTCTATGGTGGTCAACTAAGATTCAAGAAGAAATCAGGAAAATCATAAACCTCGACTCTTCTTAATGATTATTCATTTTGTCGTTTTTGTTTATAGTGCTAAGGATATGGCTAATAGTTTCCATGCCTAGCATGGTAGAGTATGTAGTTCAATTTTTACTTCAATACAATGGGTGACTTTTTTCAAAAAAAAAAAAACCGTGTGGGCCATATTAATGTCATTTATCCCCCTTTCCTAATGCTTTTGATAATTTAATTAAATTATTTCCTTTGTAGATCATTACAAAGTGGTAGACATTGGGGTTGTATAGCGACATTAGAAAAAGCGGTCTAATAACTTGTACAACCATATTTTGGATGAAGTAATGAAAGGTTTTTTTTTTATGAAGAGACCATGAAAAAGGAGTTCCAATATGATGGATTTTGGAGAAAATCAAATCATATTGGATTCAATTTTAAAACTCTTCAAGAGATATTGACAAAGATAAAACATTAGATAGTACAACCAAAATGCTTTTGACAACAAAATCCCGAGGGGGAGCACAATTAAAAAGATTGAGTGTGCTCAAATTTTAAAGTACAACACAACCTCGGAATATATAAGTTCGCATTGATAAATTACCCAATTCGTTATTCTTCATTTAATCCCAAAACTAAAATTGTATTAAAAATGAAAGACAAATAAATTAATGTGTGTTAATAATCAATAAGAGCTTGCAAAGTTGTTACGATACCACAAGTAAAGAGGTGTCTAAAAGAGAAAACATTCCTATCAAAAAAATGAAATTCAACCGAGCTGTTGGAAATGCCTTATTCTGGTTTCCATTGGCAGATCAAAAGCCCGGATAGTAGATTAAAGAATATTCAAGGTTGACAAGAAGTTGTCATGGTAGTCATCACCAGAAATTGCAATAGGAAGTAACTTCGAGAACAAAAGAATTAAACAGTAGTTAACGAGCAATACTTCAAACAAAATCACTAGTACTTGGCAGAAAATATCTACTAAGAAGAAGGTTCACAGAACCTGAAGGAAATGCTCACCATAAGTGCCTGCACTCTGCCAGTTCGGTAAATCATCTGATGTGAATGATAAGTTAAAGGATAGTACTGAGTGAAAAAGTGTTCCACTGTTTCACTTAAACTATGCTTATCTGACATTGGGATTCCACGAACCAGAATGGTGAAGTGACTAGGATGAGGTGGAGACTCATTAAAATGGAAAGCCTCCGTTCAGCAACACCTTTATACTCCTGCAAAAGTAGCATAATTGAACTGGTTATCTGATACAGCATAATTCTCTCGCTCTTTCCAAGTCACATCAACAAATATTCCTCTTTGCAACGGCATGTTTCTACCAAGATCTAATACCAGAGAGTCATTTATGGAATGATAGCAAAAGATTTTCAGTTCAGACAACTTCCGCAAGTCATTTGACATAGGCTATGAATTTAACATTTTCTCCCACTCAACATATTTGAAAAATACGAAAAAACTTTTACACCAATTCAGCATTCTGCAAACCTCTATGAGAAACAGAACACTCGAAGAATAACGAGTTATGCCGGAAAATGATGTTAAAGGAGGAAATAAAAAAAATGTAGAACTTGAATTGCATAATGTAAAACTAAGAAGAACTAGCACTGCAAGTTTAGAGAAAATCTTGTACCAGTGGTTCCAAAAACTTACAAAGTAAAGAAGACAACAAGCAGAACAGGAAATCACATAGAGAGCAAAAACGTGTGCCCAAAGCCTGCAACAAAAAGTTTCGAGTGAGAAACTTATAATTTTATGTCACTTTATCTGTGCTTATCCCTATTCTGGCTAAGAATGATGGATAAGCACTGAAAAGGTCATAACAAAAACATAGTTCTCCTAGTAAAATGCTATACATTCACAACAACATAAATCATAGCAAGCTTTCTCATGAAAATTTATGATGTTTATTTATTTTCCTTTACTCCACTCAATCTTCTACAGACCATGACACTGCATATAAGATGAGCAATATCGATTCTGATATTTGCATGTATTAAGAGAACTTCATATGACCATCTGTTATAACCTTTAGTTCCTTGGAGTAATATAAGATGCATTTTTTCCAAAAAAGACGCACACAAACAGAATTGCAGATGACATGATTTTTCACCTATTTATAATGATGTAAATGTATTTGACCTTAGCTTATTTACAACATGCATAACTCTAAAAAGGAATCATGGAAATGGAATGGAAGGTCTTGTTTCCAATTTGTAATTTATAATAGTAGGAAACGAAAAAAGCCACAAATCTACAATGATATTTCAAAGTGTACAAAAACAGAAAAAATAAACTGCACTTTTAACTACCATTAAATTAATCTGTAAGAACTAGTAAATGTGTAATGTCCCCTTTTTCAAATTAATGGACATTAATAATATTTCTAAGTTGGGCCCAGTCAATTCATTATCTAGGGGCAACTTATTAATATTATTATAAGAATAAAATGTATTTTTAAATACTGGCAGGTAGAAGACCCCTTTTTAGCCTATTTTCCATTGTATTCAGTCGGCTAAAGGGAGAATAAAGGAGGAATTAATAATCTAATTTTAGTACTAAAGTAATTCTTATTACTTGGTACTTTAATTAATTATTAAAGGTTGGTGGAAAAGTAAAGTAATATTAAAATAAGAAAATAAAGTTACTTTATTAATCCCACATGGAACACCCCACTTGAAAAATAGAGACAAAAAAGTATAAAAGGAGGTGAAGAGGGGTTCATTTGGTATCTTTTGGTCATTTTGATATCTATTTTCTGGTTTGGGCTAATTGCTCTTCCATTTCTACACTAAGGATGGAACCCCTTGGTGTACTTGCATTAGAGGACGAAAACCCTCTCTTGCTAAGGTTGAAGAACGAAAACTCTTCATCCTTTGTGTGAAAATCCTCCATTTCAAGAGTTTCTATTGAGCTTTCAAGGAGTAATTAAGATTTTCAACAGTGATTGAAGACCCAATATTGCAGATTTGAGGCATCAGATTTCTACCTTCATTTTCAGCCATATCTAGGGTTATCTACACCCTTGTGGGTGGAGTTTGACACATTCTAGGGCACAGGTTGTCCCGAATCTCATCACCAACAACTTTGCCATAATTTTGGAGGCCATATTCAACTTTGTTTTAGTGGATTTGGGCTTGGGATCATTTCTTTCCAGCCACTTTTGTAAGTTGTACTTCTACAGACTTTAATAAAATTCCAGCTCTTGTTTTGGGTCCTAAAAATTATATATTTTGGTGTTCTTGCATTTCTAAATTATCATAAATATTTTGGCATGAGATTTGAGTAATTTAAGATCAGATTTAAGGGTTTTTGGTCTCTATAACAGCTCGCCATATCTAGGGTATTTCAGATCTGTATTTTGTGGATAAATTGCATTATTATCCTCGGTTTTCTTCATCAAGATTGTGATTATAAATCAGAAATTTCAGGTGTTCCCTTTTGGGTTATAAAATACCCGTTGGAGACATTACAAAATGAGATCCCAAAAGTAGGTTGAAATTACCTAGCTCAAGCAAGGATTTGGCAATCCATGGAAAACAAAATTAATTTATTTACTTTCTCCGAATAGAAAACAAGGCACAACAATAGTGAGAGTCAAGATTAATGGCTTAGAAATTTTGTTTTTGTATCATGTTTCTCCAGTTTCGATGGCCATAATAGAAACCTAGAACCAATTTTATTCTTTTTGGCCTTAATTTTTTTAAATGATCTAAACCCACAAGGATATTTCTTGCACCTCTATCCAAATGAATAGAATAACAAATGAAGTCGTAGGAAGATGGGGAATACGGGGGGTAAAGGAGACAAGAAGAATGTTAAGACTATTTTTTTAATGTTTTTAAAGGGTAAATTGTATTTATGTTGAAAATATTATACAAATAAAAAGAACTCTTCGAGGATAGAACTTAGGAAAACTACAAAAATTCATGGAGGGTTGGATTAGAAAGAACGAACGAAATGAGGAACTAAGATCATAGACTATGAACAATGTGAACATCAACATAGAGTTAAACAATTGCAATTTTCACTAGCCAACGAGAAAAGAAAGTTGTCCTCCCTCAAGTAAAATAGCCATATCTGTTTGTTGTCATGCTAAATGTCTAGCATGCAAAATTTTAAATTTTGGCCATGACACCCAACCCGCCACTTCAAATCCTCTTTTTCAGTCCTTGTGAACCCTTCCTTGATCGGTCTTTCAACTCATCCAGGTCCCTTTGAGTCGATGTCATCCTCATTCTAGTTGAGAGGAATATGCTAACATGGTTTTCAAGTGTGTTTCATGTGCAACAAAGTATATCTAAGCTGATTTATGAAGATACTAAGTTATAAGGTGGAATAGTGCTCCTTGAAGCACTAAATTAGCTATTTTTAGTCATATCGTAGTGTGAGAACATCCTCCTAAGATAACTACAAGGGCTCAACCCATTTGGAGGTTGTGAAAAAGAGAAATGAAGAGATCCATGGCAGTTTCAAGGAATACTATGGAGGCATATGGTGTTGAGATCCATCCAAGCAATGCTGGGTCATTTCGAGTACGGGAATCAAGCTTCACGGAAAAAGTGACCTTATCCTGAAGATTTCGAGAGTTCCGAGAGGAGTTGGAAGCTAAAAAAATAGTCAATGGAAAGCTCTTGGAGTCCATTGCATTGTGGATATATCATTTTTGATCTTAGGCCTCACTACTTTCCGTGATAGTCTGGTCGTTGTTGTTGCTTCTTCGTGCCAAAGGGGTGACTAAGCCTAAAACTCGAATTACAAGCTGAATCGGTCTTTAAAATGGTTGGAATGGACTCAACGGTGTTTTGGAGTCAAAATCATATAATGTTTGGCCTCTAAACTCTAAGTTTTTCTCCCAAGGCGGAAAAAGCAATCTCCATGTTCTATTCTCGCGTTGGCAGGATGACATCAGCATACTTTATAATCTTGTGCACACTTTTTCACCTCTTTTGTCCCTTGTCCTTTGTCCCATGGTGCAAGGGGACAATGGGGACACAAAAGTGCACCCCCTTGTTGGTTGAGTTGCGTCACTTAAACTTTGCAACTTGTTTCCTAGGCTTGTTTTACAACTGCAAAACATGACCCCTTGACCACTTGGAGCATTTTTTGAGATTTTTTGTCCCTTGTCCCTTGGTGCGAAGGAGCATTAGGGACACAAAAGTGTTCCTCCCTTGTGGTTGAATAAGTTTCGTCACTTAAAATGACAACTTAGGTTGTTAGGAAGGCTATAACTTGTGTTCTCACTCACCTGACCCCCTCATGTGAATCTTGACCCATAGCACATTTTACGGTGGACGGTGGGGACACAAAAGTGTGCCCAAGATCATGGAGTTAGCCCCCGATCACGTACGAAACCTCATCTCAGCTCCCAAAAGCTTATTTTCAACCCCTCCATCTCCCTCACATGCTCTCACATGGTGACACTTGTCACAATTTGGTGCAAAGTGCAACTTAGTGTCCCCATTGTCCCCTCACCTCAATTGTCCCCTATTTTCATGGGTGCAACTCACCCTCTAACCCCCAACTAACCCGGGTTAAGCATGTGTGGTTAAACATGAGTTAAAGTGCTAAAGGAGAGAGGGATTCAAATATACACTTTACCATTGGATGCACGCCATTCACATCCCCCTTGGCTAGTTCAGAGTGGGTTCTCATAGGCTTCGGTGTGAGACGGATCACCAAAATGATCATTCCACGATCATCGGTTTTGCGGTCTTGAGGGTCGAGACGGAAGCACACTTCATCTTTCGTTGCCCCATTTACTACGAGATCAAGGGGAGGTTTCATTGCCTCTTCAGGAGGACCCAGGCTCTTTCTAACTTCTTTAGATATGAGGACCAGAAGTGCCTAGCTCTATACATGCGGAAGCTCTAAGGCTTTGTGAGCACACTCTTCAGACCCCTTCCAAACCTGATTCTACCCTACCAGATCACTTCATTTTTCATAGTGTTACCTTCAATAAGAGGCACTAAGCGCCAAATTGATACCAACTCTACATCACACTCCAATCAGTACGGTTCAGGGAGACCATCCACAACTCCTCGAGATCTCATTGACACGACCATACTAGTTCCAACACCAGGAGACAGACTAGATCCACCAAGTCCTTGTGACATACCACATTGTCCAAATGCAGCGATCGGCGGGTGACCTTGACATCTCACCACCTCCTCTTGATCGTCATTCTATCTCAAGTTTCCTTGATTGGCCTCATATGTTAGGAGAGTAATGTCTACCACTCCTGATAGGCATTCCTCATTGCCTCTCTTAGGCCTTCTTTCTTCTCTTCTTGGGCATTTCCACCCCCTGGTTTGGGTTCATGGATTGTTCTTTCCAGCTCTGCCTTCTCCCTCTCTTCTACCTTTCTATGGCTCTTCTTTTGCTTTTACTTTTGCCTTTTGCTTTTTTCTTTGTACTTCATCTTATCTCCCTTTTTATTCACCCCCTTTAGCCGACGAAAAAAACAATGAATCGGCTATGGCTCTTCTTTTTACAAGTATTTAAAAATACCCTTTATTTTAATAATAATTGATTTGCCCAAGATTTAGAAATGACCAGGCGCAACTTAGAATATTATTAATTATTTTATCTAGAAAACGGACTTTCTGATCCGCCCTTCCCAAATTCGCTTGCCCTCAATCAAATGCAAACTCATATGCTCAAGTATCCTCATGCCAAAATGATGAGCCATGGTATAGTGTTTGAAGAGCACGAATCTCGTGCACTGCCAAATGGGATAACTCTGCCAAAGAACACGGTTTGATGTGATTCCAAATGGATGATGAGTGTCATCCAACCTCAAGATGATCCCCTAGAATTTGTAAATGCCTAAAAACATCCACAAAATCCCGTAAAGTTGAAATCTGCCATATGCTCACATCATTGCGTTGTTGTTGTCCCACTTGGCTTCTTTTATACAAAGAAAGTTTTGAGATATCAAACCCTTGGGCTCCAATAGTTCCTTTCATGACTTGGCGAGTTATTCCTCCCAATATTTGATAAAAGTCAAATTGTAAATGAACTGGAAATGAGTTGCAATGAACAACCACCATCACTTGTAATTTCATCCAACTAGGTACCCATGTGGCTACCATGAAGATCTACTTTAGTTGAACGCTTCTTTCAAATTCTTTCATCAAATATTTTCTCTCATTTTGTGCAAGCTTACAGCTGTCCTTAGCTGATAACAGTAGTCCTATACTTGTTATTGTCAAGACCAGCAACATGAAAAGGGCACAGCAGGTACAAAAATGAAATTTCCTTACAAAAATGAAATTTCCTTGCAAAAATCAACAACTTGGGCAATGTAAGGGCTGAGAACAGCCATGCAGGACTGAAAATATCATATTAGCAATCACCAACTGAAAAGAACTCCTTCCCATGATTGAAGGCTCTTGTAAACCTATTTGTATGAAAGCAAATGGAGTAACCCGGTGGCTGGTGATGGTGATGACAGCAATACAAAAAATCAGTCTCATTGTTGTCCCAAACGTGTCAAGCAACTCCTTTACCTTTGCTGCAGTATCAACTTCTTCCCCATGTGCTTTTGAGGCTTGTAGAAACACCCCTTTCATTCCCTCATCTTCAGCCGCAACCTCATATTCTTCCTCATTTGCTTGGGCTGATAATAAACTCAGCTGCTCCATCTCATCCTTGTCTTCTTCGTTCTTCATATCCTCTACCCACTTTTCAAGATGGAAATTGGATGCATATACTTTTCTATCCATGGTTAGCAAACACGAGGAGTACTCGCCAAAACCAAACACAAATGAATATTCACCATTATAACTCATTGAGGCAGGACTCACCGAATATTGGCAAATATTCGCCGAGAATATTCGGCACATACGTGCATAAAACCCACCAGATGCAGAAAAGATGCGAAATATGGGAAAAATCGCTGAAAATACACTGCAATTTCTCTTTTAAGGCAACACACCCCTTCATTTTTTATCACACAGCCATTGAGCATGCATTGCATGAGTTGAAGGGATTTTATAGCAAATTCGAAGAGCAAATTTGAAGAATTGCATTTGGAGGTAAGTTTTTTTGTTTTTTTAATTTTTTTCGTAAATTCGTTCTATATTATTTAAATTTTATATATTCATATTGTATCCAAATATGTTTTGTAATTTTAAATGCATTCAATTTAATTGCAAATGATTTTAAATTTTTAATAGTCATTTGGAGCCGGAGGTAAGTTTTTTTATTCTTTTCACAAATTCGTTCTATATTATTTAAATTTTATATATTCATATTGTATCCGAATATAATTTTAAATGCATTCAATTTAATTGTGAATGATTTTAAATTTGTAACAGTCATTTGGAGTCGAGGTACGGTTTTTTTCTTGTTTTTTTGCAAATTTGTTTTATATTATTTAAAATTAGAATATTCATATTGTATCCAAATGTGATTTGTAACTTTAAATGCATTCAATATAATTGTGAATGATTTTGACTTTTTAATAGTTATTAATTTATTCAAGTTTGTTTTCGTGGATTCGTAAAATCATAAATTCATAGCACTTATCAAATGGTTGTTGTATTCACATGATGATGCGATTTTGTATTGTATTTGTATTCAAATCTAATAGAAAACACTTCTCCAACATTTTACAGACTCATTTAATACATTTTGTAGCTATATTTTGCATTAAATTTATGTTTTTAAAAGAAATTCGTGCATTTTTTAAGTTGCCAAATAATCGCCAAGTCTTGCCGAGTCAAAATTTTTTGGGTTTGCCGAATATGAGTATGCGAACTATGTTTCTATCAATTGTTGTCCCAACAAGGTCTTCTTTTTCTTGCCAATCTCTTTCACTTGCTCTTGTGAGAGTCTTCTCTCCGTCTCTAGCTGCTGCAATTGGATTTCCCCTTGCATGTCCTTTTGGGAACATCCTTGTTCAATCACTTTGCCACTCTCTCATGTCTCCATGATGACTTGGAGGCAAGTCTCTTCTGCTGTTATATCCTTATCAATCATCTCTTCAACTGTTGTTGTCATACTATCATCTTGTTTCACTTCTTTACATTGCTTCTCATACATATGAGCATGCTGGACTGAACCACGCTTATGCCTTTTCTTTTCTATCTTCTCCATTCCTGGACCTGCACATAGGACAAACACATTAAGGGAAACAAGAGCTTTCAACAACACTCCTTCATCTGATTCATCATGCCTTATAGACATGTTAATTAGCTCTCTTCTATTGCTTGCATCTTCTTCATAATTTCCGCTCATATGATGGACTCCCAAAGGTCCATTCATGCTGCCCCAAACACAGTTGTAGCCTTGCATTTCCTTCCTCAAAATCAGAATGATAGAGGCTGGAATCCATCTTATGACTGAACTCACTTGAGTGGTTGCAATCAACATATTGGGCCAGATGGAAATGTGGATAACAGCAATGCAAATATTTGAGACAGCATACTTCAAAACTCATAAGTTAAAGCTCTTATTACTCACAATCATACCACTCATGTCATGCTGAGTTATAATGCTTTGGACAGCAAGATAACATCCATCTTGCCTACTTCCAATCGCTGAATTCATGAACTCGACATCTACTTTTACCAAAACAGAAAAACAAGAGCTAGAAATACAACTGTACATCCATTCACAAAGGGAAGGTGAGAACCGAAATTTCAATAAACTTTTCATAAGGAACCTCCAATTTACTTTGTCATACACTTTACTAATATCCAACTTAAGAAGCATACCTGGAACCTTATTGTTGGATAATAAATGATTCAATTCATGTGTTAGAATTACACCATCAGAAATGGACCTCCCAGGCACAAAACCACTCTGTTCTTGAGAAATTAATGAATCAAGCAGTGGCTTTAATCTCAAAGTGATGGATTTGGAAATTATTTTATATATAGTATTACATAGGGAGACAGGGCAAAAATCATCAAAAGATTCTGGCCTTTCCTTCTTTGGAAATAAACTTAGATAGGTACAATTAAAGATTTTTAAGATCCTTTTGGATTTCCTAGATTCCTCCACCGCTGCCCAAGAGTCATTCCCAATGATACACACCAAAATTTCTGAAAAAATCAGCCTGAAAGCCATCTAGTCCAGGAGCTTTATTCTTTTCCAATGAGAACACCACATTCTTAATTTCCTCCTTGGTGAATGGAGCCATAAGTGTTTTATTCTGATTCTCTGAAATTAGAGGGGGTTGAATCTTAACATCTCTTCTTAGAACTGCAACGGGGATGAAAGATAACCACCCAACAACTTTGTAAACTAATGCATGGCCTCTTTCTTTATATCATCTTGACTCGTTAACTGGTCTCCATTACCATTTTTTATATTCGAAATAAAATTGAGGCTCCTCCTAGCTTTGACTGAGGCATGATAATATTTTGTATTCTGATCACCTTCTTTGAGCCAATTTTCCCTTGATTTTTGTTTCCAGTATACTTCTTCTCTCGAAGGACTTATCTTAGTTCTTCTAATAGCTCCTCTTTTCGAAATTAATTCTGACCCATTCCATTAATAAAGATTTTCCCGTTCAATTCCTGTAATTATTTATCCACTTTGATCTTTTCTTGAAAGATGTTCTTGAAGTGACTGGTATTCCACTCCAAAAGTTTCTTTTTAAGCATTTTCAATTTTTGTGAGAGAATAAACATTTTAGAACCCCTGATATTGAGCGATGACCACCAGATTTCTATTAAACCTGGTAAGTTGTGATTTCTAAGCCACATTAGTTCAAATTTGAAAGGGGATTTCCTTGAAGCCTCATCTCGAGTTGTGGAAAGCAGGATAGGGCTTTCCAGAAGACAATCTTTTTGCATCCATGAAGGATTAGTAAAATCCGATCTAACCTTTCAGTGATATTCATGAAACCTAATCTTTTGTTTGACCATGTGAACCAACCCTGTTTCGCCTCAATATCCACCAAGGAATTATTTTGAACAAAATATTAAAATCCATCTGAGATTGAGCATTTCTCACAAGACCTCCAGATTTATCCCTATCTAATAAATTTGCATTGAAATCACCACCTAGAAGGATCAGACTATCTTTCCTGATTTCAATTTCCTCTAACAGTTCCTGCCATAAAACCCTTTTCCTCAACAAATTAGCAAGCCCATACACATTAAAGAGGAAAAATTCTTCATGATCTCCATTAGCAATTATTCTACATAGCTTCCAATTCAAATTTTGTTTCACCAATTCTACCTTCATTTTATTCATTTTCCAGAGAATGCCTAAACCCCCAGTTGCCCCTTGAGCATCGGTGAAAAAACCTAACCAACCCTTCCAACTTTTTGACCAACAACACTTCATCTCCTTAGCCGTCATTTTAGTTTCCTACAAAAGAACCACTCCTACCTCTATAAAACTTTCATGATTTATTGGGAAGGACTTTCACCTTCCCAGATGCCTGATTAGAGAAGTTCAAATAAATTTGTTTGCCTATTTCTACCTCATTTTTGCCACATCTTGTCTCGAATTGCGAACCCTTTTCATCGAGGAACCACAATTGGCTGATTTTAAGCCGGTTTGAGAAGGAGCCAAACTATTGCGAATAAGAGATAACTCCAAGTCATCCTCTGGATCAGCTGCTAACTCTTTATCTGAGATAGTGTTGTCCTCTATACTACATCCACTTCTTGACCTTATTCCAGCCATTCATTTAGCTCTTTCATAGATTTCGCTTTCCCCAAGCTAATGCCCTCATTAATTAATGAGAGGAGCTCAATGGATTCTTTTACCACCTTTTATGTATCTTTTAACAGAGTTCTAGGGGATAAAGAGGGACTTTGTTCCATACCTTCCTTCACATTAGAGTGACTAAGCATTGCTTCCTTTTTATTTTTCCATCTAAATTTAGGCAAAGGTTTCCATTTATCTAGGCACTACCATTTGTAGTGACCAAACTTATTACAATGAAAACATTTGATTATTATTTTTTCATAATCAATCCTTTGTATCCATTCTCCCGACCGAGATTTAATGGAGACAAAGTGTGGTAATTCTTGCGAGAGATTCAAAGCAACACATACTCTAGCGAAGGAACCCAATGTTTCATCTAATGTTTTTGATCAATTCAAATTATTTTGTCGATTCTGCTACAAATAACTGAAAGTATTTCTAGTTTCCAGTATCCCGAGGAAGTGCAAATAGCCTTATCCACACGGTGCATCTCTCGTTGACGTTGAACAAGCGTCGAAGTTTGGAGTTGACGGTTGAATATAAAGGAGAGGCATCACCTAAGAACTAGTCTATTCTTCGCAGAAGCTTCCTTCTTATGTTCTTCACTTCGACAAAGGATCGAAAAGAATCCTTTGGGCGAAAATGTAATTTTAATCCCACTACCCCACTACCGATCACACCATTTTGTGATTTCCTCGATAGACAGCCATCTTCCAGGAAATTTAGCAATTAGGGTACGGGATTTTAGAACCTCAATCAGCTCCGCTAGTTCTTCTTTGAGTTATACTTCAACCAATTTAGCATCCTCTCTTGCCCGAAGTTTTTTTACTCGTCTCTCCTCACGCCTATTATGAAGTTGCTTGCAATCAAATTCTTCCATCTTCTACTTGCCTTGAAGCCTCCGAATCGAAGGAGAACAAGGTCACAAATGTTTTCGCCACCCTTCGTTGATTCGCTAATTTTGCCCATTCGCTCCGAATATCTAAAATAATCATTGCATGCCATCATTGCAAGTGTTATTGCTTCTAAAACTTTGGATGGTAAACGTTTTTATTATACCAGAGCTATGAACTGGAGTGGTGGAGGAGCACTTTCTCTAAGTGGGACATGGAGGTGGGCTTGGGTCCTTAATGTCCGCCGAGCGATCCAGAGCGCCTCGTTGTGTTCCGCTTGGTCCACATGGAGAAGTTTGACCCCTACCTCAAGGTGTCCCCATGGCTACTTATTGAAAGTGTCCAATGGACTCAATGGGAATGGAACTTGGGTTGATGATTACAAACTACTTGTAACTCACCAATAGCCCAAGACCTTGAGTCCAAACAACATCAAATATTATCCTATGAAACCCTAATTATTTCTAGTATTTTCTAACACTTCAATTATTTTTGATTTCCTATGTTCTAAGTATTTCAATATTATGTAATTATGTTAGATTAATTAACCATGGTTCAATTAAATTTGGTTAGTTTATTATATTTTTACTAGAAACCACTTTCCACATCTACACGCCCACCACTAAGATCTATTACACCCACTAATAGTTTACCCATCTTTTACCTTAGAACACAGGGCATTAGCATAGAAGAGTGGCCAAATGCCAATGAAAAAATAAAAAGATATGTGAGAAAAATTGGATAACCATGTGGACAAAGAAGCTCGGCGGCAGAAATTTTATCCCATTTGCAATCATGACCAAAAGCCTACATAGGAGCAGAAAACAAGAGGAAGTCGAGAATGTTGATGGCTCAGCTAAGGACTAGCTCACATCATCTTATATGTCGAACTAGTAGGCGAACAACACCTAAAGAAGAGTGGTAAAAGATAAAACACTTATGTCGTATTATGGCATTGTTTGGCACTACATCATGGAATGCCCAACTTATACTAACATCCGAATCAAATCCATGCCAACAACTTGAAAGTTGACACTCTCAATGCCTTGTTTGAAGAAGCTAAATTAGATAAAACGACAAAAGTTTTGATCAATATTTGTCACAAAAGATCCAACATTAAAAAGACAAAATATCTCACGAGAATTTGTAGATGTGCCTTGGTCTTAAGGGGAATTTTTCACACAAGGCATCCTTGATATGGCTTTTGGTCCAATAGGTTGTTTAGTCTTGTGGACATATTTGGTGTCCCCAGATTTCATCCTGAAATCTGTGACTACCCTATCCGAAAAAATTTCGTACTTTTAAAATAATGGGTCGTTTTGTGTTTTTATTGCCAGAAAGTTCTTGTATTGTGTCAGGATATTCCCAAGAGCCATATTAGCCATTTTCGCCAAATACCCAGATGCCCAAAATTGTTAGATTCTCATCATCGAGATTTGTCTACGGAAATTTGTATTTAATTATTTTGAGCCCCGTTTGAGGCAATTTGCGGTCGATTTAACCCTGTTGTGATCGAACATATCATTATTCCTATATACCATAAGGGTTTTAACTAGGAATGAGTTCTGCACTTTATTTGTGACTTTTGGCAACTTTTTGTGTTTTTGTGTATTCCCGTTTCGTTTTCTGTGAAATTTCTCTAGATCAATTCCTTTGCGGGGTTAGCCCGATTCTTGGCACAGGAGTATTCGGAGATCACATACGCACATTGTGCCAGAAGGAAGTCGCCATCAAAGGTCTGGTTCTCTGGGAAAAGGCGAAGTCGTGCACTAAAAAGCCCCTGCGGGGTTGGACGCATTTTTGGAAAACAAAGGATTTAAGTGGATCATGGGAAAAATAGAAACAACGGAAAATGGGATTTTATTGCTTGCCTTACGGGGTTTTTTTTTCCCATGATAGAAAAGTCACTTAAGTTGCAGTGGGAAAATTAGAGGCAGCAGGCAGGCGGGAATTTATTGCCTGCCTTGCAGGGTAAAAATTCTCATAGTGAAATAAAAGAAAAGTGACTTAAGTGAAATCATGGGATTTTATTGCCTGCCATGCAGGGTAAATAATCCCATTGTCAAAGTCAAATCACTTAAGTGGATCATGAGATTTCCGGGGCTGCCTTGCAGGGTAAAGAATCCCATTGTCATAAATTCTTAAAAATAGAATTCTATTATGCTAAAAAGTGCGACCCCTTTAGGGAGAACATGGCAGCCTTAAGGTGATTAAATTAATTATTTCTTCTTCTAATTTTGGCGCCTAAACATGGAGAAAAGTCAACAAAGCAAAGGGGAGTAAAAGAGATGAAAATAGATTGATTAAATCAATTAAATCTAATTTATTTAAAGGCTGCCCCCTTCATGAAGAAAAGTGTGCCCCTTTTGGGAAGGATTTAATGTTTTTTGAAGTATTAAATGATTAAATAAATTCCTATTTTCAGTGGCTATGGTCAAAGCACACTGTGAAGCTTAAGTGAAGTGAAGAGTGGATGATTAAATTGAATTAATTTAATTTATTGGATGGCTGTCCTTAAACATGCTATTTTAGCACACCAGTTAAAGAGAAGAACATGATTTTTAATTAATTAATTGCCAAGAATAGGAAGGGCAATTATTAATTATAGAATTATGAGGGTTATATAAGCATGGGCTGCCATAAGGATGAATTAATTAATTCACAGGTGAAGAAGTGCAGCCCAGAGGAAAAGTGCGCCCCATATTGAAGAGGATTTTGCTCAGAAGAAGGTGGATTCAAGGCTAAAAGCTTCCAAATTTGGCGCATGCATTGAAGGAGGTTGATTTATGTTTGCATAATTGTTTGCATAAATAATACAAGTGCTCAGGTGAAATTGGTAAAATTCATGCTTGTTTTGCATGCAAATAAAACATCAATTTTTGGGGCAGTAGGCTTGAATTATGCAGATTTTTATGATTAAAATCCACTGTTCATGGTCCGGTTGCCATCTTTGTCTGAATTAATTGTAGGAATTCGTTACAAGTGCTTTACAAAAGAAAATGAGCTTAAATCAATGTCCAATACATTGAATATATCCTCCGAATCTAAAGAATTATCCAGATCTGCACTAGTTTTGAAGAATTCCAACCGAGTAAGAAGAAAAAGAATTGTTCAGACAAAGATTGCTCCAGCCATGGCAAAGCGGGATGAAAGAGAAAGCTCAGCGGAATCATGCGTAGCTTCTAGATTTGCTGAAGTCAATAGGCCTAGATCTAGATCCAGATCTCATAATTGCAAAAGCTTTCGGCACACACGCTTCATCCTCTTGTTTCGAATGCAGCCCGTGAAGAAGTCAGTGCGTGGAAAATTCCTTCCAAGATCTTGTGCAAATGCTCCCATCTTCCAGTTGAAGCCTTCATTGAATTTTCATTCATCCGGAGTGCTTTCAAAAATTTTAATTGCTCATATGCAATTAAAAATAAGGATGATGAGTTATCTACGGCAAACATTGCATTGATGCATGTACTAGAGAAGAACTGCAAAAGCTTCAAGGATAAAAGAGAAGACAAGGCGAAGGCAAAATCCAGCTTGCTTCCAGATCCAGCTACTCCCAGATCCAGTTTGGTGAGAATCAAAGGCAAAAGAATCAGCTGCATGCAGACATGAAAAAGGACAAGACTGCAGCTTTCCTCTTCCTTCTTCTTTCCTCCAACAAAGTAATTGAGCGATCAATTAAATTATACAACTTAAGTGATTGGTTTAAAAGCCATTACTTGAAGAAGTCAACTACTTGGAGATAGGTGGCGGACGTGCAAAATAGAAGGTTCTATTTTCAGTTGCAAATCATACATGTCATGCAAAGAGGAATTCGAGGATAGAGATTGTCAGTTTTTTCTTTCCTCCGACTTCCACATGTACCAGTTCAACTAAAAGCTTCCAACTTGTAATTGCCCCTCTACATTCTATAAGTAGAGGAAGAACCTTCGGGTTAATAATCAGAATTTGTAAGCAGCAACCTTGTGTTTCAGACTTTGTGCTGAAACCCTTGAGAGCCACTTGAAGCAAAGGAATATATAGGAGCAGATTTCAAGAGAACTTTGTATCACGGTGTATTGTGTTTCTTGTTTTTTATCTTAGATCTTTTCATAGACTTTGTGTTATTTCAAATCTAGATCTAGAGCTACCTTTTCTTAGAATTCTGTGTTTATATCTATTGGTTTCTTCTATGTGCATGCAATCGACTCTGCTATCTATTGATTGGGATGCACATCTTCCCCATTTCTTCTCTGTGTTTATATAATTCCCTTTCCCTTCTTCTATAACTATTTCCTTTCTTTAAACAAATTTAACTTACTTGCTTGCTGTAAACTATTCAATTATGGTTCATGAATTGAGTAGTTAAAGTAAAACCCCATACGAGATATTAGCATACTTTAATTGACAAATCGACACGGAGCCTCAACGGTAAATGAGGGAGATTTATCTCATGATCGCTAGGTTTTGTGCTATGCGGAAAATCTAGCCAACATATTAAAATATTTCATTCGTTCACATACCACATTTACTATAAAAGTATACTATGCGATTTATAGCATTCTTATTTTAAAAAATTAAAAAACGGATATTTCGCAAACTTATCAAGCGAGTCCTTGTTTTGAGGGGATGTTCTTGCATGGAGCACCCTTATTCGATTTTAGTCCCATAGACAGCTTGGTCTTGTGGATGTTATTAAAATCTTTTTTTCATTCATTCTATATATCTTCCCTCAATCAAACAAAAGAATTCTATACCTTCATTTATTTTACATCTCCATAGGGTCTCCAGTGTACATTTCCTATTCTCTATGTCTAGCCTAAACCTTTGAATAGTCATTCCATTCCAATGCCCTCCATAAAACAAATTAATTAATAGTATTATTTCCAGCACTCAAAAAAATTAAATGCACTCCTCGACGCTATTTCAGAGGGACCTTTGTCCATCCCCATTTTCATAGTGAAGCTGGTTTTTATTTTGCACATGGAGATATTTCAACAACACCAAATGGCCAGCATCAACAACAATAATCTCACTGTTCCAACGGCCAATATTTCCCATAGAAAAGGACACCAAACTTGGCTTCAAACACTAGAAAACAACAACTTCACTGCAGCACAAATGGAAGCCACAAGGATGGGATACGATTGGAGGTTTGGTCAAATTTGGTGTACATTTATCTCCCAACGGCGTCTCATTATTCAGCAAATTCATTGAGTGTTTTCTTACTTGCCTCTTGTCACCAAGTACAATATAAATTTTTAGAAATGTCGCTCTTTTCTTCACGCAGCCCTCGCTATGCAGAAAAATCAGTTTCCTGTTCACAAATTTAATATTTCAAATCTTGTGCAAGAGATTAGAGGAAAATCTGGCTGCCGTTTAATCCAGTCACTTTCATAAATCTCACATAAGATTTGGCATTAAGAACAAAGTACTGGGTCAGTCTCTCGAAATGAGGGTTGATAGGAGTGCAAGACTCACTTTCAAAATCATAAAACAGCACCACACTAAGAGGCATTTCACAACTCTCCTTTTGTGTAAACCCTTCATGAAGCAAAGGGAGAAATCAGCAAAAAAATAGAGGTCTGCCAACTTGCACCAGCAAGTTGGTGATGCCTAACTCGAACAAAAAATGTCCAATCATTGTGATAGATGAAGATGAAACCAATGGCAAACATGGATAATTGCAAGGTGTTTATCATAATTCAGATTTTCCTAGTTTGAATAAATACCCTACTGATGTGGGACCAAGTGCATTTCAAGGCCATTCTAATCAGCACCCATCCACCCATATCAAACCCCAATCTCATGATGTTAAGCTTTTCTCCAAAGAATTTCCATCTCAGCCTCAATACACTCTTACTAGAGATGGGAGCAGGGCCCTTCTAAAGCCCATAAATTCACTCTGCCTTAGGTTCTTGATCCTCACAACCATGCCTACATTCAATAATATATCAAACTATCCACCCAATACAGACTCATCCATTACTACCCATCAGGAGGAAAATGCCCAAAACAATTATCTCCTAACAATCAAAGACTGCTCAGAATAGACAATAGTATAAAAATTTCTGAGTGGTAACATTGGTAGATATGGCACTCAAATCCCTCAACTTCATCATATTATTGCTCATACTAGCAAGTGCATTGCATTGTCTATATGGCCAACATATTTCAACAACAACATAGGAAAATTGATGCTATTGAGAAACTCCTCTTCGGGAACATGGCAAGGCAAAGAATGGAAAAGGAATGATATCTATGTGATTAGTTCTGCCAAGCCATGAATCGACAGGTTTATGGGAATACAGAAAAAGCTATTCACTCGCAGGCTAACCAGGCTCCTCCACCAAGACCTCAGCCACAGCGCCCAGCTGTAAATTGGATAGAAGAATCCAATATCCCTATTGGTCTGGACAGTGGTGCTGGTCCAAGCATCCATTTACGCTAACAGATTATCAAAATAGTGACATGAAGGCGACAGCCTGCTTTCCAAGCTCAAATTACTTGGAGCTATAATTTTGATCCTGTACCTCTTCTAATCATTTTTATGCATATGTATCTTTGTTGTAAAAGGCCCACACAAAGCATATATACTCCTATTTTTACTTGCTTTCCTAGCAGAAATACTTAGTTTACTTTGCTTTCAAGTTCCAAGTCTTATATTTCTAGACATTATTTTGTATCGAGCTGCTTCTTGTTCTTCAAAGTTCAAAGCATCACACTATGCAGTCACAGCTTCTATCCTCTTTTATTCCATAAAAAGATGGGTTTTGTAATTTTCAGTTTCCATAAATATAACTATTTAAACTTTCACAAAAAAATGCAGTCAGTTAATACCAAGCAGTAAAAAGGTTGATGATAGAAAGACAGTGTTGATTGCCTTAAATAGTCTCCTTGAGTCATGTAAAGTGCTGAGAATGAATGTAACAATGAAAGTAGAAGATATGAACATTGGTAAGGTTGCTCCTTTACAAAGAACTGATCAAGGCAAAAGACAGGGTGCAAGGAGGTAGCAATTCTTAGTTGAGCAAGAGGAAAGGAAAGGTGTTCAAAAAAATTGAACAGGAAACAAGTGTTACTATTGTGGAAAACTCAGGCAACTGAAAGGGCTCAATTAAGGAAGCATGATTCTGCTCATCAGAATCAGGAAGGATCAGTTGAAGGAAATGTAACCATTTTTTGATTATTTTTTTAATCTGGTGGAATGTGTGATTTCGTTGGTAATTGTATCATTTGAAGTACAAGCAATTTCCCAGGTTATTAACATGGAGAGCATTGGGAATAATAACCAGAAGATGGTAATATATTTGTAAATATTATTTACCGTAAATTGACAAATTATGGAATGTTAACACTCGAGTGAGTTATGTTGGAAACATCAAGGGCCTTGTAGGAAATAAAAATATACGAGGTCATTTTTCAGATGCATTCAATAATGCTCTCTTAATATAAAGCCTGTTCGCTTCTTTACGCATGTCTTGTCTTAGACCCTAGTTTGTATTTAGGATGAATGAAAAAAGTAGTGGTTAGTTTTATCTTGAAAACGTAATTCAAATATGTGGGCCATTGGATTAGGTCAGTTATGTCTCATAGCAATATAATAGAGTTGCAAAGAATCTTATCATAGATGTCAGAGTGAAGGATTTCCAAAGGAAGGGGTTGCAAAGAGTAGCAAGGCAGTTATAGAGAATCTTCAATTATCATGGGCGGTTACAAAAGTAGAGTTACAAAGCATCTTAAATGTCATAGGAAGTTAAAAATAGTCTTGCCATAATGATGGAGATACATGTATATGCTATCCCATACACAAACAAACAAGATAAAAAAGGCTTTAAGCTTCAGGGTAAGGGATGCCTTGGAGTTGTAATGGTTGTATGTGGATAGCTGTGGAAGAACTGTTCAGGGCCAAGCACAGTACCCATACTGTAACTAGATTAGGCCCAGATTGACACCCATACCTTCTTAAGAAAGTTCCATTTATTTGTGAGTTTTCTGAAGACGCTTTTTGAAATACAACAAATTTCTAATTTGTTTTCTTTTCAGATTTTGGTGCGTTTTCTATCCATATATTGTACTTCATTATAGGTAAATTCGTGGTTACCTACGTCTCGGGGACAAGGCGACCGGGTTTCTGGGATGGCAAAAAAACTCCAAATTTATGAGAAAGGGGGACAGATATTAAAATAATATATAAAAATTAATATTCTAATATTAAAATATTTATCAATAAAAACAAGGTATATTGATAATGATATAAGGTATTAGAATGAATATTACATTGATATGCATCTCCTTATAAAGGATGAGAAATAAGTTATCATCTAATAACTACCCAACCACCTAATAATTAACTAAGACTATTAAGTCACAAAAGTGACTTTATTTAATACAATATTAAAGTAAGCCTTATATTCTAACACCCCCTACACCATTAAAAAGAAGATAGAATAAAAGAACTACAATTTACAATCTTTAGAAGCTTTTGTTTTGAACAATAGTTCTTGGACCAAGTAGAACTCCATCAAGTTGCCTCCCTAACCCTCGTAAAGGTGTAGTTCCCGAGCTGAATTTCTCAGTTCCCTAATTCCACCTCTTCGAACTCCCTAATTGTTGGACAACCCTCCATGCTGAGCTACTCCCACAGTGCTCCATCAAGTTGTCTCATGACCCTCATAAGGGTAAATTCCTGAGATCCACAGATTTTGGACTATCTGGGCAGCCATCCATGCCAAGTTTCACCTACACTAGATTCCTTCCTATCATCAAAACATTGACTTCTTAGAGTACGTATAAATCTTCTTCATCAATAAAATTTTTAGTTGTAAAGTCCCTTTTTTGGACAAATTAGAACAATCTGGATTTTACAGCAAACCCTTATGCTAAAAATATTAAATTCTAAAAACCCTTGTAGATGAAATTACAGAATTCTGAAATTTTCTCATTTTTACAACAAATTCTGATTTTTGCAACAAATCCTTAAATCTGAAAATTTTAAAATCTGATTTTTCTAATAAATAGTTGAAAATAGAGATTTTATTGGAATAATGGAAAAATTTTGTTACAGCAAACTCCATAAATTATTTATGATATGGCTAAATATGAAAATGGAGAATTTAACCCGGAAAACAACTCCCAATGGTGATGTCAGCCCTAGACATATGACACTAGCCCTAGAAATGCTTCCAAAAGTGTGACGCCAACCCTAATATTGATGCCCTAGCGTAGATCTGGAACTTCCACACTGCCCTGATTATTTGATGAAGTCAATTTCTAATATAAACCAAATCCTAAGCACACATGTAGTCCTGGATGGAACCACCACACAAAACATGAGGGTTTTCATCCCCAAGTCTTTTCCACCAAAGGGTTTTCGTCATAGTTACCATGTTCTTACGAACTTAGTGAAAATTTTGTTCAAACCATACTTTTTGGTTTGACCGAACTTACCGAACAAGTTTGGTCAAACATTCTTTTCTTTTTCAATTAAAAATTAAAGTGAATATCTAAACAAGAAACACTAATATCTAAGCATGTAAAGGTAAAACTCTGTAGATAATATATTTATTTATTATTATGTGCAATTGGTTTTTCTTTTCAAATATCATCATATATGTATAGTATTTATTATTTATATATATTTTATATTTGTCAATTTTCCAAACCGAACCTTTTCAAAATTCCGAACTTCCGAACTTTTTTTCTCTTTCGAACCATCCGGACTTTTCGAACATGGTAACTATGGTTTTCATCCTCTCATGCTCCACAGGAGGGTTTTCCTCCTCTGAGGCTGAAAGCTGGCGCCGAATGCTCAAACTGACAATATAAAAAATAGCTTGTTGAAAAGTGATGCCCTAATGAGCCCAATTGCCCCACTTTTATAATTTTAATAAAGCAGTCATAAAGCAACTTCCCCACCTTTAATTTAATTGTGTTGCTTTTAATAATGTTCACCTTTTTAATAATAAAACATAAGTTGCTTTTTTATAACATAAAGTTACTTTTAACCAATTTAAGTTAAATTATTAATTTATTTCCCTTGCATCACCCATTTAGTCTTTTAACTTATTCAATTTTTAAAAGGGGACATGACAGTTCGCCCTTCCCAAAATTGCTTGCCCTCAAGCAATTGCAAGCTCAACTGCTCGAGCTCTCCCCAATGGCCATCTCTGTAATACTTGGATCCCAATTCATCCTTGGGAATTTGCAATCCCATGTTCCAAATAAACTTTGCTTCATTAGGTTGTTTGACTAAGAACTAGCATGAAATTGTTCCTCTTGCACTTCTAAAACATTCAGTTTTTGCTGCATGTTACCCATAATGGCCCCTTTTGATACTATACTCTCATTACCTACATCAGGTGCTTTTTGTTTGCAATTTTTGGTTGCCTTAGAGAATCTGAAACTAAACTGTAAATCAGCACTCATGAAGTTAGAATGACTGCCAAATTCATCTAATTGCACTTGGAATTTACCTCTAGTATTGGGTCTTAGCAGTTCTGTAGAGCTTGAGGTCTTTATTTTTCTGTTATGGGCACAAATGCCTGCTGCAAACTTACTTACAGCCATATCAGCTATCCCTTCTTCTAGGCTTGAATTCCATTTTCCTTGAGAATTTGACAATACCTGTATAATTTTCTCATAAGCAATCACACTCATAGGAACTCCTTTCTTTTGCATTTCTTGGAAAATATCCAAAGAATTCATGGGCTGCCCAGCCTTTCCATGAGATATACAAAAGGATGAGAAGTTAGTTTATCTCCAGTGTCAAAGAGCTTTTCCCAATTTTCACATTCATTGGCACCTTTCTCATATGCATTGCCACACCTACCTCCACTAAAATACTCTTTTCAAGTGCATGCTTATCAGTAGAATCCTTCTGAAAGTCAATCTGATATGTTTCTTGGATCGAAACATTCCTTTCATAATCTGAACTGACATCATTTGAAGCCTCAATAAAATGTCTCTCATCCATGGATTTTAGCTTCTCACCTAAACCCATGATGTAGGAATCATTGCATACCTTGTGTCCACTCCAAGTGCTGAATTCTGAATTCTGAATGCTGAATGTTGAATTTTGAATGATGATGCAAGGAATGGTGAAGCCATTTTGAAGTCAATTCTCCTTCACACAATCAAGGGGCACCAACTTGTATGTAGCTTGGGTTGTAATCAAAGTGTTCACCTTCCTTTGTTGCATTAGAAATTGTTGAGATATCCTCAACACCTTCATCCAAACAATGGGCTGCCCACGTTCTATGAAAAGTTCTCTCCAAGGTAAGGTTAAGTTGTTGAATCCTCTTGGTACATGGGATGGTGAAGCCATCAACTACAGTCACATTAAAGCCTTTATCCTTTTTGTACCTCAAAAAGTCACCCGGATCCCATATGCAAAAACAATTTTGAGCTTGAATCAAAGAATCTATATGCCCTATGCTTTTCCAATATAAATTCAGATCTGCATATGGATTCTTCTTCCAAGTGTGTACAGTGTTGTAATGAAAGATCTCACAAGGAGCTATGATGTTCCCATCAATGTGATTATCATCTTCTGGAAATTCTCCTCTGTGTATCTTGGAAAGGTGAACATGCTTGGAACTTGATTCCAAACGTGTGATGTGCTGATCTTCTATGTCCTTCCGCGATCTTGGGAGCAAATGTCTAAACACCACAATACACTTATTCTGAAAAATCTGAATATCAACATGATGTTTACCTTGCTCATGTCTAGAAATATCTCTGGGATCCCATATTAGGATGCGTAGGCAACTTTGTGGCTTATCTTCTTGACCTTTGACCACAAATGTCGGATCATGATGATGCAAACACAACCAGTTACACAAATACAGCTCATTATATATGGAGAATATCATGTCAGTGTTGAATGGTATATTAGCAACTGAATCAAAACCAGTATAAGAAGAGAAAATTGTTGTTGCCCTATCTAGCATACCATGGACCTTGTATAGAAGACAGCCATTTGCCAACTTATCACCAATCACCATGTCAAATATTATGACACATGCATTTGCAAATATGACTATTGTTCGGGCAATTGCACTCTCTATCCAAACATCAAATCCGAATCCAACCAAGATGGTATATGTATGAATCTGCTTACCTTGTAATTGAGTTGCTCCATTGTCACTTACCTTGAGAGCATTATCAAATGTGAGGTGACATTATGAGTCTCAGGGTCTCTTCATTATAATTATTTTAAGCATAACTTGTAATCCATGATACTTCCTCTTTACAAGTAGATAACTTGAATGCTTCCTTTGGTTCCTCCAAAAGGCACACGCATGTATTTGTGGACCAATTAGAAATTTGATTTCTAGTTAGTCTTACTAACACAATTTTATCTGGTCCTTTGGGATAAGGATGGAGTAGAGGATCAATCAACCAAACTTGCAAAACAACAATTGTTTGTTCGGGCATACCTTTCTGTGGTTTCCATGCATGAACCATACCTTGTTGATACTGAATGTTTTGTTGTTGCAGCTGTTGATCTGTGGCTTGTAGCTGAGATATTTGACCCTTGTGCTCCAACCACTGAATCCTATTGTCATTCATAATATTTTCCTTATGCTCATCTAAGGTCAATTCTGATTTTTTTCTTATCCATTTGTATGGGATAATGAAATTATCAACAACAATGATATTGAAATCAGAAATTCTATCCTTTATAGATCTCAAAATATCACCTGGATTCCATACCATTATGCAAAATGCATTTTGAGCCAAAGGATCTATCTTCATTCTTTTACCCTTCTTAGAATGATGGCAAAACTGAAATAGATTTGTGCTATCATTCCCATATCTTGAACTGAAATTATAAGAGTGCTTACCCTCTTTGGCTGAAGTAGGAGCTTTTGAGAGATTATTCTAAAATTCTGGAATTCTAAAATTCAGTCTTATATGGTAGTGGCTCACTCTTCGGAAGATTGTTGGGTAGCTCATGGATTGGCACATCTATTTCCATCTTTTGCTCTTTGCATTCAGTTAGTGATGTTTTCCCCCTTGACTTCATTGACATAAATGCAATCATTAGAAGTCAATAAAACATCTTCTACTATCAAAAGATCTTTACCTTACATGTTGGATCCCTCATGTTCTTGCTCAATGATGTCTTGTGGATCTGAATTTGATTGTTCTTCTTGCTTTTTGATTTCTTCCTTAGCAATCTTTTGATGTTTTGGTTCCGGCTGCTCTTCTTCCTTTAATTTTCTCCTCCTTCCTTTTTCGAGCATCTTCAAAAATTCTTCAAAGGTAAAGTCAAACTTTTCATCATATGTGGGAAGCTTGCTCAGACGATTTTGAGTGATCCTTCTTCCTCTTCTTCTTGGATCATGCCTCCTTTTTAAATCACAGAAATCTCAGAGGGTCGTGTCAACTTGAAATTTCAGGCTTAGATTATAATATTCTTCACAGTAGGCCTCATAATCAATTGAGTTGTTTTTACATTCTTCTTCTTCTAACTCTTTTCTGTCCAACTGTATTTTCATTGATGCCACCAGATCTTGCATGCTATTTTGATACTCTTCCAAATGCTTGTCCATTCTATCTCTTACCCTACAGGCTGGCAAGAACCTCACTCTGATACCACTGTAATGTCCCTTTTTTGGACAAATTAGAACAATCTGGATTTTACAACAAACCCTTATACTGAAAATATTAAATTTTATACTAAAACCCTTGTAGATGAAATTACAAAATTCTGGAATTTTTTCATTTTTACAACAAATTCTGATTTTTACAACTCCTTAAATCTGAAAATATAAAACTCCAATTTTTCTGATAAACCGTTGAAAATAGAGATTTTATTTGGAATAATGGCATAATTAAATTACAATAAAATGTAGAAATTATTTATGACACGGCTCAACATGAAAATGGAGAATTTAACCCGAAAACAACTCCCAACGGTGATGTCAACCCTAGACATATGACGCCAGCCCTAGAAATGCTTCTAGAAGTGTGATGCCAACCCTAATATTGATGCCTTGGCGTAGATCTGGAACTTCCACACTGCCCTGATTATTTGATGAAGTTGATTTCTAATATAGACCAGATCCTAAGCACATATGTAGTCCTTGGATGGAACCACCACACAAAACCTAAGGGTTTTCGTCCCCAAGTCTTTTCCACCAAAGGGTTTTCATCCTCTAATGCTCCACATGAGGGTTTTCATCCTCGAGGCTGAAAACTAGGGCCAAATGCTCAAACTCACAATATAAAAATAGTTGGTTGAAAAGTGATACCCAAGTGACCCCAATCGCCCCACTTTTATAATTTTACTTTCACGCTTTTCAAGTAAAAGCACTCATAAAGCAACTTCCCCTCCTTTAATTTAATTTTGAGTTGCTTTTAATAATGTTCACCTTTTTAATAATAAAACATAAGTTGCCTTTTTATAACATAAAGTTACTTTTGGCCAACTTAAGTTAAATTATTAATTTATTTCCCTTGCATCACCCTTTTAGCCTTCGAGAAATGGAGAATAGGCTAATGGTCTTCTAACTTATTCAATTCAAAAAGGGGGCATGACATCTGTAAATTCAGCATCTGGTACATTGTCAACAAAGGCTACATTTGCTTCTTTCGGGCTATCTTTGAACTTGCCTTTGAGAATATCATTAGCTCAAATGCGACAATTCCAAGATATATGACCTCTTTTCTTGCAATAATAACACTCAACTTTCCTAGCGTCTTTATCTAAATTTCTAAGATTATTTCTTGTGCGGGAGTATAATGTACATGGCAAGTGAAGAATCACCTTTTGTATCATCTGTAATTATTCTCTTTTCTTTAGCTAAGACGGCTAAAATCGTATTTTCCAGGATTTGCAAAGGCTTTTGATTGAGAGTGAAATTGACATTGTTGTACGAAGAAGGCAAATTGTTTAGCAAAATGGCTTTGGAATCTTCATCATCTATTGGAGCTTTAACTTTGGTAACTTTCTAAGAAGAGATCTCAAATTATTTATATGACTGGACATAGTAACACCATCAGCCATCTTGAATTGAAAGAGTTGAAGCTTTAAAGAAAATTTAGTGTTCACTGCTTTTCCCCGAACAATGTGTTCAAGTTATCCCATATTTCTTTGGACGATTTATCTAAATCTATATGGACTTCGAATCAGAAAGAGCTATCGTAATTATAGCTTTAGCTTTATCATCGCGGCTTTCTCACTCTAACAATTTGGTAGCATCAGTGGGTTGTGTTTCTTTTCCATTAACAATACCCCACAAATTTTTGTTCATTAATTGCATCTGGATTTTAACCTTCCAAGTGTGGAAATTGAAACCAGAATATTTCTCTACTGGTAAAGAAAACTCCATTCTTCAAAAGAAGTAAAGATCTAGGTTTTGCTTGCAAAAATATTTCAGAGATAGAAGCAGACTAAGGTTTGTAACTGTATTAACAGAAAATTAAATTTTCCAAAGAAGGATGATACTAGGATTTCTCAAACTTGTAGAAAATATTGTACATATAGAGACTTACACAAAGAACAAATGGAAAAGATATTAATGAACTCACGGAAAATATTGCACATATAGAGAGTTACACAGAACAAATGGCAAAGATATTAAATAACTCACCGATTCACAAACTCGTGTGTACTCCAGGGCAGTTTTCATGAACTGAACTGAATAGATGAATAAAAAACCTTCAGCAATTCCGCAAACAAGTGAAGAAATGGAGCCACGAATTCTCTTCTTTTAATGTCGTCTCTCCTTCACAATTGTATAAAACCCTTGAACAGAATCGGGATTTGTGTTCATGCCTTAAAAACTGTGACACCCTTTCGCAACTGTATTTATGCCCTTTTTGTCAACTGTTTACATGCCCTTTTGTGATTGTATGTATGCCATTCTTGCGACTCTATTCTATGCCTTTTCGAAGAAAACAGAAACCTTTATTTTGTGCCCTAGTTCACAAGCAGGATTTGTGCATCAATTTGTTGGCTTCTACAACCTCATTTTTAGTCTTTCCAACCCTCGCAACCACCTTCACGAATTTATCCTAACGTGCTCTCATATACAACACTCAATACATGCATATACGAACCTGAAACTTGCGATTCGTACTCAAAGTCGCTCTGATACCTTAAAAGATTTATCAATAAAAATAAGGTATATTGATAATGATATAACTAAAAGGTATTAGAATGAATATTACATCAATATACATCTCCTTATAAAGGATGAGAAATAAATTACCGTCTAATAACTACCCAACCACCAAATAATTAACAAAGACTATTAAGTCACAAAAGTGGATTTATTTTATACAATATAAAGAAAACCTTATATTCTAACAAATATGTTTACTTTATTCAATGGACTTTAGGGATTTATACCATATTTGATGAACTTTAGGTACTTTCAAGATTAGAATTCAATGTTTTGGTAAAAAGAATGGCATATTTAAAGTAAAAACATCAGAAAACTTTTGTAAAGTATTAAAAATAGGCAACGTCCCCTACAAGCCCCCAAGTCCCCAAAACAATTGGGACATCCGAGATGTCACCAAAATCTACGGGACACGTCCCCACTTAGCACTCGATAAATTTGAGATTTCATTATCAAAAATAAAAATAAAAGGAACGGAATTGCAGATTTCAGCTTAGTTTCAGATATGTTAGAAGCTTATTCTCCCTAGTTCTCTAATTAGTAATTACTACCTGTAATCACAACTTTTTACTTTATTTATTATCTCATACCAATTTTTTTCCAACACAAGTCTTCCATTTTCCACCTGTAACAGCAGATTTTGCCAGTGACAAAACAAACCTTGGATTTTGGATTTTTTAAAATTCAGCTATTTGGTTTTCGGTCTGTTAGCAGATTTCAGATTTGGGCTCAAAACATCTTGCTTATTTCTTTTGTAGGGTGTTGGTTGCACTTAATGTCCAACAGATATTGAAAGGAAATCTATGATTTTATATTCTAGAAATATCTGAAGGTTTAATCCAGAGAGTAACATTAGCTTTATTTCTTTTTGCAAAGAAAATTAAAAGGTGAATTGTGGTAGACATGAGGACACAATGGTGAAGTGGAGCAATACAAGAGTCGATAGTAATTAAGGGCCATTATGAAATTACTGTTCATATTTTTGGTTGTACATACTCATATAATACAGATGGATATAAAATTAGTATTTCAGGGCTAAGAGTCAAGTGTTCAACCACACTAAACGTTTCAAACATCAATAATCCAATATATTTCCATATGGTAAGAGTAGTATTTCAAAGTTTTTCAAAGATTAAATATGTAAAAAATTAAATTACAATAGTGTATCTATCATCTTCTTTTAACAAATAAAAGCTTCATAGAAGTTTGTGACTTTCATGATGTTTGTGCTTTGCCGGTAGATTCAAGTAATACGCAAACATAAGGCTAGCAGAATCTCATATAGCAAGAAAAGATCAATGAGAATAGTTCTTGCGTAGATGACATTTCTATAATATCTTCAAGTGACTACAGTAAAAAGACATTGTAAACAAGTATGCAGACAATAGGAACTAATATTCATTATTTGCAGGGGTCATAAAAATAGCACTAGCATCTCACCTTTTGGAGCCACGAGGAATGTTTGTTATGGTGAATAAATCTAATGACTCGAAAGGAATGTGAGAAAAATGTCCATGACGAAATTTTTCTCCAGAGTAATTAATTGGAAGTAGAACAAAGATACATAGAAGTGCAGAGATCGCAAATACCCGTATACTGCATGAGAGAAAACTAGGCATTCATAATTAGATCAAAAACAAAAATAATTTAAATATGCTATTTGCAATCAAGGAAATGACTCATGGTAATGAAACTACTTGATCTAAACCAATCCTCAATTTTTAAATGAAAAGACTAACATGTAAAAAACTTGAAGAAGTTGGGATTTACTAGTGCATACTTCCATAGAAAAAAGGAACATTGCCACTTAACATTTTCTTTTGATCTATTGTTTTATATTATAAAAATAAAAACATGAAATAAATAAATAAGAAGAGCTATACTTTAAATTTTGCTCACCTATACTCAAAATTTTATTTCTAATGGTTATGGGTAAAGTACCATAGTCTGTACGATGGTCATTCTACAATTTTTCTTGGTCCAATATAATATGTTGTGCCATTTATTTCATTTCAAGCATAATTGATAGCTATCTAGACTAGGGCCACCAAGCTAGTTGTCACATCCTGTTTCCCGGCCTATCTCGAAGAAACTCTCTTACTTAAATAAAAGGGCTTTAAAAATGTTTTTGGAATTAATCAAATGCAGATTTTATTTATTGTGGGTTATATTTCAGATTTAGTAAGTTCATTTAGTTACCATGTGGATGACATTATAAGTTAGCATTATGGTTTATTATGCAGAATTAATAATTCAGTCACATTTTAATATCTTGCATTTATTATTTGATATGCAGTGGCATGTTTAAATTAATTTGCTTCGGCTATTATTAAGTTGACCTGGCCTAACTACTGCCTGTTGGCTTGAGTTGGATATAGGACAGGGCTTCCCCTTCACTCTGGATTTGCCCAATGGGAGAGCATCATAGGGAGAGAGGAGGCAGATTGGGGCAGACAATTCAGTAACACAATCATTTGAGAACCATGCACGCACACACATGCAGTTAGCTTCACGTTGGTTGGTCAACCTGTTGGTGTGGTGTGTGGGTACTTGTCATATTTGCCCTATTTAGTTGTTTCTTGCTCCAGCATTGTCTCTAATCATTCACAGGTTGTGTTCTTAGTTGTTGCTGCTACTTGTTGACTTTATTTTCTGTTCTATTATGATATGATGTGTCCTTGTGTTGCGGGGTACTAATAGTGACCATTACTTGGAATACCCTAAGTGGCAGCAGCCACTTAGGATATCCCAAGTAACAGACACGATTCCCAGTGGCATGAATGGACGACTTGTTTATGAGGTGTTGTTGCGACACCTATACTCAACTTGAGACCTTTACCTTCTACTTTGTAAAGCAACTCTAACATATACCTAGGCCCTTGAGTAACATTTTGGCAGATGGGGACATTTAGTACTAAGCACTATTGATTTACTATTTGATAGTTGATTCTTGCACTTGTGCCTTTGGCCTGATTAGCATTAGTGGAATTATCACCATGTGCATTGACGGCTTGGACTTTGAGCACTATAGTTTGACCAATCTCGAGAGTGGAAGGTTGAAAACATTCAAGCAACCTCACTTCAAATCCCATGCTTTTGTTTTCGACTCTAGGGTTTTGACTGAAAGAAGTTTAAGGCAAAAAGGTAAAAACTGCCTTTTCTTAGGATGCTTGTGATGTTTGGTTTTCCTTCCAAGCTTGATCTGTGGGATTGCAATGGAAAAATGGATTGAAGAGTAAATTTTATGCCCATTTCTCAGGACTGGCAGTTTTGCATTGACCATAACTTAATGAGAAGGTCATAAGGCCGGGCATGGAGCCTTAGTCTTCCTCTTAAACGCTAATAAAATGGAAATAAGGGGAAGATCTAGGACACGGTTTTTTAAATCTTGGAATGAGACACAGTGATCTCCGGTTTGAGAAGGAAAAAGGACCATGCGTGAGAGTTTTAGGGTATTCATTTTACTCCTTAGCATACTATAGAAAGAGGAGTGGGTAGGAATGTGATCAGATCTTTCCCATCCATTTGGATTGCATTCCCAGGCAATTATTTTGTTTTATATTTCCATTTCCTGTTCCAGTTTTAATTAGTCTTCAATGAATGGTTTGGGCGTAATAGAAGCCATGGCAGTGGTTTGTGTGACATTGTTGATTGAAGAAAATGTGTTGTTTGTAGTTACATGGACTGTAGCTGTTGCAACCCTCTACATGAAAACTACAGCTTAAAGGAATTCATCAATGCCTATTCTCTCTTTCCTCTTGCATGTATTGAGAAAATACCCCTTTTTCGTATTTTGATCCATTGACTTTTGATCATGATAATTTGGATCATGGAGGTCTTCAGGGTTTCTGTTTTGACAGTAGATTCCTTTCATGACATAGTGGAGACCTGTACTGATGAATTTCGTTCCACTTTGCTGGATCTATTGCTTTTAAATTATTGCATGTTTGGGTACTGGGCCTGCAGAACCCAATTTTGGTTCTATGAGAAGGTGCAACTTGATGAGTATGAGCTTATTTTCCCTATTTACAAGTGTATGACTCGTTTTGGCCATATAAGAATTGTTATATAGTTTTATCTTGATGAAAAGGCAGACCTAGGATATTCTTAACAAACCTGACCTTATTTCAGACCTCTACAAATCTCTGGAGATCCTGACACTGTTTAGTGCTAACTCTATGCTCATGCTACTTGCATATACTTCACTGATATTGAATTTAGGGTCGAAAATTCAAGCAGAGTGAATGAATCCCTGCCCCTCATATTATCTATCTATCTAGAAAAGGATGCCAACTACTTCTTCCATCGCAAATCTGATGAGATGGCCTGGAGATTGGGTCCAGAGTACTGACTAATAAGCCCAATCCCGATCAGTAAGTCAGGGTGAGGGTGAGGGGGTGAGGAGGTGCAGGGGTTTGGCAACAATTATGATATAGGGGCTGACATATATAACTAGGGGCCAACTAAACTATGGCACTCAACTTATTCTCCCTCCACTGATATATGCATGTGTATTCCGGCCCAACTCCCTCCTATCTATTTGGGCAGCATCATGATGGTGTCTTCACCCGATTTTCTTACTCATGCATGTCATATGGGCTATCCTGGACTTGAACTAGAGACCTTCCATGAAGTAACTGATTGGTTCGTAACTTCATAATCATTTCTATTTTCAATCAAGAGCAATTCATTCTTCTCGAACACAGCATACAACTCTTTGTTCCGCTGACTGAATATAATGAATATATCTATACTAATACATGTTGGTAGTTTTCTAACAGTAATTGTTCCAACTACTCCCAACATAATAAAATGATGGACACGCATTCATTTGGTGTGCAGTTCAATTCCTCTTCGTTCATTTCTTTCTTCACATCTTCAAACACTGGTATCAGAACCATTGGTGCTCGAAAGGTGTGAAGTTCGAGGAAGCTATTAGTGTACAATACGAATGTCGGAAAGAAGATTATGAAGGGTAGCATAGACCTGCAAATCATTGGGAAATCCAAGGAGGACAAAAGTAATCAAGGGCACACAAATATAGTCATTTGTGATTGTAAATCATATCAAAGGAGTCATATCTGAAGAAACCAGTCGCATTTTGTCTGTCAAGGAAGAATACAGTCATTAAGGACACGCAAAGGACAAAAACACAATCGAGCAAAGCACATTCATGCAAAAATACAGTTGCATTTTAGGGAAAAAATCATGCAAAAATATAGTCGCGATTTAGGCCAAAAATCATGCAAAAATAAAATCATGATTTAGGGCAAAAATCGTGCAAAAATAACATTCCAAAACACAGTCGCCATTAGGGCATGACAAGTGGCTGCAAACCTGTGTATGGTGAAACCTTGTTGTGACGTGTTTGCTGACTATACAAAGCTTTGTGGGAAGTTTTTTTGTGACATGTTTGCTGAAGTGACTGACTGTATAGAGCTTTGTTGGTTTTGACTGTGGCTAGGGCACAATTTTTGACAAATTGCAGACATTGTTCAGCCCAGAAGAGTTTTTGCATGGGATTTTTTCAGACAGAGAACGTGCAGAACTAATTAGGGCATAGGCGGATGGCAACAAATTAACAGAAGCAGAAACTGTAAGTATCTTTATTAAAGTTCAATTGTTCCATAAGTGAATTCAGAAACCTAGAGTTCTGCTGTCAGAAAACTGTACTTTTTCTATTGCATTGGTTTTTCGGATCACACCTGTAGTGTGCATTCATTTCTGTGACATAAGTTAGACAATCAGAAATACAAAACTGTACTTTCTTGGATTGATTTCCATGTCAGACATCATAAATTCAGAATATAAACAAAATTTTCTTTGCTGCATTAATTTGCGCGTCATCAAATAGTGCATGAATAAAGTAAAATATCCAAAACCTCATTCTGTCAGAGGCACAGAAGCTAATGGGTCAAAACTATAATGTCTGGAGTCATAAGATTTTAACTATTGTGGAATTTTGAGACTATAGTAAAATCATACTTGGCAAGGAAGGAAGGCGGTTGCAATTTTTGCAAATTATGACAAACGTCATAAGGATTCCTTGTTGCTACTGAAGTTGTCGATATCCGATGAGTTGATAGCTGAGGTCTGGAATGCCACTGTGGCTAGTGAGTTATGGACCGGTCTAAAGGACAAATACATGACTTCAGAGAAAAGTTAGGTGTTATACTTGAAGAATTTGTTGTTTTCAGCAAGGATGCAAGAGGATGGATCCCTATCGAACACCTACTTCGGATGAAAGATCTCCAAGACCAGCTCGCCTCCATTAATAAAAAGGTGGATGATGATGCTGGTGGCATTGGTTCTGAACAGTTTGTCGTCCTCGTATGAGTCATTTGTGGAAGCCTTATTTGATGGCTAAAAGTTAGACCTTGACTTTTGATAAAGTCAATTCCTATTTGTTACAAAAGGAACAAAGACAAAACAAGACACTTGAGTCCAGTTTTGGACAATCAGAGAGTGCATTGACTACTCAATCAAAGGGGAAGTGGAAACAGCACTCTAGTGAATCTTCCAGATACCAGGTAAAATGTCATTATTGTCATAAGGTTGGGCATCTCAAAAGGATTGCTAGAAGCGACAATATGATCTTTCCCATCGAACTAAAAGCCACGGGATGATGAAAATGTGGCAGTTGTTGTAGATGAACAAGATGTTGAGGAACAACATGCTCCCTATTGTCATACGGCATCGTGCTCGAATGGCAGTGCTACCAATTGTTGGATCATTGACTCTGGTGCATCCAGACATTTTTCATGTCAAAGGGACTAGTATGTATCATTTACTATGATTCCCAAATCTTTTGATTCAGTTGTCATAGCTGATGGAGAGTCACTTGCGGTTGAGGGGATAGAAAATGTACGCATTGTAAGGAGTAACACTCAAAAACTATTAGTAAGGAATGTTAGGTATGTTCCTAGCTTGCATAAAAATCTCTTATCTATTTGTCAGATTAACAAAGAATCCCAATATTGTTGTAAATTTCTCTGGGAAGAAGTGTCTTGTGTCATATGTGAAACAGGGACGAGTGATTGCCCTAGGCATTGGGCATGGTGCCCAGATATAAGCTAGCTGACCCTACTACACTCAATTTAGAAGCACGCGTGGAGGGAGACTCCACCATTCAAGATGTGCTAGAGGATGCCATTCCTCATAGGAATGTTGACCCTATTCGATCAACCTACATGCACTAATTGTGGAGGGAATATCCACTAATGTGCAGGAGACTGAAATACTTCATGTACAAGCGGATGAAATGCCCAAATTACAAGATGCGCAAGAGGCACATGGTGAGATGACAAGACAAGCCACTCGATCGCAAACACTAACTCAAAGGGCAGTAGATCGTGGACACTTTGCTCATCTTGTTGCAAAAGGCTTTTTGCAATATGGGGATAGATGAACAAGACAAGGATGAAATTATTTCCCCTACCACTGTGGAGATGGTTATTTCTCTTGTTGCGGAGTTGGTTGTTACTCCTACTACAAAGATGCTCACTTAGTTGCTTCTCTCCATAGCAAATCAGTTTGGTTGGAAGTTATCTCAAAGTGCTTTCTTGAATGGAGAGTTGGATGAGGAGGTCTACATGGTGTTGCCTGAAGGTGATCATCTAGATTGCAGATTTATTGAGCCCCTACATGGACTCAAGCAAGCTCCACAAGCCCGGTACACTCTCTTCAATTAACATCTCCAAGATTCTAATTTCAGAACTCGAAGATTGGATTGAACCTCTCGATCCAATAATGATTCATTACCGGTCAATGAGTCACTCAATGAACACTTGGTGGACAACTTGTTAGATGTCTTTTGAATCTTTGCCTACACTAAAGCTCTTACTTTCGACAGCAGCAAAACAATAGAGAACTGCAGCTTTCAAAGTAATATCTAAGGAGTAGCTTGTCAAGTTAATGACTAAATTTTTTGGTTTTATCGTATTTGTAAAATTTTGGTACAAACATGTTGGTGGCTTTCTAATCAGTAACTGTTCCAACTACATTGTAACTACTCCCAACATAATAAAATGAAGGACACATTCATTTGATGTTTAGTCCAATTCCTCTTCATTATTTTCTCTATTCACATCTTCGACAGCACTAGCTATCGAAGCATGCTTATTCCCCTTCCTTCTTAGCCAAGGGAAAAATTCTAAGTGGAATGGAGATCATAATCCTTTCTACTTCCCAAGGAATTATGACTGATAGAGAAGCTCGACAAAAAAAAATAGGAGGTGAATTATTATGTATTTTATGGTAATTTGGAACGTATTCCAAAACAAAAACTACACATTGGAATATATAGAAAGGGAACAGTATGTAATGTCCCCAAATGGACATATTCTTACCCCAAATGGATTTCCTGCAATTCCCACTAGGGCCAAATCTGATTAATCCAAAAAGCCAAAAATCTCAATTACTATCAAACTGAAATTCAAAATGAAATTAGGCCACAAATTGAATATTTTCCAGAAAACCCTAGTTCGCTGCCCTAGGCCAGCGATTTAGCAAAAATAGTTTTTTCCACCTCAAAACACCTCCAAAAATTATGAAAAAAAAATTGCAAGTAGATAATGAATAATCAGAATAGGATCTCCAATCAGATTTGAAAAAATATTAATTCTGGAATTTATTAGGGCAAAAACGCAGCAGAACTTGTAAATTCAATAACTTGCAAAATACTCCAAATTTCTGGGCAAATGATAGCTCATACTGAAGCTTGAAAAATAAGCTTTCCAATGAACCCAAAATCAGAATTTTTCAATGGTGGGAAGACATCCAAAACGGATCTGCAATTCTGGAACAATGTAGATAAACCCTAGTTGTAAGTGAAAGTTGGAAATACAATTTCACCCCACTTAGGAAAGGCCCAAAAACACCTCAAAACTGATCAAACACTTCAGATCTGATCTCTCCTTGAATTTAGCTTGAAATCGATGCCCTAGCAATGCAAAAACTAGAAATGGAAGTTTCAACAACACTCCCAACAAACATGCAATATTCAGCCCTTGTAGGTCTTCAAACCACTCACGAACCGGCAGCAATAAGTCTTCAACAACTGCTGGAAAACTACTGGAAAACATAGATAACTCCTTGAATTTTGATCCCCCTGAATGGAGAATCCTCACAACATAGAAGAAGAGTTTTCGTTCTCCTTCTAGATCTCTAGAGGGTTTTCATCCTCAAGAGATAATCTCCAAGGGTTTTCGTCCTTAGAAATTATTTTGCAAAGCTCTCAAGCTCAGACAAAAATCAAAATTTGTATAAAATAAAGAGATCTCTCTAAGCCAAGTCGACTTGCTTTTATAGGAAAACTTGGCTTAGTAGCCACCCACAAGCACCAATCACATGCTTTTCCCCGCATTTAATTCTTTTTTGCCTTGTCACATCCCGACATAGGTCGCATTTTCCCTTAGGAAATAAAAACATAAAGTGACCTCTTTCCTTTTTCTTTTCTAATTTCACTTTATCTTTTCTTTTCTTTTTCTCTTTTCTTTTTTATTAAGTCATTAATAAATTAATATAAGTTTTTTTATAAAGTTTCTTTTTATGCACTTTATAATAATTTATTAAGACTATAGTTTCCCTTTGTATCGGCCCTTAGCCGTCAGGAAACAAAATAGGGCTAAGGGTCTTCAAGCGGGAGGGGATATTACACAGAAAATGTTTTCTCATATGGATAGGGTGGAGTTTGAGTTCTCCTTCCATGTGAAATCAATCCTTCAATCTTGACGATCATTGGAAATGTACTTTTGAGTTGCTATCATGATAAGACTGCATGTTGTGGATTGGCTTAGCATCTTGGAAGGTTTGAATCTTGAATCAGGGGTGGCTGTATCTAACTTACCTGTACAACCTTCTGAGAGTTGATTCGATGACCGTCTTATGCAGTTAAAGCTTACGATGTGAGCTGGGTTTCATATGATTGTATGAGCAAGATGAGATGCATGGCAGGGGACTGAGTTGTTATTGTTGATCTCTCTCTTCAGCTTGTATGGTTGTTTGAACTATTCTGTATATATGTTTATGGGACTGTGTGCATCCATTCTAAACTTAAGAGGAGATGTGACCCTGAGGTAAAGTGATATATTCATTCACCTACATGTATGCATATGTATCATATATATGCATACCTGTAGGTGCATGTATGAACAGAATATCTCCTTTGCTTTCAAATGTTCATACAGGCTTACAATCTGATTTTCATGTATCAAAAATACAGTCATGAGATATGAACCAGATCTTACTTTCATAAACTAAACTTGGTCCTACAACTGAAAACAATTGCAAAACTACTAAGACCTGATATTAGCAAATGAGATTGAAGGAGAGAGTAGAAATGAGTAAAAAGTTGTACTTGACCTCTTTTTCTATACTATATGATCTATTCCTTGTCCAGGTAGAGGACTTGAGTGAACTATGAATGGTTGCACTACTCCAGCTGCCTCTTAGAATCCATTTCATACTGAGACTGCCTTACTTTTGAGGAATCAGTCTAAAAGCTGGTATTTACTCTCTTGTCTATATATTACTACATGACTCTAATAGTAGACCCAGAACAAGCAGAGTTAATGATTAGTTGTCCTCAAATAAAGAAAACAAAAAGTTAAATACTACCTTAACGGCTTAGGGTCCTGAGATACCTTGCTGTTCTGAATTAACTGATTTACTCACATGGGTTGTCTTTCTCTAGCATGTACTTTCATTTCACTGTATGTTTTGTGTACCATAGGTCTAGTGAACAGGCTGTGAGCATGCAGGTGAAATCAATAGTAACCCTGGCCCCAATTGACATCACCCGCGTCCTCTTATCATGTGCATTAGTTCAGTTGTTTTGCTTACTATAGTTGTTTTGATAGGAGCATGGTGTATGAGATAGTTGTGCCGGTAGACAGTTGGACCCAATCTCATCCTCCTTAGGCAGTGATTCTGTTATACGCCCAATGTGAGTGTAAATTTATAAGTCTTTGCCCAAAGCAATGATGCGTTGTGATCATTTGTCCATCAACTGTACCTCCTAGTTCACATGTTTGTTAGACTGAGTCAGTAGATAGTAGAGTCACCTAGTTCTACATGATTCACTGTATGTGATGGTGGTTGTATGGATGTTGCACATATTTCTCATATGTTTTTGTTTGGAATTGAAATCTTTTATCTACCACCCTATTACAAGGGTGGGGTCACACACATTTTGGGAGGTGTGTGGAGGATCCGTTGGTGTGTGGTTGGACACTCTACGTCTCATTTGCACAACTGTTGTTCAAGATACACCTACTCAGGATTGGACACTGATTGTTTTATCTTCACTTATTGCAAATGTACTACATCTTTTGGATTTCTTGATTTTATTAGATTGACACCAGTTGGTGATTGTATTAAATCAGTGGGGCAGGCTCTTGTTCCCCGCCATTGATGTATTGGCTCTTGTTCCCCACTATTGATGTATTAGATTCAATATTAAATGTGATTTGTACTTTCATATATGTTCTTGTGAAATACATGTGTTATTCCTTTACCTGATGAGATACTTAAGAACTAAGCATACTTTCATTTTGTTTGCAGATTGAGTACTTAAAGCTAGTTTCCTGAATAAAGAATGGTTAAGGATGTTCAATGTATTGATTAAACATTAGTAATTAGGATGATGATATCTTTTAGATTTGTTTACATTTAAAGTTATTTTTAGTTCTTCCATTTTGTATTTTAGTTTTAGTTCGTTTGATAAAACCTGCGAAGGTCGTTATTGGAACAACCTTTGTTTTACCGCATTCTCAACCCTGATGACATGTCAAAAAATTGCACGTTTTCCAAAGAATGTCTGGCGGGGTTCTTACACTAGTCAATATGTACAATATGATACAGAAATTAATACAATAAGAAAGATTACATTATATGGGGATAACCTTGTGATATTAAAATTACACATGCCACAAGCTATGAAAAAATATACAAAATGAAATGTAACACTATCATCATTTACCAAAAAGAAACCTACATCAGAACTAAAGGTATCAATTACATGTAACTATTTATTCCAATTGGATATTTTAGAAGAGAAGAACCAAACCTATTTCATATTGACAATGTAGAAGTGGCTCACAAACATCAAGTAGCTGTACTAGTTCAGGATAGTTCAAAAGGAAATCTTATCAATCCTCCCACATTGTCTAGGATAATACAACAGAAAAAACACAAAGATAAAACACAGGTTCGGCACTGTCAAATCATACCGAGTCATCTGGTTAAAGGTGTTCCATTGACCTAAATGAATCAAAAAACAAAAACCCTTCATGTCAAGTAGTAATCACTACACGCAACATCAAATCATGCCATACATTATCAAAAATCATTCTTGCCACCTTACACACTCACATATTCTGTGGATATTGCCCTAAAACTAGGGTTAAGTTTGATAGTTATGTTTACCATATGCATGCACATGCATCATAATCACAAAATTAATGCTTAGTACATAGAAATAGAGTGCAAGTACACAACACATTCTAATCAAATTTGAATTGTCGAAAAAAACAAAACCCTCAATAATTCAGATTTGAGCATACAGCAACCATTGAGGGATACGCAAATTGATTTTCATGTTGGTGTTTAAACCATGAAAAATTATAAATACTTGCATCCAAAATCCCCACAAACATATCAGATCATAACAATATGCATAATGAACAGTGACTTTCTGTTTGAAGATGAAATCAGCATCAAAACACAAGGCAGACCATTCATAATCAAAGCCAAAGTGACTAGACAGATAGATTATCAAGTTATAATTCCATAAAGCTGACTTAAATGAAAAACCCTAAGCTATATCACACCTCAACTATTGCAGTTAGGGAACATTTATTGCATTGTCGACAGGAAGACTGATGATTGAGGCCAAGTCTCAGATGCTAGCTTTCACAGGAAGAGTTTTCCATGTAATTCTGATGTCCAGCCAATTTAACTTTCCTGCTTTTTGGTGTAATATAAGATGCTTTTATTTCAGAAAAAAGGTAACGATTATGGAGTGGAACAATGCCCAAATGTCCATGCATCCTTTTGGCAACATAAATTAATATTGTATGAGAATGACAATTGTCATGCCTAGGGAGATAGTATGGGTGGCCTTTAAGCTAGGGAGATGGCATGGATGGCCTATAAGCTTTGAGGACCTAAGGAGATAACTTCAAGCTCTTTCTAATGGCAGCCGATGCTCTCTATGGACAGTGCTAGTAAGCAACATGGTTCTCTCAAGCGCCCTAGTACACCTGGAATTAGCAAACCTCCTAGTCTGGGCTGCAGACTTCAGTAAGAAGGTTGGGCCCGTATCCAGACTTTAGGGAGATATTCAGCTCAATCTCAATCAATAATAGCTGCCCCAATCTCATAGCTGTTAGCAGCTGGCAGGGCATGAACAAAAGAGATGGCCCGCACAAGTGAGCACCTTGTTTGATCAGCTAAAATGAAAAGGGGTCTAGGTTGGCAACCCTTAAAATTGTCCACTTGGCTCACATAAAATCAATCAAATGAAAAATATCATTTTAAAATATATTTTCGTTGGTTGTTTGGGTCCACTCATAGAGCTTCATCATTCTTTGTTTCCATTTAATTCGAACAGTCCTAACTTTTAATCTATCATTTAGAATTCAGTTTTATTTGTTGTATTGGAAAATGTTCTTTGAAAGTTTTCCATGAAAGATTGCATTCCATACTTCACATGAATACTGAATGAGTTATGGGTTTTAACAGCTCTCCTTTCAAAATCCTTATTATGCTCAACAAGGGATAAGATATAATCGACATTGTAGATTCATAATCCATTTTATCGTAAATTTCTATCTCAAATAAATTGGACCCTAGAGACTGAACTGTAAACATATTACCTTTTTGTGGTTCCCACAAAACTTTACTATATTGTTCTCAAATCAGAATTTCCCTTATAGCCAGTAAGTACAAATGCCGAATCCTTTTTCCATTGCTGTCTAACTCAGAATTGAATTGTCATTTGTGTAACCATTTGATCAATCAGTAATCTAAAGATTTATCCTTCTACTCATATTATTCAGGACTCTCGTAAGTTCAAAAATATGTTTATCATATTAAAATGGACGCATTTGAAGAAAAATTTCCCATTTTTGGACTCCTTTTCATTAACCAGTTCCTCTTATAATGAATATGTAATGAAATTACTTTGATCAAATCAACAACAAATTGCATAACCAAACATAGAAATAGAACAATAGCAGTAATTAACAATTAAAATAGCAGAAGAGAACAAGCACTCGATATTTGATAGAAAACAAAACATAATATTGACTTAGCCACTTCAAAGGTCTGTATATAACCTACTTAGGCTATGGTTAATCCATAAGCTTACCCTACTAACAATATGAAAGCATAGAGATATGTGACAAGACAAGTTAAGGGATTATGTTAGCCACAAATCAGCTATACATATCCCAATACATGTAATAGGTTAAGGGCGTAGCATACCCCACCCCTTGAAACCACTGCTGTCCTCAACATTGACTAACTTTGGAAGCTTCGAGACAAATGTTTCATTCTCCCATGTTGCATCCTTGTTGGCCAGATTCTTCCACTTGATCAAATACTCTTCAATCACCCTAGTACGTAGCTTGTTTGCGCGAGTTTGAAGGATCTCCTCTGGTTCTTGAATGTCTCTATCCTCCTCATCTAGCTCTGGTAACTCAGTCTAGATGGGTACTCGCTCCCAAATGACCTTCGAGGAGGAGACATGAAATACAAGATAAATTTGTGCAAACAGAGGTAAATCCAACTTATATGCTACACTCCCAAGTTTTCCACAAGACCTAATAAGGACCATAATACTTAGGAGCAAGCTTGTTATCCTTTTTGTTGCTCTAAGGACATTTTCTTGTATGGTTGTAGCCGCACAAGGACCTAGTCACCTGCTTCAAACTGCCTCTCACTGCAGTGTTGATCAACTTGCTGCTTCATACATTTTTGTGCCCGTGCCAAAATCTCCTTGAGGCTAGCCAATACTTCCTAATGGTGTTGAATTTGATTTTTCACTACTCAAACCTTCGGATGCACCCTTAAGGAAAATGTGATGGATGGGGATTGGTACCCATATGAAGCCACAAATGGAGACATTTTGGAAGAAGTATGGAAGGAAGTGTTATACTACCAATCATTAGGGGTAACCATTCAACCCATCTTTCATTTTTATTGGAAATGACACAATGCAAATATCCTTCTAGGCATTTGTTGACCACTTATGTTTGCCCATCAGATTGAGGATGATAAGACGAGCTATGTGCCAACTAATTACCCAAATTTGAAAATAAATCAGTCCAAAAATTACTGGTAAGTATAAGATTGCAATCACTTATTATGATCTTGGGAGTACCATATAGCTTATTAGTTGTGTGAGTGAAAGCAGATGTCACTATGTTGCCGACATATGGGAGGGATAAGGCACAAAAGTGGTCATATTTTGTGAGCCTATCCACCACCACCATGATGACATTTTCCCTTCTAACCTCAGCAACCCTATAATGAAATCCATCAAAACCTCCTCCCATTGTTGGCTAGGAATAGCAGAGGGTTGCGAGAAGACCAAGTGTATTTTCTCACCCATAGTAAGCATACTCCGAAGTACTTGCCGAGTTGGCGAGTACTCGCCACAAATTCCAAACAGCGAATAGTCGTTGTAATAACTCGCCAAACAGACTCAGCAAATATTGGCGAGTATCCACCAAGTTTATTCAGCAAATATTTGCCAATATTCATCGAGTCTGTGCCAAATACTCCCCTGATGCGGGATCTGTGCCAAATACTCACCTGAAATTACAAAGATGCATTTTATTCTTAATGCAATATTAAAAATATATACTGATAGATACGGAACACAAAAAGAAAGAATAATTTATATATGACTAATATACATTACAAATATTCAGATTTCTACTAAATTGACAGTGGTAACAAACTTCATGCCAACCTTTAGCATAGTATTTGGACATGATTTTCTCTTTGTATAATATTGAGTTATAATATTTTTATTCAAGTTCACACGTTTTTTCATAAGGTTATCTAAACTCTTAGTCTTAGATATGCAATGGTGGACAATTGCATAACGATAAGCTTGCATTCTACAAAAGATACAAATAATCATATTTTTTTAAAAACTTATAAATAGATCCAGTTTGAGAACTTTCAATCGAATAAAGTTTCAAGCACTAACAATCTTACAGATAGTTTTTCCTTGCACACATTGCAACATGCAACATATATAGGGCATCTTGAATAGAATAAATCAAATAATCTCAAATATATCATCAATTCATCTACACAATAGTATCATGTACAACTCCTATCAAATCCTCAAGCTATAGCAAACAATATTGCCATAAAAACCTACCAAGAGATGGGGTCCGTTCGATATTTACCTATGTTGACCACCTACTGGGATTTGAGCTCACTAATTCATGAATCCAACCAGCTCTACAATATCTAACCACTTTCTCATCAATACTAATAGAAAACACTTCTCCAACATTTTACACACTCATTTGATACATTTTGTGGCTATATTTTGCATCGAATTTTTAAAAAATTATAGAAATTTACATATTTTTAAGTTGTCAAACATTCGCGAGTCAAAAAAATTTTGGGTTTGCCAAATACGAGTCTATGAACTATGGCCTCGCCCTTAGTTTGCTATCACACCAACACTCTGCCACAAACTTCTAGACATCCACCTTGAGTCCTTCCTAAAAGAAATCTTTCTTGATCCTGTGATAAATCTTCAGGAATCTTGAATGCCCCCTACTAGAGATGATTGTAGTTCTGCAAGAACCTTATGCTTTAGTGTTGAATTTTTGCACAAGTACAATCTATCCTTGTACCAAAGAGTGGCCCCATTCCATACAAATTTGTTAGATATGCTTGAATCTTGTTTGAGATTATCAATCAAAATCCATATATCCTCATCAAGCTCCTATTCGGTTCTAACCGCTTCCACCCAATCAGCTTGTAACATGGACATGGCACATAGTAGTGTTGTTGTGGGCTCATCCTTCCAGGAGAGTGCATTGGTCACCATATTTTCCTTCCCTTTCTTGTAGATGATTTTAAAAACATAATCTAACATTTTAGTGACCCATTTTTGTTGTTCCACTGATGACAAAATTTGTTTAGAGAAATATTTTAGACTATCGTGATTAATCTTCACCTTGAAGTGTTTGCCCATCAAGTATGGCCTCCATTGTTTAACGCATGAAGGATAGCCATCATTTCCTTCTCATATATGGGTTTTTGCAAATTCTTCCCTTTGAGCTAGTGACTCTCAAAGGCGATGGGGCATCCTTCCTACATGAGCATCACTCCCATTCCATATCTCGATGCATCACATTCCATAATGAAGTCCTTAAAAAATCACGGGTAGTCGGGACTAGAGTGGTGCACATCGCTTTGCTTGAGTTGCTCAAATGCCTTGGTGGTTGCTTCGTTCCACTGGAAGGAGTTTTTCTTCAATAAGGCGGTGAGTGTTGTTGCTATGTTGACATGGTTCTTCACAAAATGACAATAGTACCCTATTGACCCAAGGAAGCCACAGAGATTCTTGGAGGTTTTTGGAATTTACCATTCCATCATGGCCTTGATCTTGTCTAAGTCTACTCTTACCCCTTCATGCACCACCATATGACCCAAGTACTCCACCACCTTCACCCCAAAAGCACATTTTGAAGGCTTAGCATAAATGTAATGTCCCCTTCTCGGGACATTTACTGCATTGAAGATTTGAAGGCCCTCAAGCCAATGGGTTCGAGGATGAAGCTCGAAATATGTCCTAAGATCTATTTTGTGACCCCTTGGAGGGCTCTTTAGTTTAGAAAAGTGCACATAGGATAGTAATTTCTTAATATTAAATTAAGAAATTAAATAAAGTGCACATGATAGTAGTTTATTAAATACTTTTATTTTAATTATGTTTTAGGGAGAAAATATTAAATGATTAGTCATTGGATATTGCACCTCTTCATTATATAAAAGAGGGGTCGCATTTCCTTGGATGTTATGTTGATGAATTAATTAAAATTGGCTCCCTGCGTGGAGAAGGGATGTATGCCCAAACTTGATGCTCTTGCTCTCTCTTTCATTTGTTGAAGAATCTATTTGCATTGAAGCTGGTTTGAAGACCAAATTGAAGGAGTTGTTTGTGTTCTATGATCACTTTGCCCTAGCGAATTCTTTGCTGAAGCAAATCGATTTGGTATTGGAGTCATCTATTTGGAATATTGTTTGCATTGAATGATCTAGTGCTAGCGAATTTACTCATGCATTTGTGGTATGTTTATTATTCATTGTTGAATCTATTTGGCTGATGCATCCTTGCTGTGGCTTAACGAATTCCCTGTGCTAAGTATGGGTGACCATTGAAGAATCATTTGTTGGCTGAAGTGAACTGTATTGAAGTGTATTGGACTGTATTTTTGGCAGCGATCTCATTATATTTTAACTCCTAGCTTGGGCGAGGAGTGTAAATCTGGGTGCCAAAGCCTCTCTAGGGCAGCGATTGTGTGTATGGAGCTTGGTTGTGATCACTAATCTCTTGCTTTGTCCTAGCGACCTGTTTTGTGCATGTTTTGGTGCTTAAAGTGATTGCTGACCTCTCTCTCTCATTAGCAACCAGTATTGGAGTAGTTCCAGATTTGTTTATGGTGCAAGTTTAAATAATTATGAACAGAGAATTCATCCTATAATGTTGTGCTATTTTTCCTAAGTGGATCGACTGAGTTTAGAGTGTGTTGGATGCATGAAAAAGTCTCCCTTTGACAGCGAACTGTATTGGACTCACTTGGCAAGTATTCTGTGACTTATGTATGTTATTTGGTGACTCAAAAGTGATTTCATTGATGGCTTAATCCTCCTAATGGGTCAGATCTGTATTTTGTCCATCTTTGGGCCTACTTTCAAGTAAGTCACAAATTCTGGAAATTATCTCATGCCCCAGCAGTCAAGGTTTACAAATTTCTGAGTGATGCTATTTGTTGTTAGTTTGCTTTATCACACTTGCAGCGATCTAGTTGAGGGATCTCTATATTTGTTCTAGTGGCTGGGTTTGATCCGAATGCATGAAGTTTTCATTTGTTTATCAGCTGGTTATGCATTCCTCATACCTTTGACAAGAGAATTTGTGGTGTTGCTTGATTGATCTAATCTTTTGGGTGTTGATCTCTAATCCTTGTTGCAAATTCTTATAGGTCCCATAAGAGGGACGTTCTGATAAAGGTGATAATGTTCTAGAGTGGGTACCACATGATCCACATGTTGCAAGTGCTCTTCCCACGTCTTGCTATAAATTAAGATATTATCAAAAAATACCAAGACAAACTTTGGCAAAAATGGGCGAAAGACAACATTCATCAAATTCTAAAAGGTAGAGGGTGCATTTGTGAGGCCAAAAGGCATCATCAAAAACACATAATGGCCCGCATGGATTATGAATGTTGTCTTATGTATATCCTCATCCTTGATCCGAATTGATAATAACTAGATCAATGATCAAGCTTAGTAAAATAGACAGCCCCATGCAACTAATCTACAAACCATCGATTGTAGGAATAGGAAACTTATCTTTGATTAAGTTCTCTATAATCAAGGCACATCTGCCATGTCTCATCCTTCTTGTGCACCATTACAACGAGAGAAGAATATGCACTTTGGCTATGTAGAATGATACATGCCTCCAACATCTCTTACACCATCTTTTCAAACTCTCTTTTGGACGTACTTGTAAGCATAAATGTTGGGTGGTTGACTAATGCTCTCTTCCTAGCGGTAGGCCTTTTGGCATTGCTCTAAAAACAACAAAGCGGTATCAAGAATTGACTATAAATCTAGTGATGTAGATGTTTTCGTTGGAATTACTTCCATGGAAAACAATGGTGCTACTGAACCCATCCGCTCCCTTCTTGAGCATCTAGAGCGAACTAACCAACTACATGGCTTTTGCACACAAACCACAAAGTTCAAATGTCATTCCCTCCGGGTGAAAGCGCGTGAACAATTCCTGGAAATTCATCTCAATCGTTCTCAATGTCGTGGGCCATTGTACTCCTAAAGTTGAAGATGTTTTCTCTTCCCATTGAAATGGCAAACATAGGAGAGTCTAATATGTACTCACTCATAGTTATTTTGATATATGGCATTTCCCTAAGCAACTGATTGTGCCTCCATCTGCAATCATGATCTGAAATTCTAGAACTAGATAAACAAAGCGATTCATTGTCTTTACCAACTAATTGTTGACGAAGTTATGTGTGTTCCCCGAGTCAATTAATACCATTAATCTTTGTTTCTTCAAAAGCCCACAATTTCAGGGTTTGGGGAGTGTTAATTCCGAAAGTGCATGACATGAGATGGTTGATTGGGAGTCATCAGATTCCCCTTCTGGCTCTTCCTCGATCTCACCCACCATTTCCTCATCCTCATCATCTTCATTGACACCTTCAATGTAGAACAATTTCTTCTCACCACATGTTGTCACTCTTGAAACACAACCCTTTGGAGTTTTTCTCTTCAATTTGTTGAGGAGTTGACTTGAAAGACTAGGGATATGATAGTGTACTACACTCTCTCACAAAGAAAAACGGACGCCTTATGAACGTATCTTGTTCTTACGCCCCACGTGCAAAGACAATGGACTCCAATACCAAACTCGGGTTAAGCATGTGCACATCATGTTGGATGTTATCCTTGAGCCTTTCCAAAAACAAATCATTGAGGTTATCCCCAAGGTGATATCCTTCACACACAACAAGCTCAATATTTGTTGAATATAATCCTTAACAAGCATTGTTTGCCTCAATTTGTCTAGCTAATCTGAAGCAGTTCTTCATCATGTTGTTGTAGTGCATCTGAAATTCATCAATGAACACCGACCATGTGATAGTTAAGCCTTTCTTCTTCTTCTAAGTGCACAGCCATCTATATCAGATGAACTACTCCGATTCTAGATACAAAGATGCTACGATCACCTATTGTGCACAAGGAGTTTGATGGAGATCAATGAAATTCTCCATTTGATTTATCCAAGTTACTAGATCCTTCCCATCAAACTTGCGCATCTCCACCTTGGGTAGCATGTTCCAGAATCCCATATTAGATCCCATTGAGTTTTCAAGAAGAGCCATGTTCGTGTGTGTGGGTTCTTTAGAAGATCTTGCATTCCCTAGAGTGGAATTATTGGGTGAGGGATGTAGATTAGCCAAAGATGGAAAAATAGATGCCACTTGTGACTATAACATGTTCAAGTTGTCATGAAACTGATCATTGCCCCCACATGCTGCAAATCATCTTCTTTCACCATGTTTTGAACATCTGCCTAGAGTTGTAATACCGCCACTAACACCTTCGAGTTAGAATTTTTCCTCTTTCTTGTTTGGTGTCCTACCCAAAGTACTAGAACCTTTTCCTTGACCTCTAGTTGAATGCCTATGAATGGTGTAGGGTTAAGGGTTTAGGGTTTAGGGTTCATGATTTGAAGTTTAGGGTTTAGGTATCATGGTTTGAACTTTAGGATTCAAGGTTCAATATTTGGAGTTTAGGGGTCAAATGTAGGGTTATTGGTGGAATATACGATTGCGATTGTCTTTTCGAGACAAATCCAATGACAGCTACCTTAAAGGGTAAAAATTCCCACAAATTATTATTCTGAAGAGGATCGCGTAGTTATTTTGTGCGGGTCCAAAACTTCCAAACTTTATTTCCTTTTTCACCGTGTTTAGAAAAATAAAAAACCAAACATTCTTGGGGTGACGAAAAAAATCAAAATCCTTTTAAATCGCAAGCTAGTTTTTCCACTCTTGTCGACCTCTAATCCTAGGCCCAAAAAATTGCACCATCAAAAAGCTTCTCCAAATTCAAATGCAAATACAACTTGTAATGAAATTACTTAGATCGATTCAACAATAGATGGCATAACCGAACACAACATAGACAATGATAGTAATTCACAATTAGAATAGCAAAAAAGAAAAAGGTGCTCGATATTTGATAGACAACGTAACAAAAATATGTCTTGGCCACTTTGAGGAATAACTCCAAAACATTATAATGAGAATAAAATATGCAATGACGATCCTAGTACTAAGCCCTACCTCCTATAGATACCCTACTTAGGCTATGGTTGATCCATAAGTCGGCTCTGCTAATAATATGAAAGCATAGAGAGGTGTGGCAAGACAAGTTAAGAGATTATGTTAGCCACATATTGGCTACACATATCCCAATACATGTAATAGGTTAAGGGCATAGCAAAATAAGATGCTTCCTAAATTATAACTTTAATTTGTTGCACAAAAGTTTGATAGATAAAAGCAATAAGTAATAGGCAAGAAGTTTTCAACTCTACTATAATTTCATAGTTTTGCATGTCTATCACAATCTCATCATGGATATGGCGATTGGGGACAAATCCACCTTGCTTCAGGAAATAATTTTGTGGAGAAGGGGTTTTAGTCTTTCTGCTATGACTTTTGTGATAATTTTGTACAAAACATTGCATAGGGCTATAGGACGAAAACCCAGAGATATCTTGCACCTCGGTATTTTTAGGAATAAGTGCAATGTAAGTCTTATTAATTTCCTTAAGAATCGTTTTGGCCAATCTAGCTTCTTCAACCACTTGTAGAAGGTCTCCTTTAATGATGTCCCAAAAAGCTCTGGTAAAACTCAATCGGAAAGCCATCTGGACTTGGAGTTTTACCTTTCTTCATGTTGAACACTATTCCTTGGAGTTCTTGCTCTGTAACAGGTTGAATCAACTTCTCATTGTCTGAGTGAGAAATGCTAGCCGATAAAGTGTCCAAAAGCTGTTGTGAATCCATATCCAACGACTGAGATGTGAAAAGTTGCTGAAAGTATTGTTGAGCTACTTGTTGCATCTCATGGATCGATTGAGCCTTGGAACCATCAGCCTTAGATAAGGAATGAATATAATTATGGGCTCGTCTAGCTAGCAGGGATTTATGGAAAAAGGCAGAATTCTTATCACCCTCCTTTAACCATTGGATCCTAGATTTTTGCTTCCACATAATTTCTTCTACCGTAAGGAAGCATTCCTTTTTAAAAAGATCAGCGGATACTCCCGATTGTCGATGAAGAGCATTAATATCTTCCAATTGAGCAATAATCTTGTTTTTTTGTTCCTTTATATCCCCAAACTCATTCCAATTCCAGGCTTTTAGCTTAACTTTTAAATATGTCAATTGCTTGTTAAACTTAAACATATGAGTGCCAAATTTGGGTTTGCCTTCCCTCCATCATTGTTGAACATGTTTGGCAATGTCTTGATGTCAAAGCCACATAAGCTGAAATCTAAAGGGACTCTTGCATGGAATTGTTTTGCCAACTTCTAGGCAAACTGGCCAATGATCTGATCCATTATTATTTAGAATCATAGTCTTAGGTAACCATCCCTTTAACCACCAATCTTCGGAAAGCAGAAAACGGTCAAGTCTTTCCAAAATACAATGTTGACCTTGCCTTCTATTGGACCATGTCATTGTACCATTAATCTTGGTACATCCACCAGGTTATTATTCCGAAGGAATTGAGACATGTCCTCTGAACTGGCATCTAAATGGGAATGACCTCCTTGCTTCTCTTTAATATTCAAGATAGTGTTAAAATCACCTCCTAAAATAAGCGGTATTTGGGGAGAGGATTGGATAATCTCTGCCATTCTCTTCCATAGTTGTCTTTTCTCTTCCAGACCAAGAGGGGCATATACATTAAACATTAGAAACTCCTGATCCTCTACTTTAGAATAAAGATGCAGACATAAGGCTCCTTTAATCGCAAAGGAATTCCAAACAACCATAATTCTGGGATCCCAAAGTGAAACAATGCCACCCGAAGCCCTTGGGAACTTAATGAGATGTGTTGTGCTTTAGGCCAAATATTTACAGCTATAGCCATCATGAGATCAATAGAGGCTTTAGTCTCTTGAATACAAACCAACGATGGATGGACTGAATTAACCAATCTTTTAAGTTCCAGAACTTTGGAGGGGGAACCCTTCATCCCTCTTATATTCCATGTGACTATCTTCATTGGGAAGTATGTGGGAAGAATTGGGATAAATCCTAGCTGTTCCTGCATTGGATAATTTTTGACCTTGTTGAAGTCTGGTGTGATTCAATTTTCTACCAGCCCTCAGATTGGTATCCATTTTAAATTTCTTATTCTTTTCCTGATCCACACCTAATCCCAATTCAAGCTGGTGTGTTTCATTAGAATTTCATACAATAAGGGCTTTGTCCAATTCTCCAGTGGCAATCATTTGTTCGCCTGGTGCTTATGCTTACGCTAGTAGCTTCTAACCATATCGCTACTTGCATTCTTAATAGGTTGTGCTTTGAAAACAACCATCTATCGCTGCTCATTTTCCTTTGGTTGGGGTTAGACTTTTTGTGGCTTTTCCATCTGTCTCTGGTACTGTGATTCCATAAGATCCTCTGCTTCGTTTTCCTCTTGTTCCTGTAGGCTAGCATATCTATGTTTATATTGCTAGTTCCAACTTGTTCTTTACCATTCTTTTTGGGTGTGATAAAGTCATCCTTAGCCTTATCTTCCCCTGGCTGTTCTGAAGGTTTATGTATGCAATCCTTTACCAAATGTCCATACTCGTGACATAACCTGCATCTGAAAGGAAGATTTTCATAATCTAATACTTGGTCCCACTTTTCATCTTCCACAACTAGGGAAATTTTGGTAGGCAAGGGTTTATTAAGATCCATCGAACACAAATTCTTGCATAGATCATTTGTTCTAGTTGTATGGAAGCATCAACTGTCATCATAAAGGTCCCCAAAGTATTACCAATTGCCATAAATACATTTTGATTCCAATATTCTGCTGGTAATCCATACAATCTTACCCAAATAGGGGCCACGAGAGGGGAGTTCTTCATTTGGTTTAAACATAGGATGTCAAGGTTTCATAAACAATCATGTCCTACCCCATAAACCATGGCCCTCCTTGAAAGATGAGATCACAATCCTCTGCAAATGCAAAGAATATCAAAAAATAACCATTAGGATACATAGAAATTGAGAACTCGCCTTTGGTACTCCAGATGTTTCAAGCCCATTCTTTGAAGACCACAAGTGAAGGTTGGAAACCCGAAAGCGGACTTTCGGACCTCGATTCTCCACTCATTAATGTCATTACAACATCAAATCTTTGGAGGTGAAGAACCGGAGTGCCATCAGCTGCTCGCATGCATCCTTTCTCATTTTTCGGGGATCCGGTTTAGGCATTCTTAAAGGAGAATACTAGAAATTTCGTCCATTTGCAAAAGCACCAAGAACCACGTAGGGCATCCTTAAAGTATTGTTTGATCCCATCCATACCAAGAAGAAAGAGGTTAACTATCAAAGTTTTTCTTTCGGAGAAGTCATATCCATAACTTGACTTGCCTCCTGACAAGGCAAACTGTAAGGCACTATCGGAAAAAGGAGACTTGAAGGAGCGAATCACACCTTAACCTAAGAGAAATAAAATAAGCAAAAGACCAAACGAACGCTCCAACAAAGGACAAAAAGGCGGACTCAAATAAAGGAATCGCAGCCACAAGATTCTCACACGAACACGAGAAAATAACGGACAAAGGAAAAAACAAGCGTAGGAGCAGACAACCAATCGAGATATAAATAAAGAATAAACTCGACCCTAAAGGGTCAAGTAGTTGAAGAAAGGCCAAAAAGGAGGCCAACAACACGAGAGAAGAACATTAATCTTGACTTGCAATGGCAGAAACCCTAGTCGTGACCTCCATATTCATGGTCGTATCTCATATTCGAGTTTTTGTATTTCGAGTTCTTTGAAATTTCCTCAATTTTTGCGAAAACTAGATCAGCCCATTCAGTCCATTAGGGGTAACACAATCGATGTTGCCTTTAATCTAGCCAAGCAGTGATGACTAATCCAAATCAGCCCACTAAGTTGAGTGAAATAAAAGGTATTTTGCAAGATTTTGGAAATAAATGTGTATCTATTGAGAGACAGCTTGCTCAACCTTATAGACTGTATCAGGGTCCTTTCCAATCTACTGTACCTTCATATATAGCATATCCTACAAGTAGGCCTCCATATCAAGGCCCACCAGCCATTAAAGTTGATCCTAATGTTCATTCTACATCTATGGCTCTTGTTTCAATGCAGACTAATCTAATTCAGGAACCTTATGGGTGTGTTCCATCCAATCATTCACATGATCCTTTTTCTTGTGCTAATGGAATGTTAAATCAAGCTTTGATTGCACAAGGGATCATTCCACAATTTTCAGCAGTTGAGGCTCCTCCTCAAGGGGATTCTATGAAGCACCAAAGCCACTAGAGGCAAATTTGGTAAATCGGCAACAAGAGGATCAATATGCAGCTAATACAAGAGCATACAAAAAAAGAGCGTTGGGGAGAACCCACAGAGGTAACTAATTTGCATGGTTCATCTTCTTTATTTCCTGATAATACTAATAAGGTTGTTGTTGTCCCTAATGAGAAAGAGAGCAAAAAAATCAGATTCAGAAGGGCAGCTTGGAAGCACAAAAGAATCAGGAAAAAGAGGTTGAAAGTGTTCCAAAAGGTCAAGCAAAAGGGGGCAGCTCTCCCCTTAATATCATAGATCAAATGAAGAAAGCTCATGTGAGCTTATCCATGTGGGATACGTTGACTATTCCGGTCAAAAGAGCTTGTTACAAGATGAGTTGGCCAAACTATCAGTTACAGAGGATCATTCAGATAGAGCTAGTGCAGTGCTTGCCAATACAGATCAGCCCTCTAAGGCTGATTTTCAGGCAAAAAGGATTGGTAAGCCTCCTCCTTTCTACCTTTCTTTGATTATTGGTGATTACTTGGTCCATAATTGCATGGTTGACAGTGGTGCTAACAGTACAGTTATGCCTAAGCAGATAGCAGATAAGTCAAGACCCAAATATGAGCCACGTGACAAAGGGGCTTTGCAGTTGGATGCCACAGCAACTAAAACAGTTGGTATAATCAGAGATCTGAAGTTAGGCTTGCATGCATGTCCAAGCCTTCCAATCTTACAAGATATTATGGTAGTAGATCTACCTCCATACTTCGCTTTGTGTTTATCTAGAGATTTTACAGCTAAGATTGGAGGTTATTTATCATCAGATTGGTCTTATCTATTTTTCAGAACAAGGTATGGCACGAAGGTAACAATTAATTTTGAGCCTCTTGCTAAGTTTCATATTGAGCCTTATGTACCTAATGCATGCAGTGTAAATTGTATTGTTTTTTACCAAGAGATCATCCAATTGTTCATGATACAGACACCCACTTTGAGAGCATACCAGATTTATTATTGGATGAGTGGGGAACTGACCATCATGGTTTTGATCCTTATAAATATGTTGAAGAAACATACATTAAAGATGTTGGTTTGGGAATTTATTGCATGCATCAAGAGAATGTTTTTTTACCATTGTTGGTTAAAACTGATGAGATTGATACTGATTGTGGAGTTTATACTTTGATGGCTCTAGAAGCAAGAATGGATCAGGTGGAGGTAATGTTCTGATATCACCAGAGGGTCAAAGGTATTATTCTTCTATTCGATTTCAGTTTAGTTGTACATGCAATGCAATTGAATATGAGGCACTAATCCATGGTTTACAGTGGGCTAGAATGAAGGGAATTAAGTACCTTCGGTATTTGGTGATAATGAATTGGTCATAAATCAGGTGAGAAATTTGAGCATTGCAAAGAAAACCTTGATGAAATCATATAGACAGAGTTTGGGATCTTATAAAAGATTTTGATGCATTCAATGTTCAATCAATTCCCAATCGAGAATGAATGAATGAAAGATTTTAATGACGTCCACGTGACTGAAGAGTCAAAGGGACCAAAAAGAAAATACACTAAGCTGAAACCAAGTTCTTTGCCAAATCCGCTCGCCTACTGTGAATCTTGAGCACAAAACCAGCAATCCTTTGAAGCTTAGCTTCCTCAAATAACTCATTTAGGTTGTCCACGTGTAACTCATTTTCGTACTGGAAGCGGATGTCATCATAGGCTGAGCATTCCATGATGAAGTGCCATTCTGTTTCAACAACCCCCGTACTGCAGAAAAGACAAGTTCTCCTTTCCCACTCTTCTTTGGGAATAGTCCATCTACCAGTTTCACAACGAAGATGATGCGACCCGGTCCTCAACTGAGCCAAAATAATCCTAGCCTTACCTTTGATATCTGCCCTTAAGTAAGCTTTGTCATCGTGATCCCAAGTGGGGTTAAAATATTTGATATAGTGCGTTTTCTTACGACCAATATTCTCTGTCCACATGGTGTTCCTAAACTTCTCCGTCACATAATTTTTTATTTCCCTATTGCTGTTAGGACACTCCTGGAAGTGGATGCCCCACTTCTCCATCCATTTGGTGTTCTGCTTCATCCAAGTTTTCTTTCTGCGCTCTAGATTATCCTCTATAACCATTTTGGGCCAACGATGATTGTCCATGCTTTCTACTTTTTTCAAATAGCTTATTAGCCGAGTGATTGCCGAAGCTTCCATTGGTAAGATACCCGCTTCAGCCAGTAAAATCTCATAAGGGACCGTTGATTTAACTTTGAGAGTGCTTGTGATTAAATGTTTCTGGATTCTTTCTAATTGTCTCCATCCATGCTTTGACATATTACTTCCCCAGACTTCACACCCATAAAGGGCCACCGGGATGACCAACAAACCAAAGAGGGTTTTCTTAGTATTCCAGTCCCAAAGCTCAGCTTTCCTACATCTATTTTGGAGCAGGAATGATGCTTTCCAACCTCCTTGTATTCTTTTTGCTCTGCATGTTTCCCAGCTCATTTTGTGGTGAAAATCAATCCCCGATATTTATATTACTCACAATTTCCAGGTGGCCTCCCTTCAAAAAGAAAGTTAGTGTGCGTCCCTTTCCTTTTTAGAGAAAAAATCATGACTTTTGTTTTGTCGATGTTCACTTGCATCCCAACTTCCTGGCAAAAGAGTTCTAAGGCTTTTAGATGCTCTCTCAAACCTTGAGCTGTTGTTGATATTAAGATAAGGTCATCAGCATATAAGAGCAACTTCACCACATACTCCGCCAACTGAACACCCCCTCCCTCGGCATTATGTAACCATTCTTCAAGCTTGTCAATGTATAAACCAAACAAAGTGGGAGAAAGAGGGCAGCCTTGTTTGACACCAATGTCGCTACCAAAACATTCCGACATGCCTTCTCTAGTTCTGATTTTAGCTCTGACCTGCTCATAAAGTCTGTGCACTGCAGCTCTAAACTCGTCTGGAATCCCAAGTTCTTCCATCCTGTTCCAAAGTTTGTCACGAGGGACCGTGTCAAACGCTTTCTTAAAGTCAACAAAACAACAAAAAGCTTCCTCACCTTGTGAATCCCAAACCTTTTCAATCAAATGCCTAAGAATAAACAAGCAAATATATTGGCAGCTTGTTGGGGCTGATTTTGATATTCCTAGTGAAGTGAAAAGAAAGGATAATCAGCCTCATATTAAGGTGGTTGTAAGGCCATCAATTCCTAATAATAATACTAATTGGCAAGTGTTTGAGAATGATGAACAAATTGTACGTTTTATTCAAGAAGAAGTTGAATTTTCCTCAAAAATCAGTCTAAATTGCAGCAACAGTATGGTGAACAAATCTTGCAATTAAAGACTAATAAGTTGCCCCAAGGTTTGGTAACCCTTGAGAGTATTTTTAATAATGATGATCAGTTGAAAAGGGACAAAATTAGGATGTCTACTAAGCAAGAGAACTATGAGGACAGCAATTTGTGATAGTAAGTTTTTGAAGCATGTAATTTGGAAGAAAAACAAGTTTTTGTTCAATTATGCAATGAGTTCATTGATATTTTTGCTTGGAAGTATGAGGATTTAAAAGGGTTTGATCCAAGATTAGCTCAACATACCATTGAGCTTGAGCCCAATTCCAAACCGGTAAGGCAAAAGCAAAGACCTGTTAATCCAAAGATTGAAATTTTGATGAGAAATGAACTAACAAAGCTTATTGAATCTTGTATTATCTTTCCTATCAAGCATTCTTCATGGGTTGCAAATCTTGTACCCGTGAGGAAGAAGAATGGAGAAATAAGGTTGTGTGTTGATTTCAAGGATCTAAACAAGGCTTCACTAAAAGATCATTATCCATTACCATCAATGGATCAGATTCAAGAACAAGTATCGTCAGTGCAAAAAGGTTCTCTCTTCTGGATGGTTACAGTGGTTACAATCAGATATTGGTAAAAGAAGAGGATCAATACAAGACAGCTTTCACTACTAAGTGGGGGACATATGCTTACAGAAAGATGCCTTTTGGGTTATCTAATGCAAGAGCCACTTTTCAAAGAGCTATGGATATGGCTTTCCAAGGTTTGATCAATGTCAATGTTTTGATTTATCTTGATGACATTATTGTTTTTCCTAAGTGTGCTAATGATCATTTGAGCTATCTGAGGAAATTTTTTGAAAGGTGCAGACAATATGGGGTTTCTCTCAACCCAAAAAAGTGCATATTTTCAGTGCATGAAGGTAAACTTTTGGGCCACATAGTCTCAAAAAAAGGTTTTTCCATAGATCCAAAAAGAGTAAGCTCAATTCTAGCTTTGTCTTTACCTCGGCATAAGAAAGCACTTCAAAGCTTTTTGGGAAAAATCAATTTTGTGAAAAGATTCATTGCTGATTTTGCTAATTTATCAAAGCCTCTAACTACTATGCTGAAAAAAATATGAGTTTCAGTTGGACAGAAGAAGGAAAATCAGTTTTGAGGCCATTAAAGAAGCTATTGCTCAAGCTCCAACACTTGCAAATCCAGATTTTTCAAAGGATTTTATATTGTATGCATTTACAGGGGTTGAAACAATTTCAGCAATCTTAACTCAGCTGAATCATGATAATTTAGAGCAACCCATTGCTTTCTTTAGCAAAGGGCTATATGACTATGAGGTGAAGTATACTTTTGTGGAAAAGCAAGTACTTTATGTTATTAGAGGCTTAAAGAATTTCATATATATGCTCTCTAATAATAGAATTCATGTTATGGTTACTCACCCAAGTGTGAAAGAGTTTTTGTTGAGCAAGGATTTGAATGAAAAGAGGGTTGGTTGGATCACAAAAGTCATGGAATATGATGTAGACTTCAAGGTAACAAAGTTGATCCGAGGAAAAGGGTTATGTGAGCACTTAGTTTCAGATTTGGAGTCAAAGAAAGTTGTTTTTGCACTCATAAATCAGCCACAAGCAGCTGAAATACCATCTTCTGTGAGTTGGACACAAGACATGATTCAGTACTTGCATGCGGGTATTCTTCCCCAAGGTTTGGATAAGACAAAAAGGAGGTATTTCCGGTTACAAGTTATTCCTTATGCACTCATTGATGGTATATTATTTAAGAGGGATATTAATGGTGTTCTTCTGAGATGTGTAGAACCTTCACAAGTTGACAAATTATTGCAAGAATTCCATGAAGGTTTATCAGGTGGCCATTATGCTCCAAGGACTATTGCTCTCAAAATCATGAAAGCAGGTTATTATTGGCCAAGTATTTTCAAAGATTGTTATGCATGGGTCAAAAGATGTCAGAAGTGTGCCTTCTTCGTGGGTAAGGAAAAGCTTGCAGCCCTTCCTCTTCATCCTATTTCAGCAAATCAACCCTTTATGCAGTGGGGATTGGACTTCATTGGAATGATTAATCCACCATCCAGTTTGGGTCACAAGTGGATTCTTACTGCCACTAATTATTTTACTAGATGGACAGAAACAGTTGTATTAAAAGAAGTGAATGAAACTAGTGTGCTTGACTTCTATGAAGGTATTATTACTAGATTTGGAGTTCTTGCTACTATTATTTCGATAATGGTCTTGTTTTTGTTGGTGTTAAAATTACAGAGTGGGTTGTCCGGAATGGTATTTACTTGAGTACTTCATCAAATTATTACCCACAAGGTAATGGTCTTGCAGAGTCTACAAAACAAAAATTTGTTGAAGATTATTAGAAGGGTTCTGGATGAAAATCAGAGATCTTGGCACACCAAACTCAAAACCGCTTTGTGGGCTGACAAAATCACTCCCAAAAGATCTATTGGTAATTCTCCATACATGTTGGTTTATGGCAAGGAAGCAAGACTTCCAATTTCTCTTGAGCTGCCCGCTTTAGAGCTTATTCATCAGTTAGAGTTATTGGAAGCAGGTCCCATGGAGGTAAGGTATGCAAAACTTATGCAGTTGGAAGAATTAAGACATGAAGCCATGCTCACCATGGAAACTCACCAAGCTCAGGTAAAGAAGAATTTTGATAAGAAAGCAGTTGCAAGAGTCTTTCAGGAAGGTGATCTTGTTCTTAAGTGGGATGCAAACAGAGCAAAACCGGGAAACCACGCCAAATTTGATGCTATTTGGAGTGGGCCATATGTTATTTCAGCTTGCAAGCCTCACAATGTTTTTCAATTATCTCGGTTGCATGGCGAAGAACTACCAATCCTAGTTAATGGGATTTTCCTCAAAGCTTGCTATTGAGGATTCAATATCATTAGAGTAGTTTACTTTCAATAAGTGCTTGCATGCACATTGCTTTTTGTAATGTCCCCCTTTTCAAATAAAAATTAAAATAAGAAAAAAATCGATTTGCACATGTGAGTTAAAAGAAATAAAATATATATTTTTGTGCAAATCAATTATAAGAAGGAAAATCGATTTTCCTTGGGATTATAAATATTTGTTTTAGAGGAAAATCAAGTTACCAAGCAAGTCGCATTTTCTGGGATCATTTAATAATTAATATTTGGGATAAATTGATTATTTCTAAGCATGGGTCGATTTATTTGGGCATCTTTTAATTTAAAATCCCTATGCATTTAATATTTGTTGTTGAGTGTGACTTTCAGGCATTTTTTAAATAAGATTCCCTCCTAGAATATGGCGCCAAAGATGGAGAAGAACTTTGGAGGATGTGCAAGGCAAAAGATATAAAAGAAGATGTGGACACTCCTTTTTCGCATGTTGACGGTTTATTAAACTTATCTTCATGCTTGAAAAAGGGATGTATGCCCACTTATGATCAAAAATAAAAGGTGTTCATCAACACCACCCATTTGTGAAGTGTGTGTGCCCATTTGAGCTTGAATTAATAAGTTTTTGCAATCATTTCTTTATATATGTAAGTCGCCATTTTTGGGAGAGGACATAAGCTTGCTTTGAGAGAGTTTGGAGTGTGATTTATGGTGAATATCATTTATTATATGTTGTTGGTTTTCCCTTGATGAAATCGACTTGCCTAGGGCAATTTTAAAGCTGGTTTGGAGGTGTTTATGTGCCCAAATACTTGTTCATTTCCAGAATTTTTGTAAGCTCAAATCGACTTGGTATGAAGCATTTTGGTATGGTTTTATGAGGTTGCATATGGAGGTTACATTCTGATTTATTTATGCTTCTAATTGGGGCATATTGTGGCCATTTTCATGCTAGTTTGGTTTACTAACACTGCTGGGATTTATTTGATGCAAGTTGACTTACCTGGGCATGTATTAACAGTGTTTTGGAAGGGTTTGAAGTGTTATTAAATCTGTTGTTACAGACCTATTAATTGCAGATCTGAAAATTGCATTTATTGAGTTTTAGAGTGAAGGAAAAGTGCTGGAATTATTTTGCATATTTTGCCCTAACCCTAGCAACTTGAACTGCAGTTTCGGGGTTGTTTTGAGTGGGTTTCAGTGGGTGAAAAATTCTGATGTTGGTTGCATTTAAAAGCTCATAATTTTATCTTTCTACTGCACTTTGTTTCAAGCTAAAAGAGTTAATATTGTGGGAGTTATTAATTTTCAAAGTTTTCAATCAATTTCAACAGTTTTAATTTATTATTTTACTTCTGCAAAGTTTATTGGTTAAAAGAGTGTAAATTCCAACTAGATAGCCCATCTGAACCCTTACCTTGGCTCACTCCAACCCTATTTGGGTTGTATTGAAGCCGAAACTACGTTGGTTGAAGTGAACCTAGAAGGGTTTCTATTCGAAGTTTGCTTCTTTTGCAAGTAAATTAATAATAATTAATTAATATCTCACAAGGGGATATTACACTTTTCCAATTTTCATAATTGTCTTTTCAATAAGTGCTTGCATGCACATGTTTTCCTTTATTAGAGAAAGTATTTCAGTTGTTTTGTTTCAGAGGATACAAGTTGTTGACAGAGGTATGTGACTCCATAGCCCAATGGATGTAGAAGGCTACTAATCTCTTTGTTTAGCAGGCAAACAATCCCGTGATGTCGCCAAAATGTTACCATAAATTATGCACCAAGAATTGGCGCCAAGGATGGGTAAAAATGGATGTGCATGCTAAAAGAAAAGAAATAAATAAAAAGCAGATTCTATAGTTGGCGCCAAAAGAGGTGAAATATGCATGGAGGTGGATTGAATTTTATAAATAAGAAAGCAGCAGTTCAGTTTATCTTTGGCGCCAGGATAGAATGAAATTGGCTAAAAATAGCAGCCCCATGCGCCAAAGGAAGAACAAGGGAGAAGTGCATGGAAGAGTTTAAAATAGAAGATCCTATTTTTAGGAGTTTTGGATAAAATTAGAAGAGCATGTTGTTCTATTTTTAAGAAATTGATGCTAAAAATAGGTGCATGGAGGAATTAAATATTAAAAAAAAAAAAAAGTTCTTGTTCCAAAATAGAACTTGTCTAAGGATGATAAAGATTAATTTAATTAAAATTGGAACATCAAGCATTTGATTTGGTATATGGCGCCAAAGGGGTTGAAGGAATGAATTAAATAATTAAAGAAAGGACATGTTGCTGCCCATGCGCCACAGCGGTTGGAAATAAATAAAAGAAAAACATGCAGACACGGCTATTTTTGGGCGCAGCAGCCTATGTAGGCTCAGTTTTGTATTGTTGAATCGCTAGACACACTTGGGCTGATTTTCTCTAGCAATTCTAGCCTTGTACTTGCACCTCTGAATTAAAAAACTCCATTTTGCCCTCTCATATCGTTGTTTTCTGATTATTCATTGTGTTTGATAGGAATATTGTGTTGCTTTAGTGTGGAATTTACTCCCTCTACCATTGTCCTTTTCTCCTAAACCCTTGAATTTATTATGCAAAATAGCTTAGAGTTGTGCAAGTGTGTGGATCTTTGATTTCTCTATGTGCAGAGTTACATGCATGTGTTAAATTATTGGTGTATCACCCTTATTTCCCATTTTCCGCATTCCTCTTCCCTTTTCCTTGTCAAAGTTTTCGTTTTTAGATGATTCACAAGGGAGCCAGCCCTCTTTGGAGGTTCACCTCAAACATAGGTTACCCACAACCAAGGTGTTCCAATTTTGTCAACAAGAGAGAGTACACACACTATTCTCTATTAGGGCGCAACTTTTGGGTGACAACAGTCATACTTCTTAGTCTCTGTATTCACATCCACATTAGAGCCTCCACTAATAAAAGAGTTTGATCACAATAGAATTGTGTTTTGAAAGATCCCCAATGGGTCTCCCTTATACTCCAATGAATTTTAAATCAAATAAAAACAGCAAATACAGATTTATGGATGTTATGGCAATTACCCTAATGCAGATCTGAATTTATTTGAGAAAATGCGACTAGGGTTTAAGATAGATCTTAATGCAAATGACACCCAAAAGTAATATTTTTGATTTCAAATGATTACCCAAATATTTAGAGACTGAACCATGCAAGAAACTGAATTTATTGCAGCCAAAACAACCCAGAAAATCAGATCTGAAGTCTGCTAATATTCTGCCTGGAAACCCTCAAAATATACTTCAGAAAATGATGAAAATACAGAATTTGGTTTACAGTATTATGGAGAATATTTGACAAATATTTTTGAGGAAAATACCTCTGAAATTGCTGCCAAAACTGCCCACAATAGATCGACCCAACTGCTGATCAAAAACCACTGAAAATACCTTCAAAACTCTTCACAAACACTGCTGAAATGAACCCGGAAATCTGATTAACAACGCTGGAAATTTCTGAGTGAAATCCCCTCTCAATCCCTTGGGGTTTTCGTCCACAAGAGATGAAATCCACAAGGGTTTTCGTCCTTGGAATCTCTGATAAAAGCAAGAGCTCTTAACAATGCAAAAATCTGATAATAAAAATCTGGAATGCTTCTAAGCAAGTCGACTTGCCCATATAAAGGCAAAACAGCCCAACCACCACCTCTAAACCAGCCAATCGCATTTTTCCTTTTCCCTATGCTGGTCGCATTTTTCCCTATGGGCTTGATGTCACATTTCCCAATTTATGACTCCCATAAGCAAGTCACACTTTTCCTCCTTTAATACAATTAATTTTAATTGTATTTTGATATTGACATTTTTAATTTATTAATAAGCTTTATTATTTATTATATGTGCAACTTATAATGTTATTTTAAAAACATTAGCACAATATAATAAAATAATAAAAACTTAGTCACCCTAGAAACCTCCTTTGGCCGTCGGGTAGACAAAAAGGGCCAAAGGTCTTCGTCAAGCTCATTCGGAAAGAGGGGACATTACATGCTTCCCCCGAGGCTCGATGTAATCTTAGAATGTTCCTACGAGGCCATAGATCTTATCAATTTCAGACCTTGTAGGTGCTCTCACAAAGGTGACTTGTATCCATCTACAAAGGGATTTATTTGTTGCACCTTTGCCTCTGAGGTTGTGAATCTCAAGGGTTTGGTATTGCGAGCTTCACTTTCTCGATTCATGTTACTACTTGCAGGGCAATTTCACTTAGCCCCTCTTCTGTTGGTTGGTGGCCAACCTTGTATCGAATCTCATACTCGCGTGCACATAAGGCAACAATGGCTTTGGAATTGTATGCCAATGTTGTTTTGTTGTGTTCATTGGGACCACTACGATTACATTTTCTAAGTGAGCTTCCATCTGACAAGTGACAGTGTTTATAGTCATCTTTTTATCGTAAGACCATTTCTTTCCAATTTGTACAGAATAATGAGTCTCATCTATTTTCATATCTATTAACTCAAAGTCTCCCCTCAAACGGAGGTCTCCCTGTATTCACTATCCTCTGCAGACGAGACAATACGTTCCACCCACCATAATCTACAAAGCTCAACATGACAAGGATGTAAGACAAGATGAGCTTACCCATAGCTTCCATTGTAGAGCAAGGCATCATGTTCTTTGTGTTGCTCGAGTCAAAACTACATTTTAGATCGCATAACATGTGATGATGAAATCTATTCGCATGTCCACATCCCTTGGCTTCTTATTTTTAAGTTTTTAACATAACAAACCCTGCTTATAAGTGTGTGTTTTCAACCATTTTTTGCGCTTTCCTATAGATTTTTGAGCAGATTGGCAACATTAATCGAGATGTCCTCATCACGCAATACGTTCAACATCTTGAGCAAATCGGTTAAAGAGAAAAACATCCCTTCCTATTTGATTATGCGCACAATCTGGTCATAGACTTGCGCTTTCATAACTATAACATTTGGAGTCCCAAAATCCCGCTTTGGATAGAATTCAACAAGGCAATAACTTCTACCAATAAATCTCTCTCTTCTTAGATCTAGGTGTGTATTAGCTTGTTCTTTCCTCATTTGAGGTTCGGTAGGTATCTCCAACAAACCTCACCCTTGTTCTTTTCTTTTCGAACCTTGTCACTTGTGTGGAGATTTTCAAATTCTCTTAGCATAACATTGACCATATTGACATTGCGAACTTGTTTATCATTTCTCTGCTTCCCCAAGGCGGGACAATCTTCTAGCCACCCTATAGTATACACAATATGTTTACCGCTAAGTATTATGGGGAAAATTACACACATGTGATTTGCTTCTCCGCACAAGTAAAACATGTGATGGGCGGGTGAGGCTCATCTTAGCCCCTATCTCGTGTTGTCGGTAGTTGTCGTGATATCCTTCTTGTTGTTGATTCTGTACACCCTTGTCTTTCAATGGACCCCATCCTTGTTGATTCCGATATAGCCTTGTTGATTTTGGTACCCCCCATACTACCTCTACGGGATGGTGGAGCCCAATTTAGTTAGTTTTGCGGGAAGGAGGTGCCCAATCTATCTGGGGATGTAAAGTGGGAGAAGCCCATCTTTCCCGATGTTGGGGTGGATGAGCACAACCTCCTTGTGGTGCAATCTCTCTACATCTCGCATAGGAGACTGAAGGCAGTAATTGGGGTTGCACGGTGGGCTTGCACCACAAACATTTTTGAGTTACATCATCAAGCAAGTCTTGCAAGGCCCTACAATCTTTGGACTCGTGGGTGGTTGATTGGAAAAAATTGAATATAAACTTTGGGGATGGCACACATAATGCTGAAGTAAATGACACTTCCCCATCAGACGACCCCATACTCCACAAATCTCACATTATTATGCTCGGTCATCGAGTTGTTAATGTGGGTTTATAGCCAATGATCTTGGGGCACTCGTGTCATGGTGGCCCTCCATGCCATAATTTGTGCGCCATACAAGGCGAGGCTATTTTCTTTCTTGGAGCTCTTCAATTCTTCGCATCACTGCATCAAGCTTTGCTACTATCTTGGCACTCCCAGATGAGTTCTCATCGTAGTCTTCGATTTTGCTATGCGAGATGGCTTCTTGATGGCCTTTGTCTTTGTGGTGAACTTAGTCTATGCCATTGCAAACCGAATCTTACTATGCAGCCCTTCTACAAACCACACAACTTTTCCGGCATCATCGAAGGTGAAGTCCATCTTGTTCATGACATCTAAAAGCTATTGGTCATACTCTAAATACTGATTCTCCTAGCATTTGCTTGATCTCTTTCAAATCCTCAATTGTCTAACTTGCACACTTGTTCCTCTTAAACTCCAAAGTCAAAGCATCACTAAATTTTTTCGAGTCATGGCTTTCAGTCACATTTGTAGATGAATTCCAAAACCCGTCCCTACAAAGCTCCTATGAGCACAAAGCAAATGATGTTATCATCAATGATTCCACTAACCGCTCACTTCATATTGCAGGTTAGTAAGTAATGTCTCAAGTCATTGGTTTTGTCATAGGGTGCACGGTGATATACAAGCATGGATGGAACAACATTGTGTTTGCACGAGAATTACTAAGACCTCCGGTTGCCACATTGCTATGGATGGGAATCCTGTATCCTAGGTAGAAAAAAGGGACTATTATTGATGCTTGTGTAGCCATGTGAGCAAGAAAATTTTGCAGAAAAAGCACTGGTAGGAGAGTTTTCAGAGTCTCTAAATTCTATATTAGGATTGGAGCTTGAGGCGTTGGGTAGGCTTACTTGGTATTTTGGGCTCACGAGGCTAGAAATGTCGATAATGCTAAGTATATTTTCAATCTGGGTGAACTTGGAAGTAGCTTGCGTGCAGGTAACAATAGCAAATTCTAGGCCATCTATAACAGGTTGTGGGTTTATAAGATTTGTGGTGGCTGCAGCACGGCTCTTTAGGTCTTAATAGGGGATCTTTGCTTTGAAATCCACCTTCGATGTCTCTCATCAATCTTATTTACGGTATTTCAAATATCATGTCGTTGTTCATTGACAAATCCTTACAACATTATTTCTTCTTGTAATGGCGTAGGGCATGCATATCATAGAGGGTGGGTGAAATTCCCTGCTCTCTACCTGAATTTATCATACATCAGATTCAGAATCAACTCCTTTTTCGCATTCTAGACTCCCTATAGAGTTAGTTGTTTCATAAAAGACTCACTACATTGATCTATTTCTGCGGTCTCATCCTTTTCTTCGGCCACTTGGTCTTTCTCTGCTTTTGGGGCAGTCCTCTCTTCTCCTTGCTCTCCTTCTCAGTCACTCTGTTCCACTATTGCCCTTGCAACTTCAATCTCTAATGGAGGTCGCTTTCATCCCTCGTGCGCTTTTCCTACCTTACTCCAACCCACAAAATTCTTAGGTTGCCTCCTGGTCAATCTTGATGCTTCCCATCTCTTCAACTGCCTCAACTCTTGTTAAAACATTGTTATCTTCCTTTCGATTATTTTACGGCCTCCCTAAGGGCCTAGGCACAGCAGGTCATTTCCCCTTCATCTCCACTTCCCTAGAATCACATGCCCATGCTGCCTAGCTGACTACTCCATGTCAGAGGGAATCGGTGTTTTTATGTAATTTTCCATAATATAGTACTCTTCAAATCATTCAAAAGAAAGTGTATTTTACTCGAGCAATTGACTTGAAGAAACTAGAATGTGTTTGAATCTCTAAAGTGGCACATTTCAGTATTTTCAGTAGTCAATTTCCACAAAAATGACAAGACCAAATAATGTTACGCAGTTCTGATCAATTTGAATATAGCTACTAGTACACAAATCTCTGACAAAAGTCCACAAGAAATAGCAAACAGAACCAGAAAAATATAAATATTGTAAAGGGTAAAATTGCCCTGACTTAGAACTTGCCTGAAAACAAAAATCCTGAGGAACACCACAGCATCTAAGCCAGCAAATTCCAATATTTCCTCTTCTGATGTTCCCCATGCCTTCATAATCCAACCAGCAGAAGGCACCAGCCTGTCCAAACTAAAAGAATCTTGTTTCTTCAATCGTTCTTCTGCAAGCTTTCGAGGGAAATAAACTTTGAAATTGCTGGGCTGCTTTCTCAAGATGGAATACAGAAAGAAAAACAAGATACAGAGGGCTATGTTGATGCCAGCAGAAGTCATCAGAGCTGCAATATTCATGGCTTCTTAAGGTACTGAACTCTTCGCCAATTGAAGGATCGTCCGAGAAATTTTGGTGCAAATTGATAAAATACTGAACTAGCTCAATTTTGAAGTTACCGCATATGGATCCTCAAAATAATATTTTTTCACTGACCTGCAGAGCCAAGAAAAATAAGTTTAATGTAATCCAGCTCACCAGAGATTAATGAATTATCAATTATGTGCAAACACCTACACTAACTGGCTTTGGAACACAGTCACATGGACGGTCTAAAACTGCATGCATCAACCTGAAAAGAGAAAAGTAAGAATTCCCAAGAAAATAAAGGAGATTTCCAGATATACTGGATATTTGGTTTTAATTGACAAAATGAAATACGACAGTCAGAGAGAAAAATTATGCCAATACTCAAAGACTGAAGCTCAGATTTAACAAACTAGGTTTTAATATCTGTTCTAAAGCCTATTATAAGATCACCTAGATATCCTATAAATCCACAACCAAAATGAATATAGAGAAATCACAAGAGGATTAGAAGGCATGGATAGGAGGGTCACTGCACTTTCTCTGCTTTTTTAAACAAATATGGTGTGTTAAAAGTTAAAACATACATAACAATATTTCCCTTCCTTGTTTTTGGAAGGGGGTTGATGGTGATCGAATGGCCATGTCACATGAATGTAGGTAGTGAAGATATGAAGGAATAGCCATGTCAATTGTCAAGTGACTGTTATGGAGACCTCAGTTCAAAATTTAAAAAAACTGCAATTTTTTTCTCAACAATATTTCCATAATAACATAGTCTGGAATTAAGCTAAAGAGAAGTTCGAATAAAGTTATGATAAGGCATGCTCAAGTTCAATAATTCAAAGTAGACAATCTTTTCATCTAGTCTACTCTGCTACAATGTATTCATATGCAATGCAAATCTGTGAGACAAAAGATGCATTTATTTAAAACTATGGTGATTTGAAAGCATATTTTAACCATGCCTACAATGATTACTTCTGATGTTGTATTAATTTTTGGGGTAAGGGCACAAGATTCCAATGATAATTGTATTTGTTCTATCACTCTAGCATATATTATAATACAATATTAACTGTTCTGTTACGGTATTGTCAAAACTGGTTCAAATTTTTGTTTCAGCAGCACTTTCAGAATATTTTCTCTGTATACTACCTCAGCTGCAGTTATGGCAAACATGAAATACATGTTACAAGCCAATCACTAATAAGGTGACAGCTTGTGCCTGTAGCAAACTAGACAATAATTTTTCCAAAGAAGAATTGTTTACTGCTCTTTCCTCGATGCAGAATGGAAAATCCCCAGGAATTGATGGACTACCCTGTGAATTCTACAAGGAGATGTGGGATATTGTTGGTGATGATTTCAGCTGCTTAGCAGGTGAAATCTTTCCTCAAGCTCGTTGTCTAAGTTCCTTAATCAGGGTTTAATCAAGCTGATCCCTAAATCTTTAGCCAAAGACGCCAGAGGTGGGTGGAGGCCAATCACTCTTCTAAGTGTTGCTTACAAGATCCTTGCCAAGGCACTTGCACTTCGGGTGAGAATTATTGCTAGCAGGATTGTCTGTAAAGAACAAACAAGTTTTGTTCAAAGTACTGGACGCCATATTATTTGCCTCGGAAGCTATGGATTGGGCAAGAGAGACAGGATAGCAGATTTTGTTCCTCAGGATAGACTTTGATAAAGCTTATGACAGGATTGATTGGTCTTTCATCACTGAAATGCTAATCTGTCTTGGATTTGGATCAAAATTTGTGAAGATGGTGAGCACTCTATTCTCTTGTGCATCCTCCTTTGTTTTTGTCAACAATGCCCTCTCCCCTCCTATTGTGCTTCATCACTCTATAAGACAGGGCTGCCCTCTTGCACCTTATCTTTATGTGCTTACAACTGATGCTTTGGGATATTTATTGGAAGTTGCTCATGTGCACGAAAGAGTTAGAGGTACTTCTCTGTCTAACAGCTCTGAGATGCTTAAGAATCACTTTGCATATGAGTCTTTTCTCTCTATCCAAGGAACCCAAGATTCTGTTGTGGGAGCCAGAGATTGCTTGGATACATTTCGCACAGCTTTTGGAGCTATAGTCAATCATCATAAATCTGATTTTTGGCTGATTGGTTGGGATAACCCACCTCCTTGGATTTCCATTGAATGGTTTTTTGTCCGCTCAGGGGTTATTCTTAAATATATAGGCATCCCTTTCCCTTTTGGATTGGATCTCTCCCCACTTAACATGTGGGACTGGGTTCTTCAACACCTTCAAAATAAACTTCTTCTCTGGCAGAATAAAGACCTTTCATTTGTAGGCAAATTGACAGTGTTGAGCAGAATACTTCAGGCATCTCATATCTATTATGTTTCTTGTTGGCTCCCTTCTAAGACTCAGTTTCTTTGTCTTGAACAGATTTTGAGATCACGTGTGTGGTCCAATATGGGGGCACTCAAGGTCTTCCTATGGTTTTGTGGGTTGTTTGTATCTTACATTACCGAGGAAAAGGTGGGTTTGGGGTTAATTGATATTGCCACTTAAGGGTGAATTCTTCAAACCAAATGGGTGATTTGATGTTTGAAGGGATCTTCTTAATGGCAGATTCTTATAAGACATTGAGTACTCTCTACTCAACATTTGGGTAAAGATCAAAGGATCCTTTGAGTTATGTGATATTATTGCTGACCCTCATAATTTTCAACTTGAAGGATCGTTCCCTCTCAAGAGTATCTGTGTTGCCTAGTTTAAAATTGCTAGTTTGCTCATATGGAGAGTATCTGTTAGTCGAACTAGGTGAGACTTAGCCAAAAGGCCCATTTGGACCTCGAAGCTACTGGATATTTGTATAGCCAATATCCCTCGATTTCAAACTCTCAGACTTAGTCAGAAAAGGTTTTTTTTATGGAGCGACTTGTGGGATGCAACCACCTGTAACTGGAAAGAATGGAGGTCTTTAGCCCATGAGTTTTCTTTATCTCCTGCAAATTGACCTTCAATAAAAGAAATTCATAATCTTATTCTTCAGCAAGATCTGTCTAAGTTAAATCTAAAGAAAGGTCCCATTTTGCGACATTGGAGATGGATCTATGGGCATCGCATATCACAATATGAGACTCAATGTCTTTATCATATTTTGCATTAGAAATATACTCTTGCCCCTGCTCTCAATGCTAAATGGATTGCCTCTGATGCAGAAGCCTTGTGGATTCGTAGATTGCATAGTGTGTGGTCAACAAGGGTCTCCTGCCATCTTCGTGTTTTTGCCTAGCTTGTGATCTATCAGGGGCTTCCCATAAAGGCTCATTTATTCAAGAGTGGTCTTTCTGATGGTCGATGCCCCTTTTGTTCTAAGTTGGAAACAGTTAAACACCTCTTGTGGGAATGCTTTTTTGTGTGACCCTGTTCGAAGTTTGTTCAAGCCAGCCTGGCAGCCATGTTTCAAGGGAATCTTCATTGGCGAGCAGCTCTGTTGGGTGATTCACATGCTCTCATTCGCAGTATTTTTTACGAGTATTTGGAATTATGTGCGAGTTTTTACCTTATTTATCTTTTGGAAACTGAGATGTAACTATGTCTTCAAGAATGAGGTATGCACTTTGGATGATTTTTGTCACTCTTAGAAAGGAGAAGTTCACTTACAATTGCTAGCAAAAGGATTTCTTTTGATAAAGGAAGCCAAGAAGCTTGAACCTGGGGATTATTCAGACTTCATTGCTATCCTTGTTTTAAGGAAAAATTGTAATCTTCATTGTACATATCACTGTACAATTTTCTATTCTTTTGTACAGCTCTTTGTTGTAAATATTGTTTTTTGTTAATATATGAAGCATCTATTCAAAATAAAAATAAAAATAAAAAATGGCTCAAATTAACAGTATTGTCAAAACTAGCTCAAATACCTATTCATAATGCGGAGTTTTAACCGGATCAAAACTTCAGTAAAAGTCAACAGTGTTACCTTCCACTGTTCAGCCTAAAGGAGCCCGAACACCTAAATTATATTGTTGTTCACTAAACTATTATACACTGACCATTAGAAAATACATTTTCACCAAAACCAATTGTTCAGATTTGGTTGTTTCTTTATTTTTTTGTTTGCTCGTCTGCTTCAAAACTGAACATTAAGATAATTAACTTAACTAAACTACAAGAATCAAAACCTACAAGGCTCCTTCGGATATTTGACCCAAAACTCCATATTTATTTACAAATATTAGGGACTGTGCCCCCAGACAGAACCCCACTTCTTCGAAAAACCAACTCAAATTAAAAATATATCTGCAAAATGTCCTAGCATCAGTACATTAGTAAGTGCAATAAGTATAGTGAAAATGACAATCACACATTACACCACTTATTTGAAAAAGCAACTATGATTGAATTTATAAACTTTCACGAGCAAATTTGAACAAAATTTAGTCCATTTAAATTCACCAGTATTAAAGAGTTTTTCATGCAAGCTACCAAGGAATGGCTGCAATTAATTAGTAAATACTAAAAGTTTACAAAAAAACCAGTGGGTTTGCAATTTCCATAAAAGCTGTCTAATCAATATCTGAAATTAATTAGCAAATACAGCAAAAATTTACAAAATGCGATCGCTTTCCTCAGTATTAATACAGCTATTCGTGTCTGCAAGTAACCCTAATGTACCCAATTAAGTGTTTAATCAGATTCAAAGCTTAAGAATCCTTTGAAAAAAGTGACTGAACTAAACTATGAGAACTAAAACTTGCAAGGTTTCTTTCAATTATTTTTCCCAAAATTAGCAATACTGTTTTTTTTTTGGCTTTTTTTTATGTTTATAATATTATACTAGTTGAAAATTGCAAACGGAGCTTAGATTGCATATATAGCAACAATTTCAACGAAGACACTTCATACTCAAACACTCTAGAAGAATTAAAGTACATGGAAGATAATAAATTGAAAGTAAGTCAATAACAAGAAAAATACCAACTCCAATGATGTGTTGCGCACTGAAGTTAAAGACAAAGCACAATGTCTCTTGATATTGCGAACCCAAGTCCATCCCACGGTACACACAGAGCTCTATCTTAAAAATTTATCATCAAAAGGGTTGTAGTGTAATTGATGTGAATGATGGTAAAGTGTGTTTGTCACACCATCCACAAAGGTAGAAATCCCAAGTGATGTCAATGGTGGTCGATTATTTATGCACAATGTTTATCCTTCAATCTCAAAATAAAATTAAAAAATGGATATAGCATAATGTTAATACTTGAATCCACTTTGGAAGGTCTTATAGATGAATTTTGTCTAAAGGCATTATAAGTCGTCGTCATCTTCAAAAAGTTAAAATTTGCTAAGCTACAGGCTACAGCTTTGATCTCGAGGGTTTTATCCTGTACTTGCAAAAACAGGGGAGTTTCTAATGATGATGTTTATCCTTCAATACCAATAAAAAATTTAAAAAATGGACATAACATAATGTAAGTATTTGAATCCACTTTGGAAGGTCTTATAGATGAATTTTGTCTAAAGACCATTATAATTCATCGTCATCTTCAGCAAGTTAAAATTTGCTACGCTACAGGCTACAGCTTTGATCACGAGGGCCGACCTTGCGGTTAAAAAATGATTAGAAACTCCCCTGTTTTTGCAAGTACAGGGTAAAACCCTCGTGATGCTGACGCCCTTCGCCAATGAACAAATTTGAACAAAAATCATCCCAGTTTCCCCGGTACTAGATTGTTTCAGATGCATGCAAGGCTCGAATTACCAACCAACAAATTCCAAATTTTGATATAAACAGTTGTATATGCACAATCAATTCGCAAATGCACTGCAATAAACAAGGTGCCCGAGCAATGTCTATACATTAATATCAAATGCAGCAAAATTGCACAAAATTCAACCAGTTTCCCCTGTTTGATGAAAAGCAAGTAAATATAATATACGCAAATTGTTCATGAGCAGCAAAACCAGTTAAAAAGATACTTGGATTTAAAGTTCTAGATTACATACGCGTTCATTGAAAAGCATCAGACAATTTTCTTCTGTGATGTTGAAGGCGGATTCGAGCTTTACATAAGTATTATTATCGAAAAATTCCGCTTCTTTACTGGATCATTCAGGGGCATTCTAGGGCGTTCGATTTGGAAAGTGAATTTCCTTCAAATTCGAACTTGTCGTTTAAGTTTGCGCCCCGTTTCGCTTGCCTGTTCCCGTTTACGTTTCCGTTTAAAATAACTTCTGTTTCATTAACTGTTAGTTTCTGCTGTTGACGGCTAACTATTTTATTATTATTTTATTTTGTTATGGAATTCCACTTCCGAGTTCCGTCTATTTTATAAAAACCAGAAAAGCAGATCTTAGTCGAATCGTTTGCACGTGGCGGGGCGTGAGTGGAGGAATCTGGCCACGCGGTTCTACCGTTAATGAAGTGAGTGGGATTTCGACACGTGGGAGTCGGACCTTTGCTCTTCTGTAAAGTCTCGTTATCTGCTTTTATGGAAGTTATCTTTGTTATTAATTAAGCACGTGTCACGTGCTCTGCCAAATTTAAAATCGATGCTTGCAGTTGCTACGGCCGGCATCATTTCATTGGCTAGGAACCTCGTAAAAGTGAAAAGTCAATGGATTATATGGCTTAGAAAAAGAAATGTAATCAATGTTTACACAAATTAATAACAAATTTTGTTCGCTACCTCTACTAGCCAATTTTGGTAGCTTTTTCCATTGCATAAACTAGTAGTTGGCCTTTAACATTATTACTTAACCCCATATTAAAATGATAGGCAGGTTACCATGAGAAACGATACGTAAGTTTCAAGGAGAAACTTTTCTTAATTGACGAGTGTGTCGCTCTCTTTTTTTTAAAGGAAAAAAAAAAGAAGAAAAGAAGAATCATGGTGGTAAAGTCACAATTAGTGTGACGATTGGATACATTTATGTTTGTGTTAAGATACTTAGGAGTACATATTTTATATATATGATAATAAATTCATAATTAGTGTGCCGATTGGATATATTTATGTTTGTCTTAAGACACTTAGAAATACATATTTTATATATATGACATCTAATAGCATATAAGGATCCATCAACATTTTCACGTGAACTCGCACACCCCCACCCTCATTCTTTCCACATAACCTCGTTGTCAAAGCATGTGTGATTTGTTTTTCCAACCATGAGTATCTCAAATCAACTAGTATTTTCCTAATAGTGTGACATTCCACACCACCTCCACCTTCCCAGTGCCATGAGAAAAATTGTTATTTTCTACCATTTTTCATGTGAAACATTGTATTTGGCAACACAAAGATTTGTCACTTTCCGATATACGGTGCCTATAACATATAAGATTGCAAGTATTCATGATTATAAGGGGTGGAGCACACTAACTTAGAGTAGTTACTGGAATCAAGTTGTTCATTCATAATACGCATTCAACTAAAAGCCACATCCACCCTTTGAAAGATTACAAACCTCAAAGTGTAGAGAGAATTGTTGAGAGATAGCTCTGACCGGAGAGGCATATGCACATCAACGGAACAAAGGAGACGTGCAAAAGAGAAAGAAGTAACATGTAAGACCCCGGAGAGGTAGGTATTTCTATGTATCTTAAGACATGCAAAGCCGCATTTACTCGCCCAATTAGCCAGTGGGTATGTTTAAGAAAATAAGTATACAAATTCTATACTTTCTTCTACATAGTGAATTAATAAGATCTAGATACGATTTTCCTACAACATTTGATTAATATAAATTAGTGGGAAACCCTTTAAGCTTACAATTAAGTGCTAAGGAAGTTCCTTGTTTGTCTTTACCACGCCCCTATTATATCTGCACATTTGTGTTTGACACATTGAGACGCCCACATAGGTGCATTTCGTTTCCTAGATACTTTCTTCTATAAATATGGGAATACATAGTCTTTACACAAGTATATGACATTGTTAGTCAATCGTTATGGAATTATTTTAGGGTTTTCTATTGAACATGATCACGTTTTGAAGCATGCAAGTTTTATGAACACATGAAGAAAATGTACAAGTAGAAAGAGGGAGACCTAGTTATACTTTCTTCGATAAAGATGCATATACAAAGTCTATACTTGAATCTTACATATCAAGAAATTGAAATATTAGGACATTATTTATAACGTAACATAGTTTATAGAAAGAATGGCTAATACACTTTGGGTATATACAATTTATGGAAATGGGTATTATGCATTATGCTTACATTCAAACTATGTTTTTCTAGTGAGATTTGCTATTGGATTAATTAAATGATATATTTGTCTACTAATTTACAAGTCAATCCAATAGAGTTATGGGCATTGATTATACGAGTATATGGAAATGGCCATTATGCAATTTATGTTGACATCAAAATTATGTTTTTGTAGTATAGATTTGTTATTGTATTGATTAAACGATAGATATGTTATTGCATTTACAAATTAATTCAATAGGGGACTCTATATGACTTATTTGAAGCTTCGATTAACAATTTAAAATATTTGTACTATAATAGAATACATACCTAAATAGTAGAGCTAAAGTATAGCTTTTGTATATCCATTTCTTTAAATGTAATAGATATTAAAGTGACACATTTTTTTACTTGGATTAATGAAATGATAAACTATGTATAAACGACAATGTAACTTACTTTGCCTACTTATTTAATATTTAAATAAAGTTAAATATTGTAGGTAATAAAGTAAAATATACCCTTCCTCTTGATAAAAAGAGTTACGATGAACAAAAAAGTTTGTGGAGGCCTCTGGAGGAAGGTTGGATCAAATTAAACTTTGATGGCACTTCAAGAGGAAATATGGGAAAAGCAGGATGTGGATGCATATTCAGAGATTCTAGATGTCAACCTGTGTTGGCCTTGGCGGCAGATTGTGGTGTCTCCTCCAATAATGTGGCGGAAGGTATGGCCCTCCTTTTCGGTTTATTAAAAGCCAAAAAACAGAATTGATAGCAAAGTCTCAGTGGATGAGGGCGATTCTAAAATCATAATCGATCTGAACTCAAGGTAAGTTTCCAAAAGCATGGTCATTGAAACCGATATGTCCGAAGGTTAAGGTTACTCTTTTCTTTTTCTCTGAGATTTGAATTTCCCACATTAAAAGAGTTGGGAATGAAGTTGTCGATTGCTTAGCTAACAAAGGTGTTGATATTTGGGATAAATGTCATTCAGGAATCAAGTGTGGGAGGTGATATTCCCTAGTGACATCATCTCTTTAACTTCGAGGGATGCTAGGTTGTTTGAAAGCTATAAGCAAATTACTTGGATAAATAAGAATATCAGCGAAGAGAACACCCAAGAAACATAATATTGCAAATAATTGATCACAATATGCAAGTATAATAGCTTAACCACTTCGAGGGGGCAACCTCCAAACCATACAATAAGGCTCAAATGCTCCAGTGATCCTTAGCTACTACCTACCCACCCCTATTTATGATATTCCTTTCTTTATGGCCATCCCCAAGGCCGACCCACCAATGATAATATAACATATATGAAAGAGATACATAATGATAAGAAGTTATGATAGCCACAAGTTGATTATATACATCAAATGTAAGATATATGATTAAGGGCGTAGCATGCCCCTCCCCTTCGAAGCAACATTGTCCCCAATGTTAAAAAGCTTTGGATGCTACTACAAAAAGTTTGCATCCTCCTAAGTTGTGCCTTCATTGTCTAGCTTTTTCTATGATCAAATACTCGCGATGACCCTTGTCCTTAATCGCTTAGTGTGTGTTTGAAGGATGCTTTATGGTTCCAAGATTATTCTTCCCTCCTCGTCAATCTCCGGTAACATTATTTGTGTTGATACCAACTTCCTAATTACCTTATTTAGGCAAGATACATGAAAGACCGGATGTATCCGAGTGGCCAAAGGAAGTTCCAATTTCTATGCTACACTACCAATCTTTTGTAACACTTGATAAGGGCCATAATACTTAGGTGAAAGCTAGTTATCTTTTTTCTGTTGTTTCAAGGACATCTCGCTTATATGGATGTAAATGCACAAAAACCCAATCACTGACTTCAAAATTTCCTTCATTGCGATGTTGGTTTGCATGTTGCTTCATGTGGTTTTATGCCATGGCCAAATTCTCCCTGAGACTAGAAAGCACCTCTTGTTGGTGTTGAATATGTTCTTTAACTACTCGAACCCTTGGTTGGACTTTCAAAGATGAGGTGATGGATGGTGGATGGTATTCATATAATGCCAAGAAAGGAGACATTTTAGATGAAGTATGAAAGGAGGTGTTATACCACCATTCTGTCAGTTGTAACCATTGGACCCATCTTGCTTTCTTATATGAGGTAAAACAACAAAGATATCCCTCCAAGCACTTATTTACCACTTTTTTTTCACATCAGACTAGGGATGATAAGAGGAACTACAAGCTAGTTGCGTGCCCAAACACAAGAACAAGTCAATCTAAAAATTAGTAGTAAAGATAGGGGCTCGATCACTTACAATAATCCTTGGTGTCCCATGTAGCTTCCGAACTATACCGTGAAGGTTGTTGCTTCAGTACTCGCAATAAATGGATGTGATAAGGCACAAAAATGGGCATATTCTGTGAGTCCATCCACGACCACCATGATTACATTTTTACCTTCCGATTCAAGCAATCCCGTGTGATGAAGTCCATGGACACTTCTTCCCACCTCTAGCTAGGAATAGATAGAGGTTGTAAAAGACTAGGTGAGTTAATTGTTTTGCCCTTATTTTGCCGACAAACCATGCATTTCACCACAAATTTTCGAACATCCCCTTTTAGCCCTTCCCAAAAGAAATCATTTTTATTCAATGATAAGTCTTCAAGAATCCGAAGGCCCCCTACTTTGGAGAAGCATGGACCTCGAGATATAACCCTATTTTTAAGGGTTGAATTCTTACATAGATATAATATATCTTTATACCATAAAGCATCTCCTTTCCATACACATTTTCTAACATACTTGGATCCAAATTGAAGATTTTAAATGAGATTTTGTGTACATGGGTCATTTTTCCATTCAAACTTTGCATCCTCTATCCAATCCTCATGTAATACGAGATATAGCACACAATAAGGTCTTGGTTGATTCATCCTTCCGAGATAGAGCATCAACAACTACATTCTCTTTCCCTTTCTTATATATTATCTCAAAATCATACCCCAACATTTTTAGACCCATTTATGTTGTTCTTCAGATGATAAATGTTGCTCTAAGAAGTATTTCAAACTATCATGATCTATCTTTACTTTGAAATGTCTACCCATTAGATATGGTCTCCATTTCTTCACTACATGAAGTATGGCTAGCATTTCCTTCTCATAAACTAGTTTTGATATATTCTTACCTTTGAACTAGCGGCTCTCAAAGGAAATGGGTTGACCTTCTTGCATGAGTATTGCCCCATACCATACCCTGAAGCATCACATTCAACAATGAATGTTTTGGAAAAATTAGGAGTGGCTAGAACCAGAGTGGTGCACATGGATTCCTTCAACTTCTCAAATGTCATAGTAGCTTCCTCATTCTAATGGAAAGATTCCTTCTTCAATAAAGTTGTGAGTGGTGTTTCTATGCTACCATAATTGTATACAAATCTACAATAATAACCTATAAGCCCCAAAAATACTTGGAGATTTTTAGGGTTTTGGGAACCTTCCATTCAAGCATGGCTTTTATCTTGTTAGGATCCACTTTAACACCTTCATAAGAGACGATATGACCCAAATATTCAACCTCCTTGACTCCAAAAGAATACTTAGAAGGCTTTGCATAAATTTGATGTTGTTCAAGAGTTTCCAACACCTTATTTACATGATGTAGGTGTTCCTCCCATGTTTTACTATATATTAATATATCATCAAAGAACACTAAAATAAACTTCCACATAAATGGCTTAAAGATAGAATTCATCAAACTTTGAAATGTAGAGGGTGCATTTGTTAGATCCAAAAGGCATTACCAAGAATTCATAATGGCCTTCATGTGTCTTGAAGGTTTTTTTATGAATATCTTCATCCTAGATTCTAATTTACGATATCCGTAACGTAGATCAAGTTTCATAAAGCAAACAACACCATGTAACTCATCTAGCAAATCATCAATTATAGGAATAGGAAACTTATCTTTGATTGTGTACCTATTAAGTTCCTTATAATCTGGATACATGCGCCAATTGTCATATTTTTTTTGTACCATCACTACAGGAGAAGAGTAAGCACTCGACTATGACAAATAAGTCCTACGTCTAACATTTCTTACATTATCTTCTCAATCTCACTCTTTTGCATATAGGGGTAGCTATAAGGTCTGATGTTGGGTGGTTGACTCCCTGGTACTTACTAGATGGCATGATCATGGTCTCTTTTAAGAGGTAAACCCTTTAGCATATCTCCAAACACAACTGTGTACTCATCTATAACTCCTTGCATATCTAAGGGTATACATGTATTTGAATGATGTGCTTCCAATGAAAATAGTTATGCCACAAAACCTTCTGCACCTTTTCTAAGAAACTTTTGCATCTGATGAGAGCTAACTAATTGTGGGGACTTTACTCGTAATCCTTTTAGTTTAAAAGTCCTCCCTTCGATTGAAATCATATGAACAACTCTTGAAATTCATTTCAATGGTTCCTAAGACGGTTAGCCATTGAACTCCTATTACAATGTCTGCTCCTCCCATGGCAATGGCATATATATTGCTAGTTAGAAAATGATCTCCCATGCTAAGATTAATGTTATGGCATTTTCCTGAACAACTAATAGTTTTCCCATCAACGATCATTACTTGACATTCTAGAGCTAGATAAACAAAGCAGTTCAAGCGTACCGCTAACTTATGATTGATAAAGTTGTGAGTACTTCCCGAATCAATCAATATTGTTACCCTCTATTTTTTAAAGAATCCAACCACTTTGAGAGTTTGGGGAGTGTTAATACCTGAAATTGCATGACATGATATTGTTGGTTGGGGATCTCCTAATTCCTCCTCTAGCTCTACCTCTTTGTATGCTTTATTTTCTTCTTCTTCATTGGGCCCCTCAATGTAGAACAACTTCTTTTCAGCACACTTATGACCTAGTCCAAATTTTTTTCTCAAAATTAAAACATAACCCTTTGGCTCTCTTTTCTTCAATTTATTGAGGTGTCAGTCTAACTAGCCAAGGGAATGATGGTGGAAAGGTGCTACAATCTTTGATGTTACCGACAACTTGTTTCCCTACTAGAAAGAAATTTTCCTTTGCCCTCCATGCCATGATCATAGAATTTGAAACCTTGTGAGGATTAAACATATGCACCTCATTCTCAATGTGTTCTTTAAGACCTCCAAGAAATAAGTCATTTAGATTCTCTTCAATAATATTTTTCACCCGTAAGGAAAGGTTTTGGAATTTATGAATGTAATCTTTGTATGATCTTGTTTGTTTTGACTTTGTTGATTAGCTGAAATAATTCTCTAACACACTAGAACTATAGTACAATTGCAACTCTTCGGTGAATATTTTCCATGGAACATTGACACCACTCTTTTCCTGTAAGCACATAACCATCGATACCAAATGAATTGGTCGGGTTCAAGATATAAGGATGTCACAAGAACCGCTTTGTCCCGATGAAATTTGATGAAGATCGAAGAAATTTTCCATCTGGTTAATCTAATTGAGTGGATATTTTCCACCAAACTTATGTATTTCCGCTTTGGAATCATATTGCGGGCCTGTAATGTGTTTGTATTTGGATCGGGCATGCTCAATGATCCCTTATGGCTATTTTGCCTATTAATTTGACCTAAAGATCCACCTTGGTTTATATGAGTATGATTGACTTGTGGTTGATTAGGAAGGATATGATGGCCCTTTAGATTAGAACTGAACTAGTGAATGAATTCCTATAATCTTTGTCCAATTTTGTCTACATCTTCTTTGTTGGCCACCTTAGACTCGAGGTCTTGCAGGTCAAACTCAAGTTGGCTTACCTTATGGTCTAATGAAGTAAACCCTAACCTTGAGGTCTTTGTAGTTACCCCTTCTGACTCTAACTCCTCAAATATTATCTCATCCTTGTCTGGGGTTTTACCCAGTGATGGGATTCTTTTTGCCTCTTGTGGAAGGCCCCACCATGATGCCCCAAAATGGTAGGATTTAGGGATCAAGGTCAAAATTTAGGGTTTGGGATTTTGATATGAATTCGGCCAAATATGAAAAAAATTAAAGAACGAACTCAAACTAATTTTTATCCCATTTCTAAAAATGTAAAGAACTTGGAAAAATTCCACAATTTGCAATCGATAGAGAAAATTTATCAAAAATATAAAATTGATGTAACTTTTACAAAACAACTCAAAATATCTTGAAATTTGGAGTGGAGCTTACTTGCATGATTTCCCACCAACCAAAAAAATTGTGGAAAAATTCGTTGCTAAATTGAATATATAGCTAATCCTTTGAAATTAGGGTTTTGATGCAACTTTGGCCAAAATCAAGCTCTGATACCACTTGTAAGGAAATTACTTGGATAAATAAGAATATCAAGCAAGAGAACACCAAAGAAACACAATATTGTAGATAATTGATCATAATATGCAAGTATAATAGCTTAGCCACTTCGAGGGGCAACCTCCAAACCATACAATAAGACTCAAATGCTCCAATGATCATCAACTACTACCTACTAACCCCTATTTATACTATTCCTATGTTATGGCCATCCCCAAGGCTGACCCACCAATGATAATATAACATATATGAAAGAGATACATAATGATAAGAAGTTATGATAGCCACAAGTCAACTATATACATCAAATGTAAGATATATGATTAAGGGCATAAGAAAAGCCTTGTGGGTGAGTAAGATTGTAGGCCGATCGGCATTTATTGCTATAATTAGAATAATGATGGTAATGGGATATATTATCTATTATTTAGAGTACTAGCACATTCTCTGTCCTTCGTGCGAGGCATGTCAAGGGTCTTTTTAGTCCATTCTCTAAGGAGGAATTCAATAGCATCTTCATTGGAGGTGTGAGGCTTTCTTTGGATAGGCATCTGGTGTGTCCACAGGGGTGGTTTTATGTTTGATAGTTATGAAGAATTCGGGAGGAGTGGAGGCTAGGCCGAGCAGAAAAGGAGCGAGAACCCTAATAGCGCGAAGATATAGGTGAATCCTTCACCTCCTTGATGGATGGAAAAATAAATAATGATGTAATGAGATGGTGGTTTGAGAAGGTGTGGTCAATGGATGAGAATTTTAAGGAGGGTGAGGAGGTGGATATCTACGACAACATGAGAAAATTTATGTTAGACCTAAATCAATTGATTAGTAGGCGGAATGTATTTGATATGTCTCGGGGTTTAAGTGTCACCAACATTCTATCAAATTCCTTAGGGAAATTTATCCTCCATCCGGAGAAAGCTTGTCAGTGGAGCGCTTAATGAGCCTCCAATATCATATCCACGCTTTGATCAAGGGCCTACAGGAAGTGGCGTGAGGATAAGAGGCTTTGGCTGCGAGTTTGGGGGTTGTTCTTCTGTGGATGCAAAGGTTGAAATGTCGAATGTTGTGTGGTGCCTTCCTCTTGTTCTACTCACAACATAGTTGACTCGTGAGGTGGAGATAATCGCCGAGGTATCTCTTGGAGGTCGAAAGGTGTAGTTTTCCTACCTACCAAGGTCGTAGGTAGTGTGTAAATATTATTTTTGGTGTAGGTTGTCTATGCTTGTTTGGGGGTATTTTGAATATTGATGTAATAGGTTGATTAGTAAAATATTATACATAGAAAATAGTAGATGGTATGGGTGTTTATAGGTTTAATAAAACTCTCCCCCTTTATTTTGTATGAATGATGCATGATAATGTGTGTACCCACTTTTTGAGAGTCCATCGATGAAGGTTATTATCATGGACTGGTACTTCATGTATTTTTTTAGGCTAGGGCCTTCTCCCTAGGTATCAATAGAAAAAAAAGTAAAATATATCCTTTTGATGAAATGTAGTAAGAAAATTGTAATGAAAGTTTTAATTTTGGATCTTTTTACCAAGAAATGGTTAAAAATTCAAAGAAGAAATGAGAATAATGGATTATTTGGCATGTACTAGTGTTCTTAAGGATCCCTATAATCAATATTTTTGTCTCCTCAAATTTTTTTATGCACTTGTATTTGTAAAACACACCACATAAAACAGTAACATTGTGTGTTTATCACATACACACACATTATGTCAATGCAATACTTCAAGAAATGTTTGATTGTAAGGTAGGGGTTGTATTAGTTTGTGTGAGATTTCTTTTAAAATAGAGTATATACTTCACTATAGCAAGGACTTATTGTTTATATTGACTCATATACTTGATTTGCTCGTTACTTACCCATACCTTATAGTACAAATAGTTTATTGACTCCTTTAGACAACTTGCATGTATTTTGGTGATGAGGTCACTACAAGATAAAATTTGTATACACATTTCATAAATGTAATATAGGCAATAAATTTACAGATTTGTTAGTGGATTAATTAAATGATCTAGACTATGTATGATATATTATGTATATCCCGATGGGATAGCTCAAGTGGTTGAGATCCGATGCTAAATGTGGGAAGTCTCGAGGTCAATCCCCTAAGACTCGACCCCCTCTTGGGGCACCTTACTTGATGTCTATGTCAAGTCGGTGCCCACTTATCTAGGTACCATTGGTTTACCCCACATACATTTATTGACTTATTGGGGGATATCCACGGAGGGTTTTCCACAAGTTACATCCTTAGAAAAAAATAATATATTGTGTATAAACTTTGTAAAGACAATGATAATTTAAATTTATCACTTTATTATTTGACTATATTGGGTATAAAGTTAAATCCTACACATATTAGGATTTAGATTTTCCTATATATTTTCTAAATATGAAATGGATACAAAGGTAAATAACACATTTATAGGCAAATATAGTTTAAATGATTTAACTTTAAATAAAAAGTAAAATTTGTTGACTTAAACTTATTCCCTAAAAAATTGACATTTATGTTTGCCCATAAATCGCTATTTAATTAAAGTGAAATCATGTAGGTGATAAAGTAAACAATACTCATTTGATCAATTTAGTAAGAAATTTGTAATGAAACATGTAATTTTAGATCTTTCTTATTAAGGAATGGTTGAAACTTCATTCAAGAAACAAGTAAAATACGTTATTTCGCATTCACTAGTGTTCACAACGATCTATGTAATCAAACTCTTTTGTCTCCCCAATCTATTTTATGCACTAGATTTCTAAAATGTACAAAACACAGGGGAATGGACCTTATAGTTGTGCATATACCAGAGCATGTATATTTGTTTTCACTATAGGTTGTTGAAAAAAGTACCAATAGTTGTTCACTTTTTTATTAATAACACTTTTTAAGAGCCAGTGACAATGCGACACATAGGGCGTTTGGTCATTGGTACCTCTTTCAAATGCTTTATATCAATTTTTTCATATTAAATCAATTGAAAAACTACTTTCCCTCCAAATAAACATGTGAAACGAAAATTTTGATGTGGCACGATCATACACTACACGATGATATATTTTTTGTGTCGACGAGACACCTACATATATCTACGTGCCCCTAAATTTAGGGGCACAATTAGAGGGTCATATCCCCTATATGGTAAACACCATGTGTTTTCATTTGTACACACACTATGTTTATACAATACTTTGAAAAATACATGGTTTCAAGATGAGGTTTGTATTTGTTTACATGATATTTTGTTTCAAATTAAATTCTATACTTTAAGGCAATGGGGACTTATTGCCTATATTGACTCTTATACTTGATTTGTTGGGTACTAACCCAAACCTCATTGTATTAATGGTATGTTGACTCCTTTAGATAGCTCATACGTACTTTAGCAATGAGATCTACTAAGGAGTGTGGTGGGACCTTGGGTGTTGTTATGGCTTTCTATGTATCTCAAGGCATGCATATAGTTTATATATTTCATTTGATATTAGATTCTATCCTTTAAAGAATTTAATTTTACATTTCTTATTTTTCGATTGTGAGTGTGTTAGAGATTCTCTACTTTGTTTCATAGAATAATCCAAATCACCTGGATTGTGAACAAATTTGGGTTAATATAAAAAGTGCACTTAAACATACTCATTTGGGCTATAAAATTTAGGACAACGATTTGGGTTTTATGAAACATTTGTTATTATAAATAATAAATAAAGGCATATATATATATATATATATATATATATATATATATATATATATATATATATATATATATATATATAGTGTACACCTCTAACCATGTGTAGGTTTGCATGTGTACTACGTATACTTCAAGAGAGTGGGGCCTTTTAGCCTATATTGATTCTTATTTTTGGCTTGTTGGGTACATAATCATACCTTCACACTCTAGACAAGAAGAAATGTAAAATTTGATTGTTTAAAGTATAGACTCTAATTTCAAACAAAATTTCACACAAACCAATACAACCCCACCTTGTTTCTAGAAATATCTTGAAGGGATGCATAAATATAATGTGTGCAACTAGTAAACACACAATGTTTACCAATTTTGTGATGTGTGCTTTAGAAATACAAGTACACAACAATTTGGGGAAAGAAAAATTTTCAAGCTAGATACACCTATGTATGTCTTAAGATACATATAAATAGAGAGGCATTGGATGATATGACAACTTGATGTGCTTATGTTTTGCCTTTTAAGATAAATAAAAATCATAGTATTTAGTTATTTATTCTAAATCCTAAGGTCCCATGTCACTCTTCACGTAAATGTCACGCACCACACTCTCCACGTAGACCTTATCATCAAAGTATGTATGAGTTATTGTTTGATCTTGTCAAAATAATGAGAACCGCAACCTTAAAGTAGGGCCATTTTGTAAATAATACGATGTAATTAAGACTTGCATCAACATTGTATATAGATATCAAGTTAATTGATAAGATGTTCCATGTTGGCACTTCAATTTTTCATTCTTTAAATTGTCATGTCCACGATAAGCAAAAGTCAATGAAATATTAATGCTTAATTGGCAATGGAGGGAAGGATGGATGTCACATGTCAATATATGTATATGTTATTAATTTTGTGTATCTTAACACATTCATAGTTACAAATTTAATTTCTAAAATTGCCACTTCCTCTAGTCATATGTAGGTTTTCATATGTAATACCTATATTTCAAGGAAATGAGGACGTATTGCCTATATTAACTCTTATGCTTGACATGTTGGCTACTTAACCATACCTTAACAACCGAGACAAGAAATGTAAATTCATTTTTTAAGTTGAAATGGAGTCTCAAATACACCAATACGACCCCCATCTTAACCAACCATTTCTCGAAGTGTATCATAAGCATATTGTATGTACAAGAGGTAAACATATAATATTTACTAGTTTTTGTTATGTTTTTTTATAAATATTTGTTACGCCCTTAACCTATTGCTTGTATTAGGATATGAGTAGCCGACTTGTGGCTTACCATATCATTTATACTTTCTCATGCTTAATAGGTCGGCCTTGGTGATGGCCATAGCATATGAATAGTATATATAGGGGATTGTAGGTAGTAGTTCATTATCATTTGAGCATTTGAGTCTTATTATATGGTTTGGAGGTTGCCCCTCGAAGTGGCGAAGCTATTCTAATTGCATATTGAGATCATTATTATGAAATATTATGTTATTTAGTGTTCTATTGTTTCTCATAATCTGAATTATACTAGTATTTTCATTACAAGTGGTATCGAGCTACGATCTAGGCAAAAATTAGGCAAAAACCTAATTTTTGTTTCCGCCATCATATATTGTGAACCAGAGCTAATTGGTGTGAGATATTTTTACCAACGTTGTGAAACATTTAAATTAAAGCTCCTAAAAATTTCAAACTTTTTAAATTTATTTTTCACAAGTTATTAAAAATTTAGGGTTTTTCATAATATCACTCCCTAGGGTGCAAATTGTGGAATGTTTTAAAGTTCTTTACATTTTCAGAAAGCTCTCAAAAAATAGTATTAGTATCTTTTTTGTGTCTTTTATTGTTCGGCCAAATTTGTATCGAAACCCTAAACCATAAGGTTTGACATCATGGTGGGGCCTTCCACAAGAGCAAAAAAGAATCGGTTACTCCAGGTAAAACCCTAGATAAAGATGGGGTAGTGATTGAAGAGATGGAGTCAGAAGGGGTAAATACAGATTCCTCAGCACTAGGGTTTAACTCAGTTGATCATAAGGTGAGCCAACTTGAGTATGAACTGTGAAATGTACAATCTGAGATGGCCTCTAAAGGAGACATAGACCAAATCAATCAGCAATTAGATGATATCATGCTACATGTAAAGGGTAAACAAGTATGGCCCGAATCTTCATTCAAAATCATCGACAAAATAATCATGTTCGATCACTTTTCCAAATTTCTAATCGAATCCAACTTATTCGCAACCACATAACATGATGCCTAAAGTGGATATGCGCAAATTTGATGGACAGGATCCCTAATTGGATAAATCAAATGAAGAAATTCTTTGAGCTACATCAAACACCATCGGAAAAAGGTGACATTGACATCCCTATATCTTGAACTAGACCAATTCGTTTGGTATCAATGGTTATGTGCTCTGGGCAGGCGGAAGAATGGTCTCGGTGTCACTTGGACAATTTTTACCGAGGAGTTGCAATTGCATTATAATTCAAGTGTTTCGAGAACTACTTTAGTCGATTGGAAAAGTTACGGAAGACAAGATCGAGTAAAATATTATGTGCATCAATTCCATAACCTATCCTTAAGGGTAGAGAATATTCCAAAATAGAATCTGAATGACCTGTTTCTTGGGGGTCTTAAGGACCATATTGAGCATGAGGTACGTATGTTTAATCCACTCAAGCTTTATAATTCTATTATCATGGCACGTCGAGTAGAGGAAAAAGTTCTTTGTAGTAGGAGGCCGCCTTTCATTAACACCAGAGACCGTAATATCTCTTCCCCTTCATTTTCTAGGCCAATTAGATTGACTCCTCAATAAATGGAAGAAAAGAGAGCAAAAGGATTATGTTTTAACTGTGATAGCAAATATGGACCGGGACACAAATGTGCTAAGAAGAAGTTGTTCTATATTGACAGAGGTAATGAGGATGATGAGGAAGCCGAAATTATAGGAGAGGCTGAGGAACCAGTAGAAGATGAAGTAGAGGATCACCAGCCTACAATCTCTTGCCATGCATTGTTAGGTATTAGTACTCCTCAAACACTCAAGGTTATTGGCTATCTCAAAAAATAGAAGGTGATGGTGTTGATTGACTCGGGAGTACTCATAACTTCATAAATAGTAAGTTAGCTTCCCGCCTCAATTTTTTTATTTACCCAGCTCTAGAAATGTAAGTTATGATTGTGGATGGTGGGACAGTCAAGTGCACAGGAAAGTGCCATAATATCAAGCTTTCCATGGGAGACTACATGTTAGACTCACCTATGTTTGCTATTTCTATGGGAGGTGCAGATATTGTTTTGGGTGTCCAATGGCTCACAACCTTAGGTACTATAGAGATGAATTTCCAAGAATTGTTCATGTGATTTCATTTAGATGGAAGGACAATACAATTGAATGGGATGGTAGCTAAGTCTCCACAGATTATTAGCTCTAATAAGATGCAGAAGGTTCTCAGAAAAGGAGTAGATAGATTTATAACAAAGTTATTTTCCATAGAAGTACAAAATATAGAGTCTTCAATGCCACCCGATCTTCAGAAGATTGTTGATGCTCACTCATCTATTTTGATGCAATTCCAAAGGGACTACCACCATTTAGGGATCATGATCATGCCATTCAGTTGATTCCAAGGAGCCAAACACCTAACATCATACCATACAAATACCCATATTCCCAGAAAAGTGAGATCGAGAAAATGGTTTAGGAAATGTTGAAGGTAGGTATCATCAGGCATAGCCAGAGTGCATATTCTTCACTAGTGGTCATGGTACGTAAGAAGGATGAAACATGGAGGATGTGTCCAGATTACCGAGAACTCAACAAGTACACCATCAAAGATAAGTTTCCTATTCCAATAATTGATGATTTACTTGATGAATTGCATGGTGCTATTTATTTCACAAAATTAGATCTTCGTTCAGGGTACCATCAAATTAGAATAAAAGAGGAATATGTTCATAAAACAGATTTTAGGACTCATGAGGGCCATTATGAGTTTTTGGTAATGCCTTTTGGTCTTACAAATTCTCCTTCAACCTTTCAAAGCTTGATGAACACTGTTTTTAGGCCATTTTTAAGGAAATTTGTATTAGTTTTCTTTGATGACATATTGATTTGCGGTAAGAAGACATGGGAGGAACACTTACAACATGTAAATAAAGTGTTGGAAGTTTTGAAGAAACATACTCTCTATGCAAAGCCATCTAAATTTTATTTTGGTGTACAAGCGGTAGAGTACTTGGGTTACATTGTATCCCATGAAGGCATCAAAGTTGATCCTCAAAAGATCAAAGCTATGGTAGAATGGCCAAGCCCAAAACTCTCAAAATATTCGTGGGTTCCTAGGAATAATAGGGTACTATAGAAGATTTTTGTAGGGATATGGTAGAATAACAACCCCACTCACTGCATTGCTAAAGAAGGATGTCTTCCATTGGACAGACGTAGCCACTAAATCCTTTGAGCAGCTGAAGGAAGCCTTGTGCAACACCCCAGTTTTGGCTACTCCCAACTTCTCAAAAACCTTCATTGTTGAATGTGACACTTCGAGGATCAGGATTGGGAGCGGTTCTAATGCGGGAAGGAATACTAATTGCATTTGAGAGTCACCAATTCAAAGGAAAAGATCTACTCAAACATGTCTATGAGAAAGAAATGATGGCTATTCTTCATGTGGTCAAGCAATGGAGGCCCTATCTCATGGGTAGACACTTCAAGTTAAAAATTGATAATAATAGTCTCAAATAATTTTTGGAGCGAAGGTTATCATCTAAGGAACAATAAAAGTGTGTAAAAAATGTTGGGTTATGATTTTGAAATCATATACAAAAACGGGTGAAGAAAATGTAGTAGCTAATGCATTGTCCAAAAGGGATACATCCACAGATGCCTTACTATGTGGAATGTCCTTGTTAACGGCTGATTGGGTGGATGAAGCAAGATTGGAATGGGATCAAGACAAGGATACACAATCTCTAATACTGAGAATATCAAGCAAGGATCTATGATATCTAACAAATTTGAGTGGAAAGGTAATGCCCTATGGTACAAGGACAAGTTATACTTGAGTAAAGATTCGAGTTGAAGCATAAGATTCTTGTAGCTACATGCCTCACCTATTGGAGGACACTGGGTTTTTTAAGACATATCATAGAATAAAAAGAGAATTCTTTTGGGAAGGACTCAAGGGGGATGTATAAAAGTTTATATCGAGTGTTTAGTGTGCCAACGAACAAAGGGGAAATAATTAAGACACTGTGTCATTCTGACCCTTACCAATTCCTAGCTAGAGATGGGAGGAGGTCTCGTGGATTTCATCACCGGATTGCCTTGTTCAAATGGTAAGAATTTTATTTTCATGATTGTGGATAGGTTCACAAAATATGTCCATTTTTGTGCCCTATCACATCCATTTAAAGCCAGTACAATTGCAACTATTTTTTTGGAGACAGTTCAAAGGCTACATGAAACCCCAAAGATAATTGTAAGTGATCGTGATCCTATTTTCACAAGTAATTTTTGGATGGAATTATTTTCATGTTTGGGTACTCAGCTAGCTCATAGTTCATCTTATCATCCTCAAACTGATGGGAAAATGGAAGTGGTCAACAAATGCTTAGAGGGGTATCTACGTTGTTTTGTATCAGATAAGAAGGAAAGGTGGATTAAATGGCTATCACTTGCAGAATGGTGGTATAACTAATATTTTCATACCTCTTCTCAAATGACCCCATTTTTAGCATTATATGGTTACCATCCACCTTCTATCACTTCCTCCTTGAGGGTGTAAACTAAGGTCGAGATGTTGAGGAACACATTCAACATCAACAACATGTTTTGGCTAGTTTGAGGGAGAATTTAGCATTCGCACAAAACAGGATGAAGCAACAAGCATATCAACATCGTAGTGAAAGAAATTTTGAAATTGGTGACTGGGTTTTATTACGTCTCTAGCCTTACAAAACAGATGTCCCTAAAGGAACAAAAAAGGACAACAAACTAGCTCCTAAATATTATGGCCCTTATCGGGTTCTACGAAAATTGGGTGTGTTGCTTATAAACTAGAGTTCCCTCCATCTTCACACAACCCATTATTCCATGTTTCATGCCCGAAGAAGGTTATTGGACAAAAATTTGAATACCGGCAGAGTTACTAGAACTTGACGAGGAAGGAAGAATCATTTTGGAGCTAGAGAAGATTCTACAAACACATACTAAGAGGCCGAGAACCCGAGAGACATTAAGGAATATCTCGATCAAGTGGAAGAATTTGACCATAAAAGATGCAACCTGGGAGGATGAAGGTTTTCTACAAAGAACATCCAAGATTATTCAACATTGAGGACAACGTTGGTTTGAAGGGGAAGGGCATGTTACGCCCTTAACCTATTGCTTGTATTAGGATATGAGTAGCCACTTGTGGCTTACCATATAATTTTATTATATCATTTATACTTTCTCATGCTTAATAGGTCGGCCTTGGTGATGGCCATAGCTTATGAATAGTATATATAGGGGATTGTAGGTAGTAGTTCATTATCATTTGAGCCTTTGAGTCTTATTATATGGTTTGGAGGTTACCCCCTCAAAGTGATGAGGCTATTCTAATTTCATATCAAGATCATTATTCTGAAATATTGTGTTATTTGGTGTTCTATTGTTGCTCATAATCTTGATTATACTAGTAATTTCATTACAATATTATTGCAAAAATAGTTGATGGAGAAAAAAAAACATTCATACAAAATTAGGCGACTATATGAAACTATTGGTTTGTTTGAGATCTCATTTGAACTTTGAGTCTATAATTTAAATAATCAAATTTAAATTTCTTCTTTATAATTTGTCTCATATATTATATGCATTTATTCAAGGAAATGAGAACGTATTGCCTATATTAACTCTTATGCTTGATATGTTGGCAACATAACCATACCTTAACAATCGAGACAAGAAATGTAAATTCATTTTTTAAGTATAGACTCAAAGTTGAAATGAAGTCTCACATATACCAATATGCCCCCTGTTGCAGAACCAACCATTTCTCGAAGCGTATCGTAAGCATATTGTATGTACAAGAGGTAAACATATAATATTTACTAGTTTTTGAATTATGTTTTTTTATAAATATTATTGCAAAAAATAGTCGATGGAGACAAAAAAATATTCATACAAAATTAGGCGACTATATGCACCTATTTATGTCATAAGATAGATATAAATACATATAATATATGAGATACATTATAAAGAAGAATTTTAAATTTGATTATTTAAATTATAGACTCAAAGTTCAAATGAGATCGCAAACAAACCAATACAACCCCATATTGTAATTGTTTACACCCTAAAAATATATGGTGAGATTTATTATGTGAGGATGTAAAATATTTTGCAAGTAGAATATTCCAAATAAATTAATAAAAATCTACCATAAAATCCATAATAAAGTTTTTAATACGTTGCACTATGATAAAACAATGTAATGATTCCTTAAAACACAAGAGGTGATGAATACATAGTTGTGCGGAGTGATATAAGAGTAATATGGGTGTGCGAGACTAGGTGAAAAACCCACTCGAATCTTGAAACACTTTGTATTTGGATCTCAAACTAGAAAATGATCTTGTACAGAACGTACAACTTGTTCTCTCGGGACGTAGTATGGTCTTGGATTTTTATATATGGTTTTGGGCCTATGATAGTGGGGTTTTGCAACTTTGTTTGCCTTTGTTATCCTATAAATGAGTTTCATATTTTATCGCTAGGATTCACACAACTTTAGAATCCCCTATAATGACTTGCAAAAAATAATAACCCTAGACACTTATAACAAACTTCATAAAACCATTAAATAACAAAAGGATAAATTCATGTGTGTGTGTGTGAGGTTGGACTACACTTGGTGGTTAGCCTCTGTTGAGCCCATCCAAGTAATGCAATACATCCCCTCAAGTAGAGGCAAGCCTCGTGTCATCCTCCTAGTATAGATGTAAATAGTTTATGTAATTTAAGCCAGTCCCCTATGTATGTGCTCATGTCTCTTGACAAAAGATATTGGACTAACTATATAATTTAAAATGATCCCAACATGGTATTAATTTGATGTGGTTTCTAGAGAAGATGAACCGATGCATATCAGATTTACAAATTATAAAACAAGTAATTAGATGAAGAGGTATGGGACCATATAGTTTAGTTGAAACTATAGTATGTCCTTGTAGTCACAAAATCACGCACTTGCTATTACATTTATATTGTTGGGTATTTTATTTTATAAATGGATCTTGAGCAATAAAATTATTCACTAGTTACCCATCCTTTGGTCTTGTTGTTAGTTAGCTTATCGGCATTGTTTGTCCGGGTTCATTCGTCACTTGTCTCTATAGTTTTGGGCATCTTTTAGGTTGTCTTAGGTGTCATAAATTTCTCAGTTGTCATCTCCAATCCTATACTGGGGTGCCTAGGGTATCACTAGGGCACCTCGGGGTGCCCCAGTACATGATTTTAGGCGCCCTTGTAGTCGTAATTTGTGGTCTTAATTTATTTGTTCGAGGTTGGTCCTAACGGTTACCCGTGCATTCCCCTAGGTCATAGTTGGCAGTTTTGGGTCACTAGTGTCAAAATTTGAACAAAATATCCCTATATAAACATCTTACTATCAAGGGCAACTATCTACTTAGGTAAGGGACTGCATTTGGGCATCTTATACATCTGCATCACACAAGCATAGGGGGAAGGGTTGTATTCTTTCCATTTCATCCACCATTTGCATTTTACATCTAGTTATTGCCTCGTACTACCGTGTCATTGGCGTTAGGGAACCCTAGACACAAAATGGCACACACACACACATAGAACTACATTGGGTCCGAAATGTAGTGCAACGCTCAGTCGTAAGACCACTAGTTTGGCAGCTTGAGGTCAATCCAACCTATTCATATGAATTTTTTTTTAGGAATTGATGCTTTGGATAGGGTTTTGCAGGTATATCTTCATACGACATTTACAACATCATAGACAACATTATTGTGACACTGTGCGACAAGAGTGAAGGTGTTACAAAGATATTGTGACACTGTCAAACTCAGGTTCTGAGCTTTCTGCGATCTCAGAGCCCAGACATGACTAGGGTGCCTCGGGGTGCCCCAATACCCTCCTGCACCTCAAGATGCAGACGGCAATGCTCGCCTCTTACCCTTCCTAAGGTTGTTCAATCACACCTACCCAATCCACATACCGGTTTGCTATAATCCAACACACAAAGTGAGTTAAATCACTTAAAGGTCAAGAACATATCCCTCTTAGATATATTATTTTGATATATTCAAATACTAAAACAAAATATTTAGGTCTTGCATTTCAATATAGCATTTAGTTTCTATTTAAATTAACTTATAGAATAGATTAAAAACCCCATTAAATTTCTATTTTCAGTTAATCAGTCTTGACCGTATTTGTATGATATCGATAGCTAATTAATGATGATAGAGCCAAAGTTCAAAAAAGATGCTTGGAGATAAATTATTGCTTTAAATAGTTAATATTGCATGGATGAATGAAAATCAACACGTAGAGATCAACAAACCATGAGAGAGAGAGAAGGGTATGTCGATTGAGCTTATAATGTGATTATTTTTCTTAAGCATAGGAATGAAGTCAAGTTTGTCGTTTCCAAAGTATAAGTTCAATTTAAGAATCTATAGAAACTAAAAATTTCTTGAAGCTATTTTTGTGTAGGTGGTAAATACACAATGTTTACTAGTTATGTGTTGTATGTTTTAGAAATAAAATTGCACACAACAAATCGGGGAGACAAAACACCATTCAAATGAAATTTAACATCGAGATGCACCTATTTATGTCTTAAGATACATAGTAATATTTTCATTATAACCTCACCTTTATTGAATAAATCATCTAGACATCAAGAAACTTTTAAACAATGTCCAAGTTATATTGAATAAATACTAGTTAGGGTTTAACATCTCATAGGTAATGTTTAATATGTTTATTATAGAATGTTTATGTTTAGCAGTTTTAAGGAGATGCATTTATATATTTAAATATATATATTCCCACATGTTATATTATTGTGTGATCCATAAGAGAATTAAAAATATGGCTTAAAACCACATTAGAACCAAAACTTATAGACCTTAACTTTTAACTTATAAATGAAATGTTTGAACCCTCATGTCAGATTTTTATTGTGACAAATATGTTATAATTCCAACTCACATCTCCTATAGACATTATTATGTCAATCATGAAATTAAATATGTTTTTTTCAAATTTGAATTAATCGAGGCTAGTTTTTTGTGTATGTTTTTGTTACCAAAGCTATAAAAGACTATAAATGATCCTTGTTTACCCTTATGACAACCATATTGACTTCCTTTGGTATCCTAAACATATTGTTGATTGAAAAACACATTGTGTTTTTTTTTTTAAATGCACTTTTAAATATGCATGGTAAGAGGTTGATATACATTTTAGTTATTGATTAATTAATTATTAATGGTCTCTTTCAAATTCATCTTGTCACTAACACATCTATTTTGAAATTTATGTAATGTGGGTTTGACATGAAGTACACACATTTTATTTATTCTAGATGATATCGTTCTTACGCTAATGGTTGTTTTATAGTGAAAAGGTAAAAATGGTCATCATGTGGAAATTATAAATTCATACAAAGTGAACAATACGGAATAAAACCTCAGACGTGCATCATTCATTTTATTTGACCATAATGGCAATAAGAAATATGAGAAAGGCACAATAGTTTGGGATGCCGCTATAACACATCATTAGGATGAGTATAGGGCCTTGATATATGGGCTAGAAGAAGCAACATGTCACAAAGTTTGCAATATTATCATGTTTTCCCACAAGATGATTGTTTTAAATTAAATGATTCATGTTTGGGCCTATAATAATGTAATTATTCATTCCCTTTGAGTTCGAGCCATTGAACGCACATCAATTTTGAAAAATGTTATTATGTTGATGTAAATTCCTATAAAGGTAGGGTGTATGTATATCATTTTTCAAAGGAGACTCTTAATGAGGAAGTTATAACTTTGTTAGCAACTTTCATTGAGGTGTTCGCAAGATAGTGTCAAAACATAATGAAAATAGTTTTATTGAAAGTAGTGGCTTGTATTTTATTTTGCATACATATGTGACTTTAAATGGTTAATTTGTAAAAATCACTATATATTATAGTAAACAAAGTGTTTTTTCCAAAATTGTTTTGTGCTTGACATTTAACTTGTCTGGTTTGTTTATTATTTCATTTTTGTAATATAAAAACTAGGGTTAATCTTAATAAGATATTATGAATGTGTAAAAGGAGTATATTTGATAACAATAAATATAGAAATGATGGTCCTAACTAATTAAATGATGATCTATATTGTCCAACACACTTTTATAAACTAGATAAAAGTAACCGAGGTTAGGGTTGAAACGCATTCCCCTCAAATCATGCAAAAATTGTATGGAAGTGGAATGTAGTTGTTTGAAGACATTATGTAGAGTGTTGTAAGTTTCTTGGGTAAATTTAATGACTTGAAACTATGTATATGACATATTCATTCTCGTAATGCCCGCAAGTTTTTGCACATGAAACCCAAAGCCAGAGAAATAATATAATGGGATAATTATGGAATAATTTTTTTGTTAAAGGCCGAATGCAACGCTTAACGAATGCAACGCTTAACTAAAACCCAGGGTTAATTACCAACCGTCGCAACATTAAATAAATAATAATATTAAATAAGAGAATTGATTAAATCTATAGTTGAGTTTAAAATATTTCATTCCATTAATCCTAAATAAATTTAATACCTAGGTTCCTAAGGTCATGCAAAATTAAATAATTAAAGTTCAAGTCAAAATAGCTCTTTCATTTATACTAAGCTAATTAATTAATTCTCCATTGCAAAAGTAAACTAAACTAATAAGGGTAGAGTTTATTTAATTTAATTCAAGGATAAAAAGACAATAAAATTAATTACTTTCAACACACACTAGTGGCCCCTTTCAAAAGGAGACCCATGTGATCAAATGATCACCTCACCTACCCCCACCTAACTATTGTAGGGGACAATCTTGGCCCTTGGATGAAAACAATATGGACCATTGGATGAGGGGATTTCAAAGCAACCCTAAAAATCCTTAAGGAAGGCCTTTATCCTTTTCCTTTGCTCATTTCTCTCTCATTTCTTGGTTTTGTAGGTTAAGGGAAGGAGGAAGAGGAGGAAGCCATGGATGAGAAGTTTTCAAGCTTGGGGATAGATATTTTCATCCCCCAATATCATTTTTATTTTGTTTTCCATTTCAATACTACCCTCTTCTAGGGTTGTAAATTTTCCATTTCATTGTAAACATAATTTAAAGGAATACCCATTTGAGTATTTTACATTTTCTCAAAAGATCTAAATTATTCTCTTATTTTGTTTTACCAAGAATACTCTCTTCTTAAGGTTACATTTCTTTCCTTCCCTAAAATAAGTAGGTATACACAATTAAAATTTCTTTAATGTATACAAATCTATTTATAAAAAAATGTGTAAAAGTTCCATTCCTCGTACTAAGATATACCCGAGCTAGGGTAATATATATATATATATATATATATATATATATATATATATATATATATATATATATATATATATATATATGTATGTATGTATGGACATGAACACCGAACGTATATGTTATTTGTTTTAAAGGTATAATTATTACTTTTGTAGTTGATGTTGATTAGGGGTGTGATTGATTTTGTAAGTGTAGAAATATAGATGGGCCACTTAATTTGAAGGTTGTTTCTACATTTCAAACTTGTTAAAAATTCATACATGAATACATTTGATACCATTTTCGATAGTTAATTTATTTTATAGTTGATGTTGTATGTATTTAATTCATGTTTATTAGTTGTGCATCGGTTGTTCGGTTGGTGTTTTGTTAGAAAAACATTTATTGTACAGTTGATAATGTGTGTGATTGATAGTTGTAGTGTAGGAATTTAGTTGAAACATTACATTGAAATGTCGTATGTGTACATTTAATTCTATTACAGATTCATACATTTAAAGTTACATATCATATTTCAAAACATCAAATAAATGTAGATCTGCGTGCACATAATGAGACATGTATACATTCGCAGTATTTATATCATGAATGGTAGCCTTTAGTGGGCAATTTTAGTTTCAATAAACATGATTACATTTGATACCCCTTGAACAACAGTGTCGCTTTGGATAGAAGAAGTGTTGAGTATAGTAGTGGTGGAGGTGTTATCAAAGCAGAGGGTAGCTTTTACAATAGGTGAGCAATATAGTAGTCTTGACTCCTCCTTTCTTCTTGCTCCAAGTGTTGTTACGTACACCATTTTTGAGTATCTCTCGAATGAAAAAGTAGGTGAAATACGCAAATTTGCAAGCGAGGGAACTCTGGAGAAAGTTGTGAATGTCGACCCTGCCTTTCAGTGGTTCCAATGTCGATGGTTGCTCTATACAAAGTAAGTCCCTGCCACTTGTGGATAGTTAATCCCCAGGCCATTTTAATTAGCAATTGTCTTTGATTCCCTCTTGAAATAGGGGGTATGGGAATATGTAATGGGTTGGAGGGATCCCAACATGGGCCATTGTATCTATCAAATTTGACAACAACAAATAAAGGTAATGTTGGTGGTTGCATTGATGCGTCGTAGACAATGTCGGTGATTGTTCCTGTGGCACCATTCACGAGGCCTACGTCAACCCATAGATTTGCAACCAGTGTTACGAAATTGGGCAAGGAAGCTTTGGAAGAGTGTATCAGGGTAATTTGAAAGATAAAGATGTGGCTATAAAGAAACTAAAAGGTAGAGGTAAAGACATCAAGAAATTAGTTGAGAATGAAGTCAACATGATGTTGGGCACCAGTGTTGAGAATGGACCTTAGGGAGGACAAGTGTAGTATCTAAAATGTGGGGTCCTCCCACTGAATCGATTACGTGTTGTAACAAGTTCTTGTAGCTTGGTGAGCTTGAAGCCAATTTCTTCCGAAGAGAGCCCAAAAACTGGTTGAATTCCAACCCAATGGTTTACAACTTTGTACAGTTCAAGAGAATGGAAAAAACATCTCCCTTCAGATTGTTATTTCCAAACATCAGTTGTTGTAGGCAGCCCAACATTCCCAATTCTTGGGGTACCATTTTGCTTAATTGGTTGTCTTCTATTTGAAGAAAATTAAGCACCGAAATATTTCCTATGGATTTTGGGATGTTGCCGTTTAGTTGATTGATGGATAGGTCCACCAGTCGTAATTTGGTTAGCTTATGGCCTACATCCTCTGGAATTGTCCCCACAAACTTGTGATATAGGTTCAACTTTTTCAATTCTGTACAGTTCATGAGAGAATATAGAATGGACCCTCCTAGGTTGTTATTATCCAAATGACATAGAGTTCTTGTAGTTGGGAAAGTGAACCTAATTCTTGTGGAATATAGCCATACAAGGAATTAGAAGATATATTTAACTCCTCCATGAAAGAATAGTTTCCTAGCACCTTGGGAATGGCACCTGTAAGGATATTGTTCTTCAACTTGAGCTCTCTCAGTTTCCATAATTGACCAATCTCTTCCGGGATACTACCATTGAGTTTGTTGGAATTTAGAAGCAGATGTTCTAATCTGGTCAATGTTGTTAATATCTCAGATGGAATTGGTCCCTCAAGCATATTATTAGACAACGACAAGTGATGCAATTTTGTGCAGTTATCCAGCAACAGATCTCGTAGTTGGGAAAATGAACCCAGTTCTTGTGGAATATAGCCATATAAGGAATTAGAAGATATATTTAACTCCTCCATGAAAGAATAGTTTCCTAGTGCCTTGGGAATGGCACATGTAAGGATATTGTTCTTCAACTTGAGCTCTCTCAGTTTCCATAATTGACCAATCTCTTCCGGGATACTACCATTGAGTTTGTTGGAATTTAGAAGCAGATGTTCTAATTTGGTCAATGTTGTTAATATCTCAGATGGAATTGGTCCCTCAAGCGTATTATTAGACAACGACAAGTGATGCAATTTTGTGCAGTTATTCAGAGAATTGGGAATTTGTCCAGAAAGCAAGTTATTTTTTAGATTGAGCACTATTAAATGCTTGAGAGCACCTAGTAAATAGAAATAATAAGATAAGCTAATTATTCCCTATAAAATATAAATAATTGAGATAAACTAATTCACATCCATATTTGTTGTATAACGAATTTCATCAATCAGATATCAGTGCAACAAATCAACCATTTATTTGTTTATGAGTTGATTATTGTAATTTTCATTTACTTATTTAATTTTAAACCAGGGATATTTGGGACGGAAACACAACTTTGCTTATAGGAAATCATTCAGATCACAAGAGAGAGTATCGTTGATCAGATATGTGGTTGACTATCTCATGCAAAATTCAAAAGCAACTTTACATATGAAACACCAAGTTGCCAACCAGTGCTTGGTGAAACATGCTCTCGCAATGTTGATAATACAACTCAGATTCATGTTTGTCAATTACATAATCTCGCAATGTTGATAATACAACTCAGATTCATGTTTGTCAATTACATGATCTCGCAATGTTGATAATACAACTCAGATTCATGTATGTCAATTAAATGAATACGCTACAGATACAGTATGGCGCCAGACCAGTAGGGTGCGGACATCCATCACAACATAATTGATGACTTCAGACACTCTTGCAGCATCTGAAAAGAGTGACAACAAGTCCCCACTACTTCCTGAGAGCCACCATGATCTACAAGATTCTGATTGCAAGGATGCTTCATTTTTAGGAGCAATATTCAATCTGTGAACAACCATTGTGGTGTATTGCATTTGGCTTTAAATTTGATCAAGTTTTTATGAATGTATTTCCTTGGGTTGTGAGCTAAAAAAGTGGTTGTTGTTGCTTGTTCTTCTTTGAATTAAAGCTCAAGGAAGAAATTCTCTAGGCATTCGGAAAATACATGCCCTCAATTTCGCATCCACAAACTTTATGAAACATTGTGCAAATGCTTAGGAAATCAAATAACATATACCATTCGGTATTCACATTGTCAACCAGTACTTGGCAAAACATGCTCTCGCAATGTTGATAATACAACTCAGATTCATGTCTGTCAATTACATGATCTCGCAATGTTGATAATACAACCTTCGATTCATGTATGTTAAGTAAATGAATACGCTACGACATACTGATGGTGCCAGACAGGTAGGGTGCGGACATCCATCACAACATAATTGATGACTTTAGACACTCTTGCAGCATCTGAAAAGAGTGACAACAAGTCCCCACTGCTTCCTGAGAGCCACCATGATCTACAAGATTCTGATTACAAGGATGCTTCATTTTTAGGAGTAGTATTCAATCTGTGAACAACCATTGTGGTGTATTGCATCTGGCTTTAAATTTGATCAAGTTTTTATGAATGTATTTCCTTGGGTTGTGAGCTGAAAAAGTGGTTGTTGTTGTTATGTTCTTCCTTGAATTAAAACTCAAGGAAGAAATTCTCTAGGCATCCAGAAATACATGCCCTCAATTTCGCATCCACAAAATTTATGAAACATTGTGCAAATGCTTAGGGAAATCAAATAACATATACCATTCAGCGTTCACATTGCCAACCAATGCTTGGTGAAACATGCTCTCGCAATGTTGATAATACAACTCAGATTCATGTCTGTCAATTACATGATCTCGCAATGTTGATAATACAACTCGATTCATGTATGTCAATTAAATGAATACGCTACAGATACAGTATGGCACCAGACCAGTGCATACAAAAAAACAAATTATTTTAAACAACAAAGATTAAACCCTTATAGTATCATCCACAAATTCTTAAAGGAATTGTGTAAAGGCGTCTGGAGCATAACTTACTAATCCAGAAGAAGTGTCTGAAACATCAATCTGACTTCTCGTGCTTCCACTGTTCTTTTATTTCTTGTGTCTGTATATTCTCTACGTCACTCTAAATTCCTGAATCTTCTTTTGATCAACCTTTTCTCGTGTGCCCATTGCTTCCCGAGAGCCACCATGATTTACAAGATTCTCGATTGCAAGGATGCTTCATTTTTAGGAGCAAAGATTCAATATGTGAACAACCATTGTGGTGTATTGCATCGGCTTTAAATTTGATCAAGTTTTTATGAATGTATTTCCTTGGGTTGTGCGTTGAAAAAGTGGTTGTTGTTGCTTTGTTCTTCCTTGAATTAAAACTCAAGGAAGAAATTCTACTGAGCATCCGAAATACATGCCCTTAATTTCACATCCACAAACTTTACGAAACATTGTGCAAAATGCTTAGGAAATCAAATAACATATACCATTCGGCATTCACATCACAACTGACGGTTGCTTGGCGAAATATGCTCTCGCATGTTGATAATACAAACTCGATTCATGTCACAATTACATGATCAAAAAACAAATTATTTTAAACAACAAAGATTAAACCCTTATGGTATCATCCACAAATTCTTAAAGGAACTGTAAAGGCATCTGGAGCATAACTTACTAATCCAGAAGAAGTGTCTGAAACATCAATCTGACTTCTTGTGCTTCCACTATTGTTTTCTTTTATTTCTCGTGTCTGTATATTCTTTGTGTCACTCTAAATTCCTGAATCTCCTTTTGATCTCCTTTTTTCTGTGTGCGTATACTTTCTTTTCTAGTGTTTGCAATTTATTATTGATCTCCCTTTTTCTATTTTCAACTCAGCCTAATTAAAAACAAAAGCTAAAATTGTTAATTATTAGAAACAAAATTATTAAAAATAAAAGTTAAAATTGTTGTTAATTAAAAACAAAAGCTAAAATTGTTAATTATTAGAAACAAAATTATTAAAAATAGTAGAGATTTCTATTTTCAGCTCAACCTAATTAAAAACAAAAGCTAAAATTGTTAATTATTAGAAACAAAATTATTAAAAATAGTAGAGATTTCTATTTTCAGCTCAACCTAATTAAAAACAAAAGCTAAAATTGTTAATTATTAGAAACAAAATTATTAAAAATAAAAGCTAAAATTGTTGTTAATTAAAAACAAAAGCTAAAATTGTTAATTATTAGAAACAAAATTATTAAAAATAATAGAGAAAAGTTAAAATAGGGAGGAAAAGCACAAACGTCAAGACGGTCGTCAAACATCAAATTTAACACAGTCGTAGAAACGTCCGCAGGTGTCTTTCCCATAGGGGGAACGCCTTCGGCATAATTACGCTAAATGCATTCCCCCTATAAGAAAGGAAATTTCAGACGTTTCTGCGAATGGATTAAATTTGATGGTTTGAAGGCCGTCAGGATGTTTTTGCTTTTTTTTTTTGCCTATTTTTAACAATTATTTTTTTATTCCCGCAGAGTTTTAACCAAAAATTCATTGATTTCTAAACAAAAATGTGTGGAATTTGGCAATTTTCAATAAAATATAAGAAATTCATTTAAAAACACAATGCGTTTGCGCATTCATTTTTTATTGGTATTTTCACAACTCCTGAAAATCGTATAACACATTTATGGCATAATATCTCCAAATAATCTTTATTGATTTCAACTACGAGTTAGGGCTTGTAATTGGTATTTAACAATCTGAATTTCATCTCGAACCATAAATATAGTGAGCCAAATCCAAACTGTAGCTGAAGTGAAGCATTAAGCTTTAATCCTTTTCCGATTGCAAACACTTGTGTGAAGCTTCGACCTGTCACTTGTGAAGTAGCCGAAGCATGATAGACCTACGTGAAGAGCTTCCCAATCTGTCGCTAGGTCTGTTTGGACATAAATTAGGTATTCGCCATTCATAAGGAAACCTAAAATCGACACCTATTTATCTACCCTTCGTAAGTATCGAAACGGTATTTATATATTTGTATCGACTCTTGTTTGTACTTATATATTTATCGATGTATTTAAGTGTCAATTAATTTTTTGATAATTGTAATTAAAAACTAGCAATCGTATGTGTACAATGTAATGTGAACACCGAACGGTATATGTAATTTGATTTATAGGGGTATTTAATTATTTGGGTGAAATCATGTTATTGTTGCAGCAACATGTCCGAGATGGTGGTTACATCTGTTTTTTGGTTGGTGGGTCCATTTTTGTTTTGAAGCCTTCTTACAGAGGTTCGAAGAAGAAAAGCGGCGCAATGGGAACAAACACCGGCTTCCTGAGAAGTCGGTGAAGGTGATGAAAGCATGGATGGAGAAGCATACCAACAATCCTTACAAAACCAACGAGGAGAAACTGGAACTTGTTAAACTGGCTGATTTGACACTCCACCAGGTAAAATTCACTTCATTTTGAATATTCAGTTTCTTCAACATTTCATCGCTGGATATTTGCAATTTCTTGAGAATTATTTGTTTTTGCATCTGTTTCAATCAATGATCATTGCCGATTCAAAGCGAACTGTTTAATTTTTTTAATATTCTCTATGCAAGACATTTTTTAAAATGATTTTTTTGCGCTAATCAGAGTTAAATTCAATTCGAATGAGACCTAAATTCTACAGAGCATCCGGTTCAATGCATTTCACTTTGAGATTTTATTGCTTGGTCTCTGTAATTATTTATTTTGCGTCTTTAACCCAAATCGAGGAGATGCTTATCGCATGAGTTAATCCATTCATGTAAGTCACCCAAGTACATGGCGGGCAATACAAATACTCAGGACACACCATAAGCTTCCCACAAAACATTACTTCAATAGCAAAGACCCTACCCCGCCGCCTTGGAGATTTGGACATAGTTCTCATACAAAGGGAAGGATCTAATTTTAAAAATTATGATTTCTATGTCAGTAGATCTCGTGTTTGTGCAGCCTTGCAATATAAAATCCAACACGATCCCTATTACAAAGATGTCTTAATCGACGATGACACCCTTTCCTCACTACCATCCGAGTCGTCAAATGTTTCCTCCTCTCTCAACACAGCCACAATGGAACTACCCCAAATGCAAACTTGCTCTACAACTCATGGTAGTGGTGTTCCCACCCACTTTGATGAAACATATGAACACTCATCATCTTTCGTGCCAACACCTCACAATATAGGAACAAAAGAAGAGGAAATCGAATAGTTCTTGCTCAACCACGATGGTAACACTCCATTTACCATGTCATGGCTAGAGCTTGGGCTTTCGCCAATAAATGAATACAATACGAAAGGCCTATTCTCAATGGCTTTCCCAACTTTATTTCCGATAGGAAAAGCAATGTGGCAACAACCCCACATTAAAGAAGTTCCAATGCATGAATACACTCTTCATTTGATGCGTTACCATGATGGGTGCTTTGGTTCCCACCCAAGATTTCGTTACTTCCTTCTAAACCTCATAATGCGACACAAAAGCCAGTCCACGGCAGCAATTTTTATGAAACAGAACACCGAATCTGGAATCCCTCCGATAATTAGAGAGTTGTGAAGACAACTACTGGAATGCCCCAAAAATAATTTCCCAGATACTTAATGCGCTTTGGATCGAGCCTTCGAGGGACACATTCATTCTAGGCAAAAAGTAGAAGCGAGCTTTTAGATATGGTGGAACAATTGGGGACACCAACCTTATTCTTCACTCTAAGTGTTATAGACACTAAATGGCCAGATCTCCACAATATTATGCCTAGTGAATGCCCAACAGATCCTCGAGCCACACAACGTTGGAGAACACTTAACATTGTCTCTAACCCTCATCGAGTATCAACATACCTACATCACAAATTCACAATATTTCGGAAGAAATATTGTAAGAACTTGAGCAATAGACTTTTGGTATAGGTAATCAAATCTACTTATTTCAAAAAAATTCCAAACTACATATCTAATATTTATGTTCCCTCATCTCACAGGTATGAATGGCAACATAGAGGCTCCGCACATGTCCACGGTTTATTGTGGCTCGAGAATGCACCAAAAGTTGACAAAATGGACTAGGAGGATACAACAGTTATTGAGGTGACAAAACAATACTTTGATAAGTTCGTGTCTACCTGAACCCCTGCTTGGCTTGCAACCGCTTGGATTTTGTTCACAGTCACTCCTAGACAACCCTTGCTTGCTAGATACAACACAAATTCTATCCACCTCCCCGCATGCAGACCTTGAATAACTGCTTAATCGAGTTCAGCGCCACACTAAATGTTCAGAGCAGACATGTCTGACGTAGAAAGCAATCACAGCTATAGTGTAGGTACAATGCTCCCCTGGGCCACGCAACCTACTTCTTCCTTGCACATTGAAAGTGATGGGAAAATAAAGTACCTCCCTTCTAGAAATGATGACAAATTGAACATCCACAATCGAACAATGATATACATATGGAGAGAAAATGTCGATTTCCAACCGGTACTTTCCCGCCATGCCATTCTTAAGTATATTGCAAAATATGCTTCAAAAGTTGAGCAACGTTCGAAACATATCACCAAATGCTATCTAGATTTTCAAGAGATGCAGACGCAGATTCTCTAGCACATATCGCGATCCGTAAAATGCTCACAAAAAGCATTGTTGAACATGACATAAGCGCACAAGAAACATGCCACATGCTGCAAAAATGCCACTTGTTATGTGCAATTCCGTCCATTTGTATCATTAAATGTTGGAAAAAGATTTTGAGACGTGTCGTTGAAAGTGACGCCGATGCACAACAAACAACCACTTTCTTGGATGCATATAAAGTTCATCCAACAACCATGGAACACCTACCACTTATTCAAGTTGCTCGAGATTGGAGCTACAACAAGAACCGTAAAGGTGATAAATGGAAAAAGTGACCGACACAAGTAATTGTTCGGGTCCACCCGAGATTTGTGGATGTCCCTGCTCAAGAATCAACGTCATATGACCTTTTCTATTGGTTAGAACTCCTATTATACAAGCCTTTCAGAAATATTGCATCTGAATTTGGCTCAACCCCACATGACATCAACGACACTTGGGACATGTACAAGCACAACTATAGACCATGGCATGTTCTACGCACTACCACAGACACAGGACTTGCTACAGATGTTAGTTTTGACTCTGAGCCTGAATGTAGTATTCAACAAGAACCATTGCAAGAATGGCAGGTCTTCACACAACTTCACCCCGAAACAACACGGGTCTAGATAGTCTTGAAATGTTGGGGAAACAAGATTTCGACATACACAATAATTGGACCATACATGACATTCCCCATGATTTGCAGATAACTAGTTCATCATTCATCAAGAGAGAGAAGGCAGACACAATTAACACAACATACATGCCACACCACCATCTTCCACACTTCCTTTGTCTCCAGAACAAAAAATAGCTCTTGATACCATACTACACCATTTAGCAAACAAAACCCTTCTACCTCCACTAAGATTGATAATTCAAGGACGACTGGCACAGGAAAATCATTTCTGATAAATAAAATCCAAAATTCATTCACAAAGCATCAACCACATCTCCCTCACCTCTACTTGTGCTCGCCCCTCCGGTGTTTCAACATTCAACATCTCCACATCCACAATCCACACAACCATGCGTATTCCAATCAAAGAACTGAAACCCCTTGAAGGTAGTGCATTATCGTCTTTTCAAGAGTCACTTGAAACATATAGAATATGTTCTTATTGATGAAATGAGTTTCATCGGGCCAAAGTTGCTAAGAAAATTGATAGTAGGCTCCGCAAAGCTTTCCCACACTCAAGAACATTTGAATTTGGGAACAGATCAGTCATCCTCCTCGGTGACCTCGGCCAATTACCGCCGGTTTTGGACAATCCTCTTTATGCAAGTAATTCCTATGGAGCAACCCTTTGGAAGGGATTTCAGTCTTCCATTACATTACAAACAATATTTCGGCAACAAGGAACAACCAATGCATAGGTTTCATTCTAGAATTTACTGCTCCACATGCGAGATTCAACCCCTCTAATTGAGGATTGGGAACTCCTAATGTCTCACACAGACACACACCTAACTCAACAGGAGCTCAACATTTTTAAAGACGCACCACATTTGTTTGCAAAAATGATCTGGTGGACTCCCACAACCTAAAAATGTTGAAGGCATTGACGTTCCGATCGCCCAATCCATTGTTGAAAGTAACAATGGATCGGACTAGAAATCCTAATGATGATTAGTTGGAACACAAAGTTCTGTTGTGCAAACAACAAAAAATCATGCTTATTACAAATCTATGGGTTGATGTAGGCCTCGTGAATGGTGCCACAGAAAATCATCGACATTGTCTACGATGCATCAATGCAACCACCAACATTACCTTTATTTGTTGTTGTAAAATTTGATAGATACAACGGCCCATGTTGGGATCCCTCCAACCCGTTACATATTCCCATACCCCCTATTTCAAGAGGGAATCAAGACAATTCTTTGATTAAAATGGCATGGGATTAACTATCCACAAGTCACAAGGACTTACTTTGCACAAAGAAACCGTCGACATTGGAACCACTAAAAGGCAGGGTCTGACATTCACAACTTTCTCCAGAGTTCCCTCGCTTGCAAATCTGCGCATTTCACCTACTTTTTCATTTAAGAGATACTCAAATATGGCGCACATACCAGCACTCGAGAGCAAGAAGAAAGGAGGAAGCAAGACTACTATCACTCAACCCATCGTAAATACTACCCTCTGCTTTGATAACACCTCCACTACTACTATACTCAACACTTCTTCTATCCAAAGCGGCACTGTCATTCAAGGGGTATCAAATGTAATCATGTTTATTGAAACTAAAATTGCCCACTAAAGGCTACCATTCATGATATAAATACTGCAAATGTATACATGTCTCATTATGTGTACGTATACCTTCATTTATTTGATGTTTTCAAATATGATATGCAACTTTAAATGTACGAATCTGTAACATAATTAAATGTACACATACAACATTTCAATGTAATGTTTCAACTAAAGTCCTACACTACAACTATCAATCACACACATTATCAATTGTATAATAAAAGTTTCTCCAACAAAACACCAACTGAACAACCGATGCACAACTAACAACATCAACTATAAAATTAACTAACTATCAAAAACGGTATCACATGTAATCATGTACGAATTTATAACAAGTTTGAAATGTAGAAACAACCTTCAAATTAAGTGGATCAACTATATTTCTACAATTACAACATCACTCGAACCCCTTATCAACATCAAGTACAAAAGTAATAACTATACCTCTAAATCAAATACCACCCCATTTCCAATGCAACAAAATAAGCGGGTAAGCCACATAACCTAATTTCAAATTATCTTACTATAATTTCAAGTCTTTTTTTATATACAAATTTTGATCATCATCACTTTTATTAAGGCTTATAATAACACTAGTTTAATATTACAATGTCACTACTCATTAATAATAATAATATAATTATTAACCATAATAAATATTTATATAACAATTTATAAACATACATATATTAATATATATAAATATTAATAATAGTTTTAAATTGCATTATTATTAGGAAATTGGACTCATATTAATAAATCGATGGGATTTTTGATAATCAAGTTTGTTTATGTTTTCCTTTCTTTTTTTTGACATTTATAATGAACTAGAATGGTTATATGTTTAGTCCCAAATTTATAAAACAAATACAATTTAAATTATAAGTGGGTACATACATTCTTACAATTTGGTTTAATTAATCAATTAAACAAGTCACTTGGAGCATGGCAAGAATAGGTAAGAATAATAAGGATCTTTTTTTTACTATCCAATGAAAGTGGTAAAAAAACTACTAATAAGATTGTTTATTCAAATAATCTTAACAATTATTTTCCTTCTTACCAATTAGTAGGAATGTAATAAACTTCTATATGCTCCAACACACAATCCTTTCAAAGGGAAACAATAAACTATGATCTCTTTTTCTTTTGATGACTATTCAAACAACAACCATTTCACAAGTAAATGTAATCTAACAAGATACTCATTTCTTTCAAAATGGAGTCTAACCACTTTATAATATTTTAGCAATGAAGGTATATCAACTTGGATATATTGAAAACAACTTAAATCAAATAAATGTATATCCATTTCATCTATATTCAAATCTTCCATTCCCAAGACAATATAAATCTTGAAAATTTCTTTCACAAAACTACACATATGAGGTTTTAATTTTCTAAATCCACACACTCTTAAAGGAGTTTACAAGATAGAAGATTTCCAAAGAATACAACAACTTTCTCACAAATTTACAATTTTACAATGCATCCACTCAAAGTGGGAAAGTATGAACTTGAAAATAAATTACAACAAGGCTATCCACAACCAACTTTCAAGTCTTCAAAATGTGTGCCACTCCACAAGGGTAGCTCTAACTTTGGGTTTCTTCAACTTCACAAAGGAATCACAAAACAAGGAAGGGGGTAGGTAATGCTCTCCGTCAAACTTTAAATCTATTAAGGGAAGAAGCCATTCCCTTAATGGCCCTTGAGCCCCAACCAAGGAACCATGAAGGGCATTGAGCAACATTGACAACTATCACAAAGAGGCTTCTCAACAAAACACACATACAAGACAAGAAACTCCACCAAGATCACATAACCAATAAGTTTACACATACACATCAAAACAAAGGTTTGAGGATCAAACCAAGTAGAGCAAGGGTTATGGGAGACCACCTCCTTATGCCTCCCAAGTGAAGTGGAGTTTTACCCTAAGCCTCCAAGTGCATAAAATAATCACACAAATCCTTATCTCTCCCTTGCAACAAGCAACAAATCCATGAATCTATTTTCTCTCCCCATAGGTAAGACTCTCATTCACACTCCCACCAATTTGCATGCCTCACATAAACTCCCTTTTCCCTCCCCAATGGTCCCATAAGCCCTCCTCACACACCCAACTAAGGCCAACTACTCAACCAACCCACACAAAACACCATCACAAGACAAAATACTTTTAACAAGCACAACATTGCTTACAACAAACAAAATAACATAATAGTAAAAGGGTGGAGAGCCTACCTCTCCATCAAGATCCAAGTAAAACCTTCACAAGCCTCTTCAAATCCAAGCCAAGCAATTTCCAAGCACTCCAAAATCTCCAAAATCCAAAAGTGCACAAGAAGCAAAAAGAGCAAGTAACCCCCATTCCAACCAAAAATCACAAATAAATAGAATTGGGAAGTGAGGATGATGAGGTGGCTCCATGTAGGATGCCACTTCATCATCCCCCATCCTCACACTCAAGTCAAATACACCAAGACCAAGAAACATCAATGCACAAGCAAGGACTATGACAACCCACATGGCTCAAAACTTGCACACCATGCTTTCAAGGGACATAAATAAATTGGATTAGAAATAAAGTGCAATGATTTTCCTTCTCTTACACTCAAAAATGGACAAAGAAGTCAAAATTAAGCTTCTCAACCCATAGGTAAGGTTGTTGGGTCAAATTAAGAGGCATGGGACAAGTCTTGCTGCTCGTCCCAAAAGTCTCCAAAAGTGCCCCCAAGTCAAAATCTAAATTTTGAGCTTGGGGTGGAGTAAAACACTCCCAAATCAACATAAATTCATCTTACACAAGGACTACAAGATCACATCATCACTATTAGTCACATCTCTACTTTGGTTAAACAAAATAAGAAGGGTTAAGTTTAATAAACATACAATTACACATGTTAATAAAGTGAATTTTTTTCAAATTTAAAATACACAAAACATAAATAAGCACATGCAAAATTTAAGGAAAGAGAAACAATTCACCCCATGGCCACACATGTGAAATCACCCCCATGGGTGACCTCCAAACTAGACAAGCAAGACACTACACAAAACAACATTACACAAGTTGTCAATTTGGCCGTGTTGCTCAATGCTTGTGATAAAAGTCCCGAACACAACAAATACCTCTCTGGCCTTTCGGCCGTATTAACAACATCGAGAAATCATATATATATATATATATATATATATATATATATTATATATATATATATATATATATTGTTGGCTAGATTTTCTCGCATAGCTGAAAAACCTAGGTAGTCATGAGATAAATCTCCTCATTTACCTGGTGAGGCTCCCTGTGTAATATTTTGTCAGCTTATATATCCTAATATCTATTTGTGGGTATTAATTTAACTCAGGCTCAAGAACCATAGCTATATGGTTCTCGCAACAAGTAAAAGCTATATAAAGAAAGAAAATCTAAGAAGAAGAAAATAATAGGAAATGGAAGAAGGTAGAGAGGATGTGCAACCCAATCAATAGTTTACAGAGTTGATTGCATGCACATAGATTAAAACAAATAGATCATTAAGCACAAAATTCAAAGCAAAGGAAACTTTCGAGCTAGATCTAAAATAACACAAAGTTTATGAACAGATCTAGAAAGAAAGTAAGAAGCAAAATGCACCGCTTGACACAAAGTTATCTCGGAAATATCTTCTATATTCCTCTCGCTTACGTAAATCGGGGTTTTAGCTCAAAGTCTAGAACACAAGAATGCTACTTACAAATTCTGATCATTAACCCATAGGTTCTTCCTCTATTTATAGTGTATGGAGAGGAAGTTACAAATAAGAAACTATAACTGAACTGGCACATGTGGAAGTTGTAAAAGAAAGAACTGACAATCTCCCTCCTAGAATTCCTTTTTGCATAACATGCATGATTTTATAACTGAAAATAGAACCTTCTATTTTGCATGTCTGCCACCTATCTCCAAGTAAATGACCTCTTCAAGTAATGGCTTTTAAACCAATCACTTAAGTTTTATAATTTAATTGATCGCTCAATTACTTTGTCGGAGAAAAGAAGAAGAAAGAGGAAAATAAATTAGAAGAAAGCTGCAACACTTCCAGTCTTGTTCTTTTTCCATATTTTGCATGTGGTTGACTCTTTTGTCTTTGATTCTCACCAAGTTAGATCTGAAGCGTGTGACCGTGATTCGCTTACAGGTATTGTCTTTGCCTTGTCTTCCCTCTTATCTTTGAAGCTTTTGCAATTCTTCTTCAAGACATGCAAAGTAAATTCGATGAAGGATTCAACTAGAAGATCGGGCAAAGACATGCACAAGATCCTGAAGGAATTATCTATGCAATGACTTCTACACGGCCGTGTCGTAAACAAGAGGATGATCTTTTTTTTAAGCCTCTGCAATTATGAGATCCGGATATGTTAATTAAATTGGTGATAGGTTCAGGGCCTATGTTTATATCATTGACTTCAACAAATCTGGACGATATGCATGATTCTGTTGATCCCTCTCTATCATCACGCTTCATCATGGATGGAGCAGTCTTTGTCTGAGCAATCTTTGTCTACATTCTTTTTCTTTTAATCATGTCGAATTCTTTAGAACTAGATCAATTTGTGTAGATCTATCAATTTCTTCAGATTCGGAAGATATATTCAATGTACTTGACATTGATTTGAACTTCTTTTCACCTGTATGAACACCTGTAATGAATACCTGCAATTATTTAAGACAAAGATGAAGTCCAGAGCACGAATACTTGATTTTTGTCACCAAAAATCAGATATGAAGCCTCATGTTGCCCTAAAATTTGAGATTTTTCTTGCATGCAAAGCAAGCAAAAATATTTTTAACTTCACCTGGGCACTTATACCAACATGTAGATAATTAACAAGGCTTAAATCAATCTCATCCAACCCTAGGCACCAAACATCAAGCTTTTTGACAATGAAAATACTTTTTGATGCAAAATCCTCCTTCCTTGGGCGCCAAAATCGTCCGGCTGCAATCCTTTACAAAAAGAATTAATTACATCTCGCATTATGGTAGCCCATGCTTATATAACTCTCAACATTCTATTTTTAATAATTTCCCTCCTATTCCCGGAAATTAATTAATAAACAATGATGTTTATCCACCCAAATTGGGTGCCTATTTTTGCATGTTGTCAAGCTGCCATTAAATAAATTAAATTTATTTATTTTTAGCATACTACCTTCAACACTTTTGACTTAACATCATGCATTGACCTTCTATTTATCCATGGCGCTAAAATTAGGAATAAAAGCAATTAATAAGTGCCATTAAAAGTATTATTTAATGCCCAAAAGGGTCACACTTTTTAGCATGGGTGATTTCTAAATTTAAGAAGTCAACTTTGATGGGATTATTCACCCTACACTGCAGCTCCAAAAATCCCTTCATTCACTTAAGTTGTTTAACTTCCATAATGGGAATTTTTACCCTGCAAGGCAAGTAAGAAATTCTTGCCTGCTTGTTGCCTCTAATTTTCCCACTACAACTTAATTGGCTTTGACTTCATGGGAATTTTCACCCTGCAAGGCAAGTAATAAATTCCCCAACTACCTGCTGCTACCAAAAATCCCACTGCAGCTTAAACCTATTCATTTCAAAAAAGTGTGACTAGCCTGGGAGAGGCTTTTTGTGCATGACTTCATCATTTTTGGTTAGAAGCTTGCATTTTGAGGTTGATTCCTTATGGCGTTGTGTTGGTAGATGATCTCCAGATGCTTCGGGTAATTAAATAGACTATAATGGTGAAAGAATTGGCCTAGGGGAATTTCATAGAGAAACCGAGGAGAAAACTAAAGAAAACGCTGCCGTAAGTTGTAGACAATGCCCGAATTCATTCCCGTGAAAACCCTAATGAGAAGAGTGAATAATGGCATGCAAAATCGCAACAGACTCAACCGAGCACAATTTACTTCTAACAGGCATTATTTATTTAATAATTAATTAAATAAAAAACTCCCGCAGACAAAACTTGGTGGAGGGATAAAATGAGTTTGGGCATCCGGGTATTTGTCGAAATTGGCTCGTATGATACACTTGGAATATCCTAACAAAATACATACATCTTCCTCGCAATAAAAATACAAAAAGACCTATTATTTTAAAAAGAACGATTTTTTTCAAATGGATAGTCTCGCATTTCAAGGTGAAATCTAGGGACACCAATATATATATATATATATATATATATATATATATATATATATATATATATATATATATATATATATATATATATAAACTCCATATTCATCATTCAACATTTAACAATTCTATTATCCATCAATATGCCAAAATCTAACCCTAACATCCATGAGATTACAATTATATTCCAACATCTCAAAAACATAACATGTCAATATAAAATCTACATCCTGAAAATCAACATGCATCTAATTGTCTAACATCACTATCTAGTGCATCATGATAAAACATAAACATCATAGTGTCAATAATCCACATATCAATATAATCTATCATCTACTGATCAATGTATCATAATCAAATGTCTGAACATCATTCCAATAGCGTAAATATCAAGATAAAACAATGTCGAAGAGGAGTGGGCACTACACATTCAATATGGGATAGATTTGCTAGTGAATTTTTCTAGATGTCAATGAATGTGTCCTTTAAAATTTGGATTTGTAATCATCTCTCGACACTTGTTTCACTCATGTTTATGGATTTGTTTCTTATAATTATATATGTACAAAGACTCCTTTTACCTATATGTTTCCTCTTTTTGTTCAAGCCCTAGCTCTCCTTATTTGACTTGAAAAGGGGTTAGTAAAATTTAATTGAGACTCGACCTAACTCAGTACTTTAATTGATATAATAAGCATCAGATTACATACTAATACAATGAAGAGGGATCAAGCCACACATATTTCTCCATGTTTTATGATGTTGCTTGAGATTATAAAATGTAAACAAATATCAAACCCTCAACACTTAGCAGCTTATCGCTTGTCTTGATATTAGTGCATAGTTGTGATCTATGACAACAAGATAGATATATTCAAATTTGAGTAGATCTTTCGTAACGTGCTTTGAGAGAGAAGTTATACTATGCTTGGCTCAACCCTTTTTAAAGTTGATTTTGATATGATATCCTTAGATGCCCCTAATAGGTAAGGGTGCATGTGTTTATATAGGTGATTGATTCAAATTATTTCTTACTCAACCGAACCTAAACTCAAGTAACCGAGGTTAGGGTCGGAACACATCAGTACATAATTAAAAGGGACATGGTCATCACCATGTCACATATTCTTTGTTGAGTCTATCTAGAACCCACAAACATGTCCAGTGTTTAAGATAAAACTAGATTTGAGACAAAATATGGTTTGTAGAGATTCTAAATATGCCTTCTAAATAAGGTTCATTGATTTTTGAAGTGTTAAGCTAAAGAACAAGTCGCGACCTAGTGGAATTAGATTCTAGATAGAGCACAATGCTTTAATTTTAGTCAATAAATAGGTAAAGGGGGTAGTTTAGGACAATTTCCCAAGTATTATTTCCAAGGGTACATGACTTAATTTTGGGATTGAACCACCCCTCTTTTAATCTAGTAATGAAAGTGTTATATTAAAAGTAAAAAGGAAAATGTGAATGCAAACCTCTCATTCAAATCATAGGAGGATGATATCTCAGAAATTGAGAGTGTACCCCCACACCAATCTAACGCAAATATATGCAATCGCATGGTAAATAAATGTGTTAATGATATAAAGATATATAAATTCAACATGTATTAAATATACAAAGTGTGTAAATGTCATAAAAGCATGAAATGACTATGTCTAATTACCCCGTGTGTTATATAGGGAATGTGTGAATATCTTATTTGAGTACAAGCAATAGGCTACTACATCACCATCTAACATCAAGAAACAATGTCATTATTTAGTATTCGCAACTATATCACCATTTAGCATTAGGAAATTATCTCACCATCTAACATTAGGAGACTATATCCCCATCTAACTTTTGGTAGATATGTCACCATCTACATTAGGTAAGTATATCACCAACTAGCATTTAGTTTTTATATTTCCAATGCATAATTAATAGAGGATGCCATTATAAACCGAGTAATTTTCATAAGTATGATTTAATATGTAAGTTACACTTGTTCCAAGTCCATGAAAAATTATTTTAACATATGTAATATGTAATGACAATTATCTTAAGTCCATGTAAATATTATAAGTGTCTATAATGATGAACCATCTAATATAAATCTAATAAATGTTTGTAATTTTTACTATATGACACACGCACGTGCACACACACACACATGAATAGTGTGAAATGTTATCACCATGTTTACTCTGTGTCACTTTGTCCATGATCTATGTGAGGTTGTGGAAAATCCCCTAATATGCCCCCTTTTGAGATGAGGGATGCTGCCATGTATTATAGCTTAGTTCAAAAGAGAAAGTATTAGTTGTAAAAAGTATATAATCAAAACATATAATATGTGAACCATGAAAATTATATGAATAAAACATGGTGATATAAGGAATGTGCATCATATATGATCATTAGAGAAAAATTATTAGATTTCAAAGAAATGGACGATAAAATAGTAAGCATGTCTAGTAATGTATCCAAATTTATAGCTAAGAGCGTGATAATGAATCAGTAGAGCAATATGTTAGTGTAAACATGACTTAATGCTAATGGATCCATTAGGACTCATGACATGACATTACAATACATGACATGGTTTCCTAGCTATAAGATATACACAACTAGTTAGACACCATGATGATGACCCAAAGAATGTTAGTGGTAGTTATTTGTGTGTACAAAGTAAGTATATATCAAATAATAGATGTAAACAATAATAAATAATGTGCATTTCACAATGTGTCACAAATAATATATCCTAAATAGTAGGTGTATCACACAATGTACTATGAGCATCATGTCTAGTCAAGAGACGTGTTAATTAGCGTATTATGTTTAATGTTTATAATCAAGAGATGTATCAAAAATGTCCCGTGAGAAATGTCTATAATTAAGATATATATCAATGAGTGATATGAGGAATTTCTACAATCAATAGATGTATCAACTAATGTGATAGAACAACATCTACAATCAAACTATGTATCAATCAATGTGCTATAAACATGTATTAAATCAAGAGATGTATTAATCAATGTTGTGTGAGAAAGTAAGGCATAGAGAAAACAATGCATGAAATAAACAAGTGCATAAATAAATCGATGGAGTATAGAAGAAAAGTACGTAAAGAAAACAAGTGCTTAGAGAAAAAAGTGCATAAAGCTAATAAAACCAGAAATCAAAATGCAAGACTCAAACACAATCTTTAAATTAATAAAATTAAGTTATAACGTATATAAGAATTAAATAGATTAGTTACATTCAATTACAACACTTGATATGTATAGTTCAATCTCCATAAAGAAAAAATATATGACTAGAACTCGACTAGTTAATCAACTAGACAACTTATCACACTAGTGAATTGAACTAGACAACTAATATTATCACACTAGTGAATTGAACTATATAACCGATCTTATCACACTAGTGAACTGAACACCCGATTGAACTAACAAAATAACGAGCTAAAAGAAGCTACAAGTTACATGATCACTCTTAAAGGCACAATATTATCCACAATAATAAAACAATACATGTTAAATTAACCCCTAAAATGCTAATTCAAACATTTCCCCTTTATTTTGCATTGTTTACTTAACCTAAAGAGGAACTCTCTAATTTAGTTTGCATTCAAGTGCTTGAAGTGAATAGCAGCTTTGCACACAATTCATTTGACAAAGAAATTGGAGTTCCTAGATGTTCTCGTGATAGGTTGGTTTTCCTGAATACATAGTCCTTCACAAATGCTACATGATCCTTATTGTTGAAAAATCCTTTTTATTTGTTGATTACCATATCTCCCTTGTTGTTTGAGGTTGAGATTGGTATCATGTGGCCTATTTTGGAGTTCCATGTGCTTAAGAAGTTCTTCAATCTTGAATTTTTGGATGCTCTGTAGCTGTTTGAGCCTTTCCTTTTTCTTTTCAAGGGTTATATCCTTATCGCATCTAATTTATTTATTCTTCAAAGGGGAATATCTTCAAGTTGTGGCATTGACTCTTGTGATTTTTTAACTCGTAGACGACCTAACTTTACTCTTTAAATCCATATTGGCCTCTTCTTGATATTTTATGTGAGTTTTTAGTCTAGAAGTAGATGTGTCTATGACTACATAAGAATATTTGCATTTTTAAGAAGATCAGTAACACCATTTTGGAATTCTTTTAGTAATGGGAGGTGGATTTCTACCAATTTTCCTATTATTTTAGTCACCATTTTCTTCAATCATTATAGGTACTTCTTTTGAATTTTTATGTGTGAGTCTCAAAATGTTTGAGTTCAAGCACATGTCTTGTCAATATAAAATTCCCTACCAATGAAGGATTTCTTAGTCTACGAATCAATTAACCTTTATCCCATTTAATTTACATCAGATCTCATAATATGTAGGTATTTGACTTCACATCCAACTTTGTCCTTTTATATTTTGGGACTAGCATTTAGGGCTTGATTTTGAAAACTCGAAGATGAGCTATCGATGGTTACTTTCCGATCATGCTTCCTTTGATTCATGTCATCATGAGGAATTGTTGATGACATATTAATTAAGTATATTATTGTTTTTACTACTTCTACTCAATAAGAGTTATCCAATCCCGCATCCTCTACCATGCGCCACAATATTTCCATGATTGTATAATTTTGTCATTCTACAACATCATTTTTTGTCATAAATCAATCGATAACAAATTCCTTGTCCTTTCAAGTATGATATAAATGCACTACTGGTGAATTCCCCACAATACGAGACAATGTCTTTTATATAGTTCCCAATTTTTCGCAACAAGAGCTTTAAGCTCTTTAAAATCTTGGAATGCTTGATCCTTTGTCTTTAGTAGGTAGATCCACATTTTTCTCGGAGTAGTCATCAACAAAGAGATGAAAATATTAGTACCCTAAATAGGTCTTTGTCATAATCCTACAAATATTGGTATGAAACAAGTCAAAATTGCCTTTAGATCTATATATATATATATATATATATGGGGAATAGTTGCTTGATTTCGCTATCTTACTAGGCAACTAGTGCATATTTCAGTTTGTTTGTTTATCTCCAACAATATTTGAACCATCTAATTTTTGCTAACTAAGACTAAGAACACAAAATTGACATGCCCGTATATTATTTGAGGTGCTATAGATTCACATAATTAGAGTTTGTAAATAATGAGTGTTTGATCATTAAGTGTCACAAATTCCAACTAAAGCATTTTATTGATCCCTAACACTCATGCAAAAATTTTGAACTTCTTTTATTTATCCTAAATGACGCACTCTTTCTTGCCATTTTTGCAATTAAATTCAACATGGAGATTGTGATCCAATAATTTTTGACTGAGACTACATTTTTGGTAAGTTATATGAGATATTTGTGAGGGTGTAGTTTCTATCACCGAGAGGAAACTTTATGTTGATAATGCCTTAAACTCTATAAGAAGAATCATCCCCTATGGAAACTTAATGTTTTTAGAAATAAATTGAGTTCGGATAATCAATCCTTACATCTTATCATGTGCATGGTTGCATATTAGTCTACATACCAGATGTATCTTTGTTTGTTTTATTCATCCACTAATTGTGTACTCGCATTTGATCCCAATTAAAGTGATCATCTTATTCTTTGATGTGTTATCATCATGTTGTTACTTCTTCTTCCAATAATTTTTATTATGTTGATGGGATTGTTGGTTAGAAGAACGATTCTTGTTGTTTTTAGATTGCTTTTGATGATTAGGATTTTTTTTTTGACTTGTTAGTCAACCCATTATACCAACAAATTCTTAACATCATGTCCCTTATTATAAAGAGGGCATCATTTTTCGCCAACCGTTGCTTGTGCATTCTAATATTGATTGAAATTTTTCTTCTTATTGAACTTACATTTGTTTTCCCCTTGAATTTAGAATTAAGTGCATGGTGATCATCACTATTTACTTCATGTTGTATGGACTCCTCTTATTGAAATAGGTTAGTCAACTTTTAGAATGTTGGTTTTTATTATGTGACATTGAGTATTATCATGAATGTCCTAAATGAGGGCGAGACATCTCAAGATAATGGGTATGAGAGATTTATCCGACAATTATTCTTGAAGATCTAATAATGAGGTCCTTAATGTTGGGATCCACAAAAATGCTTCTATGGATTTTGAAAATTTCAACTTCAAACCGTGCAAGCGACTCTACAAGTGGAGAATGGTATTATGATTATTCACCTCAAAGATAATTGTTGAGATTGTCCCACATTTAATTGGCAGTGTTGGCATCTCTTATGTAAGGTTATACGTCATATGTGACTTTGAAAATGATGATGAGATTGGATTTTTATTTTCCTTGTCCCACTTTCATTTTTGGTCAACATTATTTGTATCTCAAACAAAAGTTCCCTTCACAATAAAATACAAATCTTCAAATTTCAAACAAGTCCTCACGTTGGTTTTCCATAGAGCATAATCATTGTAATCACTAAATCATGCACTTACTATGCATATCTAGCCTCTCAATACTTCATTTATACACATGATTCCTAAGCAAGAGCTACTCATTAACACCTCTTTACTTTTCTTCGACGTTGCTTTTATCCTTTTCATCTTCATTGTTTGTTGTTTCTAATTGACAACTTATAGTTTTGCATACCAACCGAAATCCTACTTAGCTCGATTTCATTGTCTCGACCTTTTGAGCACCCCCGTATAGAACCGTCCATTAGGGATAAGAGCGCTCGGGTGTTATTGTCCCCTGTGGGAACTTGTGTCCTCTTTACCTCTTTTTTTGATCTTTCGAATGTTATTTCTTTATCTTCTTTTATCACTCTTGGTCGACTCTTTACTTGTTAATGATGAAACTTAAGCCGTGGAATCATATATATATGTGTGTGTGTGTGTGTGTGTGTGTGTGTGTTCTTTAACCTCAGTAGGGGGAAGCATCCAAGAGACACATAAATTTATAAGGAGCTAATATTTTCTATCTACTACATCAAGGACTGCATTTTGGACTACATAGGATGGTTTATTCTAAATTACATACTCGTACATTTTCATTTAGGAAAAGTAGTTGTAGCTCATTATCTCTTTGTGCAACTCGGAACTAGAACACTATTCAAATCATACACACATAAGAACTACATAAGAGTCTGAAATATAGTGAAACCCTAGGTGACAATCACATTGAGGTGAGTGTTGAGGTCATTCTAACTCAAGCATTTGCATTATTTTGTTCATCTAATGTGTGTTTGAGTAGTGTGCAAGAATCTCAGTTTATTTTACATGTTACAGTGTGTGACACAACAAATCGATGTAGCACACAATGAACAAGGAGCGACATTAAGTGACACAAAAACAACCAAATCTTGAGCACTTCCACAGTGCACCAAAGACTCTAGAACAAACACTAGCCTATATTTTTAATGCTTGTCTAAAACAATATTTTTGTAAGTTCTTGGGGAATTAGATAGTGTGTACACATACTTTGTCTTTTGAATCTTCAAATAACACCGAAGTTTCAATTTTATAAATAACATTTTTGCTTCTACAATAGCCCTTGAGAAATTCTTTGATTGGTTGTGTGTCGAGTTAATGTCCCCGATATTATGATTTATCTAATGTATATTTTATTAATAATATTTAAAGTAATCAAATTTATTACAACCCTTATAATATGTGTCAAAATTTATTCTTAATAAACCATGTTTTCAATTGTAAAGCATTTTCTATTTTTATTGTGTTTAAACATTTTTGTTGTATTAACTCAATGATTATATTATTAAAACACATAATAATGTAAATGCTTATATATCTATTTAATGCATATCTAAAACAATATTTATGTAAGTTCTTGGGGCAATGAATATGTGTACACATGTTGTCTTCTAAATTTTTGAACAACACTAAAGAATCAATTTTATAAATATTGGTTTTATATTTTCGCTTTTGTGACAACCCTAGAGTCATTTCTTTGATTGGTCATGTCGAGTTAATGTACTTTATATTTTGATCTATCCGATGTAAATTTTACTAATAATATTTAAATTTATCAAATTTGTTGCAATCTCACGAGTACGCTCATCGATAAACTTACGTGTCTCTCTTACATTTACATCAAGATTTATTTTACATATGTCCAAAGTTTTGTATGTATCTCGCAAAAAAAAATGAAGATAGACACTTGCATTCAAAATCCCCTCCTCCCCATCTTCAAAACATATAACTATATGTGCATGTATCGAGTTTTCCTTCTTTTAGAAATTTTTAGCTTTGTTGCATCCTTCCATTCTCATCGACTTAATGCAACCCCATCACGGAACAAATAAATAGTGACATTATCCAAGAAGTCGCATATCACCCAAGTTACATAATAGTGCATTTTCGTAAAGACATCGCATTTGCATCTTGTCTAATGTATTTTTCACTTCATGTGCAATTGCTAGTGGTACTTTATGTTGACGATCTTCTTATAACCAACAATCATAAAGAACTTAATTCATAAGTATAAATCTATGATAAAACGATACTTTAAGATGACTAGTCTATGCATATTTCATCACTTTCTTGGCATGACTATATTTCAAAATCAAAATTCAATAGTAATGTCTTAATCACGATATGACCGTAATTTAATCATCAAATGTAAGATGATTGATCAGTAAACTTATCTCTATACATATTGGAGTTGGCATCAAACTTGATCTAAAATATGCATGTGAAAAAGTAAATCCTACATTGTACAAACAACTAGTTAGAAGTATAATTTATCTAACTATTACTAGAATTGATATATCTTGTATTGTAGGTGTTTCTTCAAGATTCATACAAGATCCATATATGGAAAATTGGAAATTAACCCAAAAAAAAGTATATCAAAGGTACAATTAATTACAAATTCTATTATTTTTATACAAATGATGTTAAATTGTTTGATATTATAATGTTGATCATGTTGGTGATAACATATATAGGAAATCTTCTTGATGTGTTTTTAAGTTGGTACATGTGTTATCACCTTGAGTAGCAAAAGTAACCTAAGTTTATATCTCATCTACAAAAGTTGAGTATAAAAGTGTTATGCAAGTTACAAAAAGAAGCAAAGGTTTCGGTTGAGAAGATTGTTGGAAGAACTCCATATGAGAGTCAATAAAAGTACAACACTTATATGTGATAGCCAAAGCTGCATAGCTCTTATAAACAATCCAATTCAATATCAAAGGACAAAGCATATATAAATTTATATGCATTTTATCGGAGAAACAAATCTCAATGGTGAAATAAAACTTCAATTCTGTATAACAGATGATCGAGTGGAAGTATCTTCACAAACCTCTATGTTTGTAAAGTTTTACAAGTTTAAAACAATGTTTAGCCTTTCGAGCTGCCATCAAGGTGAGTGTGCATGATAATGCCACCTCATAAATCTGTCTTGTTGCATCTTTCTTCTTGATACTTCTTCTATTGTAAAAGCATTGTAAAAATCACCATCACCCTAAGTGATTTAATGTAAACATCACTATGTTCATAAAGAACCAAAAAAGTGTTGTAGAATGGAGATTTCTTATATTATCAAAAGTTATTTAAAAATCACATAAAACATCATGTATGTGTCTATCCTAAGGAAATTAAGGATGTTTTTTTACCACCTTAACATACTAAGTTCAAATCAACTTAGATGATTTGTGACATGCTGATTTAACAAAAATAAGTTTATGTTAAACCCTAGATATTTTAGAGTCACATATGATAAATAAATGCTAAAGCATAGATTTGACACAAGTAATAAGCTAATGAAAATTGAAACCCTAAGTGTAAGAGAGGGAATAGAAGACTTAGTTAATTTCGCAATTGATCCCGAAGTGTTCTAGACTGAGAACTGATGAAGATGAGGAGGAAACTCACAATCATGCCCGATAAATTCTGCAACTTTCGGATATGTCTAGACTGGGCTAGGCCACCTAAGCGTAAGAGTATGCTCCCGAGCGCTTGGGTCTACGAAAATGCCCGAATATGAATCTTCTAGTGTTGCAGTAGGTGGTCACTAACCTTCGTTGTTTGTCGCATGTATGTCACTGGATGATTGCTTTGAATTAAACTTGTCACACACTGTTAAACAAATGATATCTTGCAAAACCGCAAACTACATCAAATTGTAAAAAATAAAGATGCAATGGCAAGTCTGATGACCCTAATGGTCACTCGATAGAGCTTAACTTATGACCGAGCGTTGCACTGCATCTCAAAGTCCATGTAATTCTTGTGCATGTGTAGAAATCGGGCCCTAGGAAGCTCTTGTACAAGACGCACTTGATAGCAAGCAATAGCTAGATGTAGTAATGTAGATAGATGTGTGGATGGAAAAAAAAACTTCCCCTCCTATGAAGTCTACGTAGAAAATGCAATCCCCTGAGCGGGTGCTAGATGGATGTTCTGATGCTCTTATATTTCTTTGGATGCAATTTTAGGTGATGATAGTAGATTCTTAGAGCTTGGTCCTTTATTATGGTCACATAGCTTTATATTTATATGATTCCCTTGGTTGAATTTTGTAAATGACAACTGAAAGGCCGACCCATAAGAAAATAAGATGCTCAAAAGATAAAAGAGGGGGCGCCTAATGGGGATGAGGGCGCCAGCGCTTGTGTTCGAAGTCATAAAATATAAACAAGTAATACATCGATCAAGGTTATAGGGTGTAAAAGACTAGAAAGAACCGGAAACAAAACAAAGAGGTCAAAAGTAGTTAACTACTAGTTTTCTCGCTTAGGAATCATATGAATGTAAGTATGTTGTTAGGACCTAGAAATGTACCCAAGTGCGTGATTTAATGTCTACACATGTAATTCCTTTTATAAAAAAGTGATAACTATAAAATCCTTTCATAAGAATGTGTTTTTATAGTTCCTTATCTCATAAATTGTTTGTGTTTGGAGCAATGTATGCTTGACATATATGTGCTTATTGCTTCAATTGTATACATGTACACACGTGCAACCATAAGTGATAATATCAAATCCATCTACCACAGGCCCTTCCACAAATATAACCAATTACTTACAATTTTCCATAAATATTAAAATGAAAAAAATCTATACAAACATTGAAAATTATTACACATCTACAAAATGAATATATCACCAATTACAAGGATATAAAACTAAAGTTATATTTACTCGAGCATTGATTTTGATTAACAAACTTTACTAACCCTTACCCATATGGCCTAATCATGTCACACAACTCAAACAAAAGATAACAAAACCAAAACATGCATACTGCATGCCAATCATTTTTTACATACTCAAACCTTGAAATGAAATATTCCATCAAAATTAATAGAAGACATGCGAACACTAAATGATAATGAGCTATATCAATTAGCCATATGAACTTGTGGTAGGAATCCTCCAAAAAGAGTTGAATAACAATTAAATCATATACATTATATGCATACAACTATCACTTGTCATCAAAGATGCAATGAAATGTCAATGGGGAGAAATGGTAGCAGAATCTTCCACTCATTTTAATATTATTTTTAGGCCAATACATGTCTTAAATACATTTTTGGGAAACAAACCATATGCCACATTAGTTGAAAATACATTACCTTTTCTCACAATTTCAATTTCAAATTAATTGGTGATAGAGTTGTATGTAAGGGTAGGGGAGGGGAAGATAACGTCCCTACTTATATCTTGTTAGACCCACTACCCCCAAACATATACCCTCCACATCTTAACTAACCCACTAGTTTCTTGCAAATAGGGTCCATCGTAGCAATATGGTGGCTCAACATGCAAGTACATAAGTTTGTGTGTATGTACTAATAATCTTCGTCACTGGGGCAACTTGGGTGCTCATCGATGCAACTATCCCTCATTAGTTTATGGAGAATCCACATGGGTTGGGCTGTAAAAACATATATTTTTCTATAGCGTGACGGGATGGCAAAAGTGACTACATAGGATAGGGCACCTTGTCCATATCCATATAGAGAGTATAGAGGCCAAATGCAAGAATTCTAATATCGATTGGCCTCCAAACTTAAAATCTTTTCTAGAAAAAACAAACAAGTTCCAATCTCCAGTATGGCTAAATGGTACAATTTTTTAGTTGGATTCTCTATAAAAGGAAAAATATATCTTTAGTGATGGTCAAATGACATTAAATTAAAAGTTGATATTGGGTTAAATGATCATCAAATTTAGATTTGGTCATTAATAGTTAATCAAAAGAGTGGCTATTAAGTTACCATCCACAATCTAAATTTGTTGCATGCGCGTATCGTATAGTTTAGTGTGCCAATCTTTTACCTTCTTGCTTTTAGTTAAGGTTTCCAAGCTTATGATTTTTTTGACTTCTCAAAGCCTTTGTTTTTCTCACGATGATGGCAACTAACCACATGTTCAACCCTTGTAAACTCTTTACAAATGACTTCCTCTATAACATTTTTGTTTTTACTTTCATGATAACATCTCTTATCAAATTATTTAGCAATTTTTGTGGTCTCATTTCTTAAAGACATCAGTAGGGTTTTTTCAAAGATATATATTCAAACTCATCAAGCGTGAGTTTTGTCGTAACTTTGATGAGTACCTCATTAGAGTCTAGATTTTAAAATCATTATTTTTTTCTAGGTTAATCAAAATAGTTGAGAGACATTTATGACACAATGTCACCATGTGTCCAGATCTCATGTAATTTAGCACATGGTGTTTTTGTTGTTTTTTAATCTTGTCTCATGTTTATCTTCGTGCATCAAATGAGAAATGATATGATCTTGCAAATTTGATTCACAAAGAGAAATGTTGATTAGCTCTCTTATTTTACAATTTTTAGTACGCTCCATGATGAGACTAAAACTCAAGGTTTTGGATGTGGTGGACACTTGGGAGCACCTTTTCAAGGGTTGGTATTTTTAAATGTATTTTTTAAAGAGGTAAATTGTGAGTGTATATCTTGGGCCTATTGTTGGATAGGTAGCTAATAGTAGTGAGCTCGAACAAATTAATGAAGGTAACACTCATAATGAAAATTAATGATCAATTATAAGGTCCACAAGAATTAAATTTGTTTTTCGTTTAGTAGGATAAATTACTCCAAATCCTCATATATCAAATATTATAAACATGATGAATTCAAAGAATTTTAGTGTTTTTTTCCTAAAAGATAGCTTGAAAGAAGATCCAACAACTAATTGGTAGAAAATTGAAGGACATTGTGTGTAGTTCCCAATCCCAAATTTATAACAAGACAAACTATAATTAATTATATTTCTATTTTAGAGACACTTAAGAGCCTTATATCAAGAAGAAAGATTTAAGACCAAATTGAGAGATTTTTGGTGTTTGATTTCCCTTAGAAATGGTTCCAAAGAAAGTCCAAAAGTAAATTGCAAAGAACTTGAGGCACTAAAGTGTTTTAAGCCAACCTAGTAGCTAGTCGAACTTTAATAAATTATAAATTTATTTCAAACACCAAGAGCCTAGTAAGGATTTAAATAAGCTTTGATAAACGGTGGAGGATGTAAGGAAGAGGCTTCTTACCACTACTCAAGGTTTCTTACCTCACCATAGAACAAATTCATACCAAAAGCCTTTCACACTTAGAGTACAAAGTTCTTGAAGGAATCATTAATGAACCCATATACATTCAACAAGACATTCATCTTATCCAAATCAATTAGTTTATATCACATGAGTTATGATATTAATAAACCCCTTGGTAGGATGGAATAGAATTAAAGATCTTGTTCTAAATCCCTCTACTACATGATATCTTGGATCATTTGTTCTCTTTTCCTCTAACAAAAATTATAATTGAATATGAATGAGGTCCTTATTATATGGCATATTACTTTAGATGTTACATATGTTTTTTTCAATTCAACATATTTCTACCAAAGCTCAAATTGAACTTGTAAGAAACCAAATCATGTGGTGAGAAAATGTTTTGTACAAGAATTGACATTATAACTCTAATTTATAATCATATTATCCTTATAATATACTCAACAATCTTCAAGGAATGTCCTCAAATTCTAAAACCCTTAATGGAAATATTCAATACATAAAAAGTTAATTTTACAAAGAGGCACAATCCTTAATTGAAAAGAGTTGAGATAGAACCCCATAATGTCCTACAAAAGGCACCCTAATCAATAAAACATGGGTATTGAACGCCATGTGTAAAATTTTCTTGAGTATTGTAAATGAAATTCATGTGGCAAAGTAAATAATTTTCTTTAGTCAATACACCCCAAAGCTAAATATAAAAAAATATTAATTCAAATAATTCAATTAAAGTTTTTCCCATAGTTAATAGGAAAATATCTCCCCTTTTAATTTGAAACAAACATGATGTTAGAAGTTGAGGAAGGATAAGAACAAATGCTAATATAAAAGGATTCTTGAAAGATTAATCCATAATTAATGGTAAAATTTGAAGAAGACTTTGTCAATAATTAAACATCCCATCTATTAGATGTGAGGGGATGAACAAAGTAATTTTTGTTACACAATTAATTTCCACTTTTTTACATCCTCTTCTCATAACATAGATAAGAAATTTCAAATGACAATTTTAAACGAGGAAATAAAAATAAAAATAGTCCCCGTGCTCTCAAAGTAAAAAGGCCGAGGTGATTAATACAAGGGCAATTCATTTGACTAAAGGTGATGATTTAAATATTTACCCCCATCAATGGAGATGGTTTAAATTTTTAAACATGACCAAATGTAGTTGCACACCAAAACAATATCATTGAATTTAAGCTATAAAAGCGCCTTAAATATTTGAATCAACATTTCCCTTTCAAAATGCTAAATATAGAAATGACAAGGACTTCTCTTCTTTTTTTCCACATTAAGTATTCAAATTAAATTAATCCCATGGTAAAGAATATTTGAGGAGATTAAATTAATAAGTCGTAAAAGGGTGGGAACATGTGTCAAAGAGGTGCACTTTAAGTGTAAGTAGCCTCAAACCAAGCACACATAAAACAATAAAAAAATAAGTAAACAATGAAAGCCTACAAAAGTTAATGAACATTGTAACAAAGAGCATAGACAACATCAATACGACATTGGAATAAGAATATAAGGCAAGGTGTTATAATTATGCTCGACTCATACACTTAACAAGTCTATTAAGTAACCCCTCCCGGCTTAGGACTATTATATTCTAGATTTGCTCTATACAAGTAGTTAATGAGAAAAACCCATTGCAAGAATGTACAATTCAAGGTGGTCCTCAATCTGTCCAAGCTTAGCAACATAGCTCATGTAGTTAGTGCTTTCAAAGGATTACAACCCCACTTTCTTGCTTCAATGGAGAGCTAATTAATCTATAGAATGGTTTGCCTTACAAATTACTACCTTAGGGAAAGGAGCTTAATCTTCACCTAAAATTTCTATTACTTCCTAATCTATTCATTAGATGAGTGTACAACTCAAGGTTGGAGTTGACTACTAAAAGGTGTATAACAAAACTCATATGGGTAAGACTTACACACTCTTAAGTCTACTTTTTTGTTTCATGGAAGATAATAAGTTATACACTGTGGCTTAGCTAGCATCTCGTTGTAAGCAAAAGTTGCTATAAATATAAAACTTACAAATGTAGTAGTAACAAGCAATGACTTCTCACTTATAAAACTTACAAATGTAGTAGTAACAAGCAATGACTTCTCCCTTATTTGCTATAGAATGGAGATGAATAAGCACTAAAAGCAATACTCTTTCACTCGAGCAATAACACCACTCAAGAAGTCAAATGTCCAACAACTTACTAATTCAAAACAACAACCTTCCAACTTCATAAATCCAAGTATGATAGAAACACAATGACACCTTCCACTAAAGAAACCACTTCAAAAAAAAAATGAATACAATTGGAAGCCATCTAATAAATCCAAGTATGATAGAAGCACAATGATACCTTCCTCTAAAGAAACCACTTAAAAAAAAAAAAAAGAATACAATTGGAAGCCATCTGCCTATTTTGCTTTATTTGGATAAAACTTGCATATATGAATAAAATAACAATCCTAAATAAATATGCAAAAGCATCTAGACTTTTGTAAAATATTGCCAATACTTACCCCATAATTGTTATTTACATTATTTTCGCAAAAAGAGAAGTAACAATGTTGAAAAACTTTGAACTAAAAATGCCATGTTGAAATGTTGAAATGTTGAAAAACATCACAAATAAAGAGCATGCTTAAAAGGCTAACTATTTATAGTGTCTTAATTCAAGGCAAACATTAACGAAGTAAGTGGCTACCCTATACAAGGGAGAAAATGAAAGATCCCTAGATGGATCCTCCTTACACTATACTGATTTTTAATCAATCAAAAACAGCAAATACAGTTTTCTGTGTATTTTATATCAAGTTCCTAGTGCAGATCTGAAAATGCGACTAGGGTTGAAGAGAGAACGGTATAAATCATGCCAAATAAAAATACTTCTGATTTCTAATGACTGTTCAGATATTTAGGGACAGATTTATATAAAAACTGAACTTATTACAGTCCCAAAATGGCCCAGAAAATCAGATCTGAAGCCTGTTATTATTCAGCTTGAAAATCTTCAAAATACACTTCAGAAATGATAAAAAGTACAGCGATCAGATTACAAAATGATGGCAATTATTTGACAAATATTTTCAGATGAAAATACCTCTGAATTCGCTGCCAGACTGTTTACAATGGACTGATCCAACTGCTGGTTGCAAATCACTGGGAAACACCTTCAAATCCCTCTACACACATGGCTGAACTGAACCTGGAAGTCTGATGAAGAACACTAGGAATTTCTGAGTGAAATCCCCTCTCAATCTCCTGGGGTTTTCGTCCGCAAGAGATAAATTCACAAGGGTTTTCGTCCTTGGAATTTCTGGTAAAAGCTCAGAGCTCTTAGCAATGCAAAAATGATAATAAAAATCTGGATACTCCCATACAAGTCGACTTGTTTATTTAAAGGGAGATCAGCCCAACTACCACCTTCAAATCGGCCAATCAAATTGTTTCATTCCCCTATGCTGGTCGCATTTTCCTTTTTGGGCTGATTGGCACATTCTCCCAAAAATGATTCCCAAGGCAAGTCGCATTTTCTCCTTTCTAATACAATTACTTTTAATTGTATTTTGACATTTTAATTTATTATTAACTTTATCATTTATTATATGTGCTTTTCATAATATTATTATTTTTTAGAAACAATAGCACCATATAATAAAAATAATAAAGTTATGTCACCCTTAAAAACTCCCCTTTGGCCGTCGGGTAGACATAAAGGGCCAAAGGTCTTTGATTTGGAAAAGGGGACATTACAAAAACTCCAACAAAGATGATCCTACAACCTCCCTTCGTCACCACTGTAAACTCAATCATACACTGGGCAGGGAAAATAACTTACAAAGATGCCTTGGATATAAGTTTATATCTGGACACATCAGTGAATGAATCAAGCATACAGACCACATTTTATATAAATGCAGTCATAAAATAATGTCACAAAGGGTGGGACATGGTCCTCGCCCATTTACTGCATTTCTCTTGTAACTATACTTTAAATCATTTTTGCATCAATTTATCTTTGTCAGAATATTATTTCAAAACTGAATATGGATATGGGGGAATACAGAATGAATGCTTGGGTAAGTCAAAAGCAGCTTAGATCCTTGAATAGTTAAAGTCAGGGCACAATCATAAGCCCAAAAAGGAAAACTCCGGATACCCTTAAATTGAGTTCCATATAATTTTTGGGCAAAATGGGAAATTAACAATGGCAAGCCCAATGAATAATATAATACAGAATGCATCAATTGCGGCCAATGAGATTTAAGGGCAATATAACAAAGCATAGAGTACCGCGTTCAAAACATATAAGTGCAGTACCGAGAACAAACCTGAAACCTACAGTCAAGCAATGCTCAAGATCCAAGGTTCGTTGACACCGAAGGATCATCTACATAATCATTTTCGTTAAAGAAAAGATTCAAAATATATCCAAACATTCAAATGTTTTAATGCATTAGTCACTGAGATTTAAAAAATAAAACTGTAATTTAATACCACGCCCATATGGCCAATTCACGGCCTACGAATTAACTCAACCGAATATAAACATCATGCAAAAATTCAACCTTTGCTACCCTAAATCATTCAGAGCCGCTAGCCAGTGATTTTTCACATTTTCAAACCCTAGCACGAAATATTTCAATTTAAGTACAGACCTTTCGGATTTCCTCAGCTAATTTGTAAGTCGTCATGAAATCAGAATTAGCATGGTAATATTCTATAACATCCCTGGAAATCCATAAAAAAAAGGCGTTGCTCAGATGTAAGGTGAGATCAAAGTTCATAGACCAAATTAGGCCTCATAGTGAGCTGGGATCACCAATCATCACTGCAATTTTCTAGGACTAGAAAAAATAAACACTTCCCACTTTTTTTGCGAGACATACCCTCCCATACCAGAAACATAATGAATACTCCTGAAGCTTATCAAAATTGCAGTGAACGGGAAGTCCCCTGTGGACTTTTAAACAACGAAGAATTTCTAGGGCAAAGTGATAGAACTTTGTATGTCTAGGGCTATTCCATTAGGGTTTGAGAAATTAGGGTTTCCATGCTGTTTTTATCATATTTCAATCGCGGTTAATTTGAGTAGTTGTTGTCTATTGCAATTAGGGATGGATGAATGAATGTTAGGGGCAAGTGAAGTTTTTTATAATGTCCACGCGCTCAAGTTTATAGTTGTGAAATGTCCATTTCTATTTTTATGTTGTGTTTTTTGGTTATAGATTTTGATTAGAAAATAAAATTAGCAATTGTATGCTTACGAAGGGGATGGAGGGAAGAAAGAAAAATGAATAAGCAAAAAAAGAGGGAAATGATGAGGGGTGATAAAAAAAGGGTTCGATGGAGGGGGAGGACATTGTGTTCCAGTGTATCGTCTCTATGTTGCACACATTATTCACATCGTGTAATATGCGTTTAAAGAGGACAAACTAAAAATGTGAAAAATTGAAAAGGTTCCATGTTTGAGACCCAATTGAAATGCTTGCTTCTTGGAGCACTTTGTAGCTTCACTTTTAATTTAAAGATGGGGTAATTGTCAAAAAAATAAGGGATGCGCTAACAATCATCAATAATTGAGTCCCCGCAATGGTAACCCAAACATGTATGGTGTGTAAATGTTGTATACTGAGACTCCATTAATCATGTGAATGCAATTTGAGCCTAAAGTGCATAAAACTAGCAATCGCACGTGGGGTGTGCGATGAAAACGCCGAAAGAGTGGTTGGAAGAAAGAAAAAGAGAAAGTACGAGAAAAATAACGTAGATCAACTTAGTTTAATGAACAAGATAAAAGAAATAGAAATACGAGGCATAAGTTATTCACAATTCTACTTATTTTTTTCAACGACTTTAGCTATTTAAATTTCAGTACATACAATATCGGATGTACTATTTTCTAAAGCTCAAATGTATATGTATTTTACGAAACTACAACAAATTGAAAAGGTAATGTGAATGTTGATACATACCTTGACAAAAAAAATGCGGTTAAAAGTAATGTCACTTTCTTATTGCTTTGTGTAATCAATGAACTCACTGCCAGCAACCAAATCCAAAATATTCGAATCCAAACTGCTGAAAAACTTATGGTGAAGCATAGACAAGGCACAGGACATTTGGGGAAAAAGGGGAAAAGCGACAGCCGGAAGAAAATACCAGCAAATCTTCAAACAAAAGAAAACAATAACTATTTCATTGAAAGCTGAACCCTATGAAATGCGATACTCAGAAAAATACCTAAACTAAACCAATAATTAAGACCATTCCAATGCTCCTTTTCTCCATGCATAAACTAAACCAATAATTAAGATAAGCACGAAAATAAAAGCTTCTATAAATGTATATATACCCAAAATATCAAAACTCATAGCCCACGGATAGAGAAATACTGTTTCCACATCAAAAACAACGAAAACTAGAGTTGTTTCAGAAGTCTATAAAAATATCATCAACTCAGCTACAACTGAGTTAAATCATTTTATGCATATCCTGCAATCATGGCATTCCATGAGACCACATTTCTTTGAGGCATTCTATCAAACAGTTCATGGGATTTTTCAAGAAATCCATTTTGTGCATATCCTGCAATCATGGCACTCCTTGAGATCACATCTCTTCGAGGCATTCTATCAAACAGTTCACGTGCATTTTCAACAAATTCATATTGTGCATATCCTGGAATCATGGGATTCCATAAGCCCACATTTCTTTGAGGTAATTTATCAAACAGTTCACGTGCCTTGTCTATGCTTCCACATTTTGCATACATGTCTACCAGGCAATTGCAACTACATCAGTCAAAATTCCTCTATCCATTATGCTTTGATGGATGTCCATACCTGTTCCAAAGCTCCCGTTTTGGCACAGGCAGGGAGGATGCTGACAAAGGTTGTGGAATTTCTGCCTGATTAAATGGCATTTGCTACACAAAGCTTTTCATAAAAACACATTTAAATGTATGTCAATTATTGCAGCATACAAAAGACATCGTTATCCTCACAAGGTAGTTACATTGTTTCACCATATACAACAAACAGGTCTTCAACCCAATGAGTTTACATTTGCCAATATACTCCCAGCCTGTGGCAAAATGGGAGCTTTGGAACAGGGCATTTACAGCCATCAAAGCATAAAGGATAGAGGAATTTTGTCAGATGTAGTTGCAACTATTCTACTAGACATCTATACAAAATGTGGAAGCATACCTAATGCACATGAACTGTTTGAAAGAATGCCTGAAAATGATGTGGTATCAGGGACTGCCTAATGGTTTGTTAGATGTAGTTGCAAGTGCTCTAGTAGACATCTATACAAAATGTGGAAGCATACCTAATGCACATGAACTGTTTGAAACAATGCCTGAAAAAGATGGCGTATCAGGGATTGCCATGATTGCAGTATATGTACCAGATGGATTTTGCAGGGATGCTCTCACTCTTTGACGACTTAAGACAGCTTCAAAACAATCTTCCGCACAAGTCCTGCTTTAAGGATTTTACAAAGACATGAACTTTGTCGAGTTTGTGAAAAATGGATTTTTTGAAAATGCGTTATAATTACTTACAAACATTCATGCACTTGCAATTGGCAGCTATGAAGCCAAATTCCACAATCTTTGTCAGCAGTGTCGACTCATAATATAATGATTGTTGAACAGTGCTAGTATTGATATTTGTCGGCATTTACAGTGGTGAACAGAGTATGTGGAAGGCATTGACGTGGCTGAACGTCGCAATTGCAAATGCAAAGGATCTTACAGTTTTTGGGACTGAAATTTTTGGTAAGACTGCTTCATTCTCACAATCTGCATGCATAACAACATAAAAAATTACTTTGTCTAAGGGAAATTTGTAATGGAATGTACTTTTCACTGTGACAGTATGGCATGAGACCAGTCAGCCGGTGCACTGAAAGTCTAATATGTTCACATATTTTGAAATTTTAAACAAAAATAGTGTGAAGGAAACGGTAATCCAGGCTTTTACTTACAATAACTGGCCGAGCCTCCTCATCTCTACCCGCAACAAAGGCTATTCCCTCTGCAAGTTCTGCAGAGAACTCGTCTGCTATCAAATGCTCTGCATTTTATCAAAAATGAGGTTGAAATTTTAGCACGTCTAATGTTTGATCAAGCTTCCAGAAATTAGTTGTATAACTTGAGACGAGACAAATAAAAATGTTACTAAAAGCTGTAATGGAACCCCAAATTCTGTCCAGAACTTTAATTTGTACATGGATCAGAGTATGCATCATCCCTTTTCTGGTTTAGGCTAAGTCAGGGAAATAATCAGTCAAATCTTTGGATGTAAAATGACTAAAAACACTCCATTTTTGTACTGTGGAATTTCAATTTTCAACGAACGCGCTAGGATTGAACATTATTTGTAATTTAGCTGTCAGCATTTGGATGAGACAAAAACAATGCCATAGAAAGCTCCCATAACATTTCATCATGTTGCATAGATACGTTTTATGCAACAACCACAGTTTCTATGGCAATTGATGGGCTTTGGACTTCGGATTTCTCTCCATCTTCCCATATCTCAGGCAGTGCTTCCTTTATATTGTGAATACTTCTAAGAGCAAAATCTGCTCCTTCTGTCCGCACTGAACTGCCCACCTGCAGATTGTAACAAAATTTCAAACAGAAAGCTTCAATGCTATTATTTTAAATCAAATATGAGCTAACATCCAGAGCTTTTCATAGAATCCCAAAAAATATCAAACGCCCTTTATGCTCACCAAGATGCAGTGATGCAAACCCGCATACGCCTTGCTATTGCATTGACCTATGTTACGCGTACTGTCATCAAAGAAAATCTGCAGGTAAACTGTTACATTAGATCCCTTGAACTTCACAAGTTGAGAACTAATTACATGCCTTTCAAAAGAAATAGGGATAAATAAAGACTAATTACTCACTGTTCGTTTGGGGTCTGCATTTGCTATTTTGAGAGCAGACTCTATTGCCTCCAAGGAAGGCTTGCAAAGAATACGATTCCCGATTTGAGACACGGGTGACTTCGACATTGGTGAATCACAAGGAAAAGCTTCCACGCCATCAGTATTATCATTGCTTTGGACTGAGCACAGATCGGTAGATTTTGAGGCATTATTATCAGCAAGTTCTCCAGGAGACAGCATGGAATTTTCCGAATCATTAATACTATAAAAGGTAGATGAAGAGGGATTGAGAGTCTCAAAGCATATGAAACCTTCAAAACAATCTTCCAGACCGAGTCTGTTTAAGGCTTTTACAGCATGAACTTTGTCAGAGTTTGTGAAAAATGGTTTTTTGGAAAATGCGTTATAATTACTTACAAACATTCATGCACTTACAATTGGCAGCTATGAAGCCAAATTCCACAATCTTTGTCAACAGTGTCGACTCATAATATAAAGCTCAAGCTATCAATGTCTACAGGGTAGCATTCTTATTTTGCACTGAGGATTTTATAAAGCGATTGGAAAAAGTGGAAATGTGAATCGCATCTTTCAATTTAAGATTAAAAATATGGACAAAAATAAAATACCAATGGGAATGCTTTGCCTCGCCATGTGAGGCACGCCCTCAGCTGGTTTTCTGCTTTTTTCACACTATTTCCACAGGCTTTCAGAACTCTTTGAGACTACATCTCTTTGAGGCATTCTATCAAACAGTTCACGTGCATTTTCAACAAATTCATATTGTGCATATCCCGCAATCATGGTATTCCATGAGCCCACATTTCTTTGAGGCATTTTATCAAACAGTTCATGTGCCTTGTCTATGCTTCAACATTGTGCATACATGTCTACCAGGCAGTTGCAACTACATCAGTTAAAATTCCTCTATCCATTATGCTTTGATGGATGTCCATACCCTGTTCCAAAGCTCCCATTTTGGCATAGGCAGGGAGGATGCTGACAAAGGTTGTGGAATTTGGCTTTACATCTGCTAATTGCATTTGCATGAATGTTTCTAAGTAATTATAACACATTTTCAACAAATCCATTTTGTTGAAAATGGAGGCTAAACGATTTGAAGATATGAAGGCTCTGCCTACTAAAGACAGACTGATATTATCACAAGCAGAGGAAGCTTTGCAGAAGACGGAGTATTTGAATGTGCGGACATACTCCCAGCCTGTGGCAAAATAGGAGCTTCGGAAAAGGATATGGATAGCTCCAAAAAAAAATTTAATTTGAAAGTCTTGTTAAGACTGCCTAATGGTTTCTTAGATGTAGTTGCAAGTGCTCTAGTAGACATACAGAATGTGGAAGCATACCTAATGCACATGAACTGTTCGAAACAATGCCTGAAAAAGATGTCGTATTAGGGATTGCCATGATTGCAGTATATGTACCAGATGCATTTTGCAGGGATGCTCTCACTCTTTGACGTACTAAAACAGTTCATGTGCCTTGTCTATGCTTCCACATTTTGCATACATGTCTACCAGGCAGTTGCAACTACATCAGTCAAAATTCCTCTATCCATTATGCTTTCATGGATGTCCATACCCTGTTCCAAAGCTCCCATTTTGGCACAGGCAGGGAGGATGCTGACAAAATTTGTGGAATTTGGCTTTACATCTGCCAATTGCAATTGCATGAATGTTTCTAAGTAATTATAACACATTTTTAACAAATCCATTTTGGGCATATCTTGCAATCATGACTGTCCACGATGCTACATTTTTGTGAGGCATTGTGTCGAGCAGCATTCCACGTGCCTTGTCTACGGTTTCACATTTTGCATACATGTCTAAGCGGCACATTTGCAACCACATCTCGACAAAATTCCTCTATCCTTTATGCTTTGATGGATATCAATACCACATTCCAAAGCTCCCATTTTGGCACACGCTGGGAGTATATTGGAAAATGTAAACTGATTGAGTTGAAGGCACTGTTTGTTGCAAATGGTGAAACAATATGATTGCCTCATGAGGATACCCATGTCTTTTGTATGTTGGAATAATTGTATACGCTTATGAGCAACAGTAATGGATGAAAGACTGAATGCTCTTTCCTTGTGAAACCATGCTCATGAAAATACAGTGCACACTAATTGAAGATATGTAATAATTGAAAATACTTTGCACTATGTGAAAGGACTAAATTTGTTCCACCATTATGCAAGGAATTTCATGTAGTCATCAACTCGATCAATTAAAATGTGCGAACATACTCCCACTGACTGCAAAAAATAGGAGCTTTCAAAAGGATATGGATAGCTCCAAAAAAAATTAATTTGAAAGTCTTGTTAAGACCGCCTAATGGTTTCTTAGATGTAGTTACAAGTGCTCTAGTAGACATACTGAATGTGGAAGCATACCCATGCACATGAGGCATTTTGGGATGCTGCTTGAACAATAACGCGTGATTTTGTTTCCACATGAGACTCGGTTTGGTCTTTCGATTGCTTTTTGGCGCAGGCTCTTTGACGTACTAAAAACAGTTCATGTGGGAGTATGTTCGGGCATATCTTGCATTTTAATTTTTTGTGAGGCATTGTGGCGAAACAGTTCACGTGCCTTGTCTACGGTTTCACATTTTGCATACATGTCTAGCGGCATTTGTAACCACATCCGACAAAATTCCTCTATCCTTTATGCTTTGATGGATATCAATACCCTGTTCCAAAGCTCCCATTTTGGCACACGCTGGGAGTATATTGGAAAATGTAAACTGATTGAGTTGAAGGCCTTTTGTTGCAAATGGTGAAACAATATGACATCATGAGGATAACCATGTCTTTTGTATGCTGGAATAATTGTATCGCCTATGAGCAATGAAAGACTGGACTGTTTTTCCTTGTGAAACCATGCTCATGAAAATACAGGTCTGCACTAATTGAAGATATGTAATAATTGAAAATACAGGTCTGCACTATGTGAAAGGACACTGTTCCACCATTATGCAAGGAACAGGTCATCAACTCGATCAATTAAAATGTGCGAACATACTCCCAGCCTGCGGCAAAATAGGAGCTTCGGAAAAGGATATGGATAGCTCCAAAAAAAAATTTAATTTGAAAGTCTTGTTAAGACTGCCTAATGGTTTCTTAGATGTAGTTGCAAGTGCTCTAGTAGACATACAGAATGTGGAAGCATACCTGATGCACATGAACTGCTTGAACGAATAACGCGTGATTTTGTTTTACATGAGACTCGGTTTGGTCTGATTGCTGCACTCTTTGACGTACTAAAATAGTCCATGTGCCTTGTCTATGCTTCCACATTTTGTATACATGTCTACCAGGCGGTTTAGAACTACATCAGGTCGAAATTCCTCTATCCATTATGCTTTCATGGATGTCCATACCACTGCTCCAAAGCTCCCATTTTGGCACAGCAGGAGGATGCTGACAAAGGTTGTGGAATTTGGCTTTACATCTGCCAATTGCAATTGCATGAATGTTTCTAAGTAATTATAACACATTTTTAACAAATCCATTTTGGGCATATCTTGCAATCATGACTGTCCACGATACTACATTTTTTTGAGGCATTGTGTCGAGCGAGTTCACGTGCCTTGTCTACGGTTTCACATTTTGCATACATGTCTACCAGACACATTTGCAACCACATCTGACAAAATTCCTCTATCCTTTATGCTTTGATGGATATCCATACCATGTTCCAAAGCTCCCATTTTGGCACAAGCTGGGAGTATGTTGGCAAATGTAAACTGATTGGTTGAAGGCCTGTTTGTTACAAATGGTGAAACAATATGACTGCCTCATGAGGATAACCATGTCTTTTGTATGGAATAATTGTATCGCTTTATGAGCAATGAAAGACTGGAATGTCTTTCCTTGTGAAACCATGCTCATGAAAATACAGTCTGCACTAATTAAGATATGTAATAATTGAAAATACAGTCTGCACTATGTGAAAAGACACTGCTCCACCATTATGCAAAGCAACAGTCATCAACTCGATCATTAAATGTGCGAACATACTCCCAGCTGCTGGCAAAATAGGAGCTTCGGAAAAGGATATGGATAGCTCCAAAAAAATTTAATTTGAAAGTCTTGTTAAGACTGCCTAATGGTTTCTTAGATGTAGTTGCAAGTGCTCTAGTAGACATACAGAATGTGGAAGCATACCTGATGCACATGAACTGCTTGAACGAATAACGCGTGATTTTGTTTTACATGAGACTCGGTTTGGTCTGATTGCTGCACTCTTTGACGTACTAAAATAGTCCATGTGCCTTGTCTATGCTTCCACATTTTGCATACATGTCTACCAGGCAGTTGCAACTACATCAGTCAAAATTCCTCTATCCATTATGCTTTCATGGATGTCCATACCCTGTTCCAAAGCTCCCATTTTGGCACAGGCAGGGAGGATGCTGACAAAATTTGTGGAATTTGGCTTTACATCTGCCAATTGCAATTGCATGAATGTTTCTAAGTAATTATAACACATTTTTAACAAATCCATTTTGGGCATATCTTGCAATCATGACTGTCCACGATACTACATTTTTGTGAGGCATTGTGTCGAACAGTTCACGTGCCTTGTCTACGGTTTCACATTTTGCATACATGTCTACCAGCACATTTGCAACCACATCTGACAAAATTCCTCTATCCTTTATGCTTTGATGGATATCCATACCCTGTTCCAAAGCTCCCATTTTGGCACACGCTGGGAGTATATTGGAAAATGTAAACTGATTGGGTTGAAGGCCTGTTTGTTGCAAATGGTGAAACAATATGACTGCCTCATGAGGATAACCATGTCTTTTGTATGCTGGAATAATTGTATCGCCTATGAGCAATGAAAGACTGGACTGTCTTTCCTTGTGAAACCATGCTCATGAAAATACAGGTCTGCACTAATTGAAGATATGTAATAATTGAAAATACAGGTCTGCACTATGTGAAAAGACACTGTTCCACCATTATGCAAGAAACAGGTCATCAACTCGATCAATTAAAATGTGCGAACATACTCCCAGCTGCGGCAAAATAGGAGCTTCGGAAAAGGATATGGATAGCTCCAAAAAAAAATTTAATTTGAAAGTCTTGTTAAGACTGCCTAATGGTTTCTTAGATGTAGTTGCAAGTGCTCTAGTAGACATACAGAATGTGGAAGCATACCTGATGCACATGAACTGTTTGAACGAATAACACGTGATTTTTTTATACATGAGACTCAGTTTGGTCTGATTGCTGCATTTCTTTTCAAGAAAATATATGCAAACTAAACCCTTGTTTAATGTTCTCAACTCATCAGAATTGTCCTTATGGTCAACAGACTGCTCTGTGTGACTATTAACAGAGACTGCTCTATGTGACTATTAGCCATCCTCAAAGAAACCTAATGAGCTGTATGACTGACAATTAAATTTCACCAGTGAATTGCAGTCCTATTGAGGCGACTTGATGGTCTTAGAAAACAGTAAAAAAAAATGTGTGCGAACTAAATTTAAGTAATTACTGTAAGGTGAAAGCAACTGTGAGTGTCAAACTGGAGCCCTAGTCAAGACCGAGCAATGAAAAGCTTGTGCTTTGACCTTATTTGTCACTTTTTGGTAGGATGTGATGTTGTTAGAATCACCTCTGTGTTTATCCTCTTTTATCGCCCTGCACAGCACAAACTAACAATACAACCAGAGAACCAAAATATAGTGCCTTTGCCATTTTAAATCAGGCACAAATTCAAACACAGGATTATGCGCAAAAAAAAATTCTCCTCCGTGAACTGTTCGACAATATTCATGCATTAATCGCTCAAATCTTTACAGAGCAGACGGCTTCTAGTAAACCCTAACTACTGCATCTTTTTCTTCGTTTCAGAGTTTTCACCGCCGACAAGGTATTTTCAAGCATTTTTCACTATAATTTTAAAGATTTTCTTCCCATTGCTTTGAATAACATTAACCCTTGCCCTCAGGGATTTCCAACGACACAAATCTCACGAAACAGCAACATCGCTGCAGCACCCAAACACGCAACCATTTTGCCCTAAACAATAGGTACCACGATCCACACCTCTTTATCCAATACGACCTAATCCGACAGGCGTAGAAGTACAGGGGGAGATGGTGGCCTGTATGGATAGTGTACAGGAGGAGAGGCACCACAATCTAGAACACAGGGCAAGTATGAATGAAAAGACCGCAACGAATGACAGTCGCCGATGTCTGGACAGATTCGTCGACCAAACGATCTCGGCCATTGCTGTCTTCGTCCGTGTCAGAGCCCCTCCCATTTTCTCACAGAGAACACGCCTTTCGGCGTAATAAAAAAATGAGGAAAATTCAATAGGTTCAAAGGTCAAAATCCAACCACATTGCTTTCTTCATTAGCACTTTGTAGTCCTACTTTTTTAGTTTTAAGCTCGAGTAAATACAGTGTGTAATTGCAGGAAAATAGGCGATGCATGAAAGCATTAATAATTGAGCCCCTCTAGTGATTAGTCATATGAGCGGTAGGTATATTTTATCTCGTAGCCGAGCTCAACTATTTTTTAATTTTATTTTTTACACCATTAAGGTTTTTGAATGGATGGTGTTTGAATTGTTAGAAAACACGAAGACATCAATGAAAAGATGGAAATAAAATAGTGAAAATTAAATACATGCATGTATCACACCTTTTCCACAAGTCAAAGTGTAAGACCCTAATATTTATCGAGTTATTTGTGTTTCATTTTATTGTCTCAATCTCACTTGCATTATTCACATGAGTGCAATTTGTGCTTAAAGGGGCCAAAAATTTTTTTGGTGAAAATACAATAGGTTTTAGGGTCGAAACCCAAATGTGAACACCATCAAGGTTTTCAATTGGACAACATTTGATTTTTAGATAAGACGTAGACATCAATGGAAAGTTGGAAATAAAAAAGTGAGAATTAAATACATGCATGTTCTACACCTTTTCCATGGCTTAAATTGTAAAACCAAATAATATCCGCTATTTTTGTTACACTTTATTGAATCGATCTCGGTCGCATTATTCATGTGAGTGCAATTTATGCTTAAAAGAGCCAAAATAAATAATGGGAAAAATCTATGATTTCAAGTTTGAAACCCAACTGAAATACTTGTTTCTTGGAGCACTTTATAGCCCCCTTTATAATAAGTGTGGGGAAATAAAAGAAATGTGAACAATCATTGATAATTGAGTTCACATTATTCACGTGAGTGTAATTTGCACTTAAAGGTGCCAAAATAAGAAATGGAAAATATCAATATGTTCCATGTTCGAAACCCAATCAAAATGCTTGTTTCTTGGCCTTAGTATGTGTCACATGATTTGATCCTTCTAGACTCATGGCAAGCTCTAAGAGAGACCACTACTGGTTACATTTATTATGGGGTTTTCTATTATAAATCGTTAATGCATGAACAAGCATTAATAATTGAGCCCCTCCAGTGAATAGTCATACGAGTAATAGGTATATTTTACCTCCTAGCCAAGCTTGGCTATTTTTAAATTTTATTTTTTAACACCATTAAGGTTTTTGAATGGACGGTGTTTGAATTGTTAGAAAACACGAAGACATAAATGGAAAGATGGAAATGAAATAGTGAAAATTAAATACATGCATGTATCACACCTTTTCCATGGGTCAAATTGTAAGACCCCAATAATATCGATTATCTATGTTCTATTTTATTATCTCACCTTAATAATATCTCGCTATTTTTGTTACACTTTATTCAATCAATCTCGGTTGCATTATTCATGTGAGTGCAATTTATGCTTAAAAGAGCCAAAATAAATAATGGGAAAAATCCAACAGGTTTCAAGTTTGAAACCCAACTAAAATGCTTGTTTCTTGGAGCACTTTATAGCCCCCTTTATAATTCTAAGCTCGAGTAAGTGCGGGAAATAGATGAAGTGTGAACAATCATTGATAATTGAGTTCACATTATGCACGTGAGTGTAATTTGCACTTAAAGGTGCCAAAATAAGAAATGGAAAATATCAATACGTTCCATGTTTGAAACCCAATTGAAATGCTTGTTTCTTGGCCTCAATACACGCCACATGATTGATTTCTTCTAAACTCATAGCAATCTCTGAGAGAGACCACAACCTTTTACATTTATTATGGAGTTTTCTATTATAAATTGTTAATGCGTGAACAAGCATTAATAATTGAGCCCCTCTAGTGATTACTCATACAAGTGACAAGTATATTTTATCTCTTAGCCGAGCTCGGCTATTTTTTAATTTTATTTTTGTACACCATTATGGTTTTTGAAAGGATGGTGTTTGAATCATTAGAAAACATGAATACATCAATGGAAAGATGGAAATGAAATATTGAAAATTAAATGCATGCATGTATCGTACCTTTTCCATGGGTCAAATTGTAAGACCCTAATAATATCAATTATTTGTGTTCCATTTTATTATCTCAATCTCGCTTGCATTACATTCACATGAGTGTAATTTGTGCTTAAAGGGCCAAAATATAAAAATCATAAAATCCCAATAGGTTTCAAGGTGGAAACCCAAATGTAAACACCACCGTCAATGTTTTTAATTAGACAACGTTCGATTTTTTAGATAAGACGTGGACATCAATGGAAATTTGGAAATAAAAGAGTGGGAATTAAATACCTGCATGTTATATACCTTTTCCATAGTTTAAATTGTAACACTTAAATGATTTCCATTATTATTGTTACACTTTATTGAATCGATCTCGGTCGCATTATTCATGTGAGTGCAATTTATGCTTAAAAGAGCCAAAATAAATAATGGAAAAATCCAACATGTTTCAAGTTTGAATCTCAATTGAAATGCTTGTTTCTTATGACACTTTATAACCCTCCTTTAGAATTTTAAGCTCGAGTAAGCGCAGAGAAATAGATGATGTGTGAACAATCATTGATAATTGAGTTCACATTATTCGTGTGAGTGTAACTTAACTTAAAGGTGTCAAAATAAAAAACGTAAAATATCAGTACATTACATGTTCGAAGCCCAATAGAAATGCTTGTTTCGTAGCCTTAATACATGCCACACAGTCTTATCCTTCTAGACTCATGGCAAACCGTGTGAGAGACCACTACCGACAACATTTATTATGGGGATTTTTATTATAAATCATTAATGTAAAGTAATTTTATTGATTTGTTAGATTTTTCTCGAACATGTTATTACATAGTGAGATGTTATTAATTATTCTAGATCTACTCAATCCCCTTTTACATCACTCTAGAACCGAGTGTGTATAACTCAGTATACAATTTGTTAACATTTTCATACAAGTCGAGAACTAAGTATAGTCCATATGTGTCTACTTGAAAATCATCCTCTTGAATTCCATTCGGCATTTCACACATCTATGTAGGAATTGTTATCCATATTTCACCCCGTGCCAAATATTGGATTGACCACGATCCCGCATAAGAGGAAACAAAGTCAAAAGGTGGACAGAAAAGGATTCAAAATTGGCTAAGTATAAAGGTGTAAGCGGAGAATGCCAAGTGTCAGTATGGCGTTGATTCAAGGGGTGAATAGAGAAAAGGTTTTTAAACGAGCCCTAGACTACCACGTGTCCCAGGGGAAAGTAGACCGTTGGGGAAAAAGTTGGTTCTTTTCCCCTTGTTATCTCAAAAGGGGTAAAAGTTGCAAAATGGCCCGCAACTCCGCCCAAGGAAAAAGTTAGCATTTGGGCCCGAGTCAAAGCCAAACAGGGAATCGGAGGAAAGGGAAAAAGATAAATTGTGGACCCGTAGGCCCGATTTTTGTTCCAATTTGGCTGCCACATGTCCCATATCAAAAGGGGACCCATTTTTCAAGTTGTTTTCCCGCCCTCCTGTACGGACCCAATACAAACTTTGAAGGGGCATATCTTTTGACTCAGGGCTCAAAATATTATAAATTTGATGCCGTTGGAAAGATCTCAGCCTCACCTACGCCATGGATGTCTAAAACTTTAATTTTGTGGAGGTTAGGTAAAATAAAATTGAGGAAACGCATTCGAGCCTTGTCAATACAGATCCATCTGTCTCAACAACCAGATCGGATTCGATCTGTTTCCATCGTTTCCTCTTCTTTCAAGGTGCCTAATTAAGGAATCATGCAGTAAAGACAGATTTGGGGCATATTTTATCATAAGCATTAACAACAGTGGTTGAGCTTCAACTCACTTTTCCCACTTCCCTCTCTCTTTCTTCTCTCCGATTAAATCTATAAATATAGGGCATCTTCATTGTAAAGGTCGTTCATTCTTCTTCCCTGCCCCCCTCTCTCTTTCTTCTCCAGGGTCAAATGTGGAGTTTAAGCCTCCTCCCTTGGCTTTGTAATGACATTTTCCTACCTCTTTCCCGTTAATGGTGTACTGTGTGAACACCTGGAGCAATAAAATCTGTTTTCATGATGTGTTTTGTCCATCCTTTGCTCATTTTGTTGTCTCTTCTCGCCTCTCACCATTGCAGGGTATACTTGTGCATATCTTTGATGTCCATTGCAAGTTTTGGGATTTGTGTTTAAGGGGTTTGAAATGGTGTTCTGTGTGAACTTTATCCTTGGTCTGTGATGCATCTGTCCATCCTCTCCATTGCTCACCTCTCTCCATTTTAGGTAGTTGAGTTTGTGATCAACAGTTCCCTTTTCTCGATGCTATCACCTCTGTAGTGTAGGATTTCTTTATTTTCATGCTCTCTCTCTCTCCTTGGTCCCTTGGAATTGTTAGATTAGGAGTAGATAGTTGCATTTCCTTCCTTAGAAGTAGTTTAGTGCTAGGATTAGGAAGAGGAACCAGCCTTCTCTGGAGGATCATTCCCATTTGCAAGTCCCACAGCTTGGGGAATGATCCAATGTTATGAAAATCACACCAAATGACCTTGCCTTAGAAAAGCAGATCCATAACTCATTTGGGGGTGCTTTGTGATTTCGCACTAATAGGAACTTGGTGAACGATAGTGTGAACAACTAGTTACACTACTCGGGCCAAAGTTCTATAGCAAGACATTACAAGCTTGGTTTTGTGACTACACGTAAGCGACTCAAAACTTATCCCATTACCACACTACCATCTCTACATAGTTATCTGGATCATATTTCATTAATTAAATATTAAGTTTACAGTTAATCATTTTAATTTATTCATTTCTAATAAGGCATATCTTCCTCCTAAGGATAGGTTAACAAGGTTTCGTTATGTTATTCAATTCATGATAAAGGTATACAGAGAACTCATCAATTCATTGATTAGTGTATGTACCTCATACCACATATAAGTCAAACTTATATCGTTACAATCATTGATTAGGTTCAGTCAAGTATGGAAATAACCAGTTCATAACACTAATTAGTTATCATTCGTGATCATTATTAGACACTTAGACATTCAGGTTTGTCAAGTCAATTTAGTACATATGTACTTTAACTTGTGATCACAATGTACCTTCATTATTTTGTTCCATATCATTGTAACTATTTTCACACCGATATACGGTGGAAATCAAGTATGTTACTCACAATGATAATACTTTAACTTAAAAGTGTATAATGTTGTTGTTAAAAGACAACATTATGTTTCTCATTTTGTCATACATATACCTTTTTTCACATCATCTTATTTACCTAGGAAAACAAATATAATTTATTGACATACTTTTCTTTGTTATGATTTACGTTGTATTTCCTTTTTTGATTAATTATTATCGTTAAATATTTATTTAAATCATAACGACTTCGTAAATAGGTGTGATATAATATTAAATATCAATCCTCATTGAATACTTTGTTGTTAACAACAATACAAAATGCCTTAAGACACAATCATAATGATCGAACAAACATCTTTATTTTCGTAAAAATAATTGATAACATTAATACATGCACACAAAGTTATTATCAAAGATAATATTTTAATACATCATGCACATTGCCTTATATAATTGCTAATAATACTTACTTTAACATTAAGTACAATGCATTTATTACAATCATATGAATCAATACATTAATAAAAAATGAATGTCGCTTAATCCAGGTCCCTTAATCAACTTGTACTACTTCTCAATCCTGCAATCTATAGGATAAAATACAATAATATGCATGGTCGACTCAATAGAATGACATGAATCACTTACTCACAATCATGTTGTACTATCGAAATGAAGAGTATAAAATAATTATCTATCCTTTTCTTCATGTTTCTTTCACTCAATAACACGACCAAGACCATCAAGGTAATAAAATAGTCTTAGAATTCTCTATCGGTAATCTCGTACTCTACATTTCATGAACCTATAGACTTATCATACATTGTTTAGGAATTTTTTCATAAGCACGTCATTAATCAAGTTCTCTACTCAATTAATCATTATTGACCAATATGGTAACTAAGTATCAAACTTATAGACCTTAATGAAATGTGAAGAACAAACCAATGCAAAGATTACAACCCAATTAGCCATATGATTAATAACAACATTTTTAAAATACTAACAATCTAATATTGTATCTCAAGATCATCGTTACCCTCCTTTATTCACAACAATTGTCGACCAACAAGAAGTTCAACAAAATTCTCACTTAATAACCGAGTCTTACCTATTATGGAAACTAAGTTACACTTCTAGTTATACATTCAATCCCCAATATTCTAAATAAAATCCAGATCTCAAGTGTTTATAATAATGACCTAGTTATTGAGAATATTTATTAAAATCCCTTATCAAACTCGAAAGAGTTAAACACCACCAACTCGAGACGAGGTTATTCGAACCTCCTCCCATGAGGAAACCTAACATGAATATAACAATGAGGTGATTTTTATGCACACTCATGATTGAAAAGAAATTTTTCCATACCGATTTCAAAATGCGAGTTTGGATCAAGGAAAGCGAGATCGTAAGCACACATATTTTACAAAGCATCCTTACCAAAAATCTTTCAAGTAAGATGAACCCAAGATAGGTTGGTGAGTTGACATAATTTTCCATAGCCAAGCCACGGAGGGTGCTAAGGTAAACCGTGACGACCCCTGAAAGGTTAGTATTATGGGCTAGAAATCTTAATAAGAAGACAAGAAGAATATTGTAAGTTCCACATACTTGAATTATAAAGTCAAGTTATCTATATATTATACCGACGTAGATCCAAAAATGAACTCGTGTTTGCACATAGAGAGAGAGAGAGAGGGAGATCTATCCCGACATTCATACCTAGAACCATTATACCCTAAGTACATTACCCATGTCATTCTAACAAACAATTTCGACCATCCGGGTCATTTTTGGGCAAGGTTTAAGCATAAGTAGGAATGTGATTTCATTAGATAATATTTATATGAACAATATAAATTTCTATACTCATTTGCATCCATAATTTATCAAGATTATTTTTAATCTATTCCACTATTACAACAAGTATATTTTACTGTTTGCATAAAAAAGAAGAAAAACCAGATTATATGCTTTATCACACAATAGAACAAAAAAACATAGCTTTAAAGATTCATGCCTAATAAATGCAATGGGTCTGCAAATATTCCTAGTTATTTTCTTGCAAAAATATTCCAACTAAATGATCCAACAAACTTAGTACTTCAAACCGCAAAGATATCCTCGTGTTCTTGAAAGTCCCCATGAAATCCAAACATAAAACCCCCATACTTCCTCCGATTTATAAAAAAATTATACGCCAAATATAATAGCATCCACATTTAATAGAGAAGACAAAAATAGCCCTATTGTTAATAGCTCATAGATTTCCATGCACAATTCGCCCAAACGGGTTTAACAAATCAAAAAAGAAAAGAAAAAAGAAACCAAGTCGCATGCAGTTAGCTTCCTGTGGAAGCTTCAAGAATTCAAAACACTGTCAATGCATTCAATGCATTTTATTCCCACAGTGCCACATAGTGGCCTAATTTTAATTTTAGCAATTTCCCCCAAAAGTGGTCGTGGAGCTAAATTGGTCGGTCCAAGACTAAAATCAACAATAATCAAGTTCCCATTATTTACATGGGTCATTTAACGACTAGTTAATTATTTAAATGCAACTCAAACATGGTTGAAGATTAAATAATTTAACCAATGATAAAAAGCCACAAGCATGGTCGAAGACCATATAGTCTACCATAATAGAAAGGAAACCAATGGTATATGTTCGAAGACCATAATACAATCTTTCAATAAAATCAAAACAATTTACTTACAACCACCTTAGCAACCAATGCAAATCATAACAATCAAATGTCATATACAATGGTTTGAAATTCATTACAATCTTAACACCATTGCCATATTAATGGCTTTTAATACAATTAGTAATCCTTTATTTTGCTTCAAGGTCTAAGATCAAACATAGTCAGTGATCACTTAGCTTGGCATTACGATCGGTCGAAGACAAGAATAAAACCAAGCAAGTTTAATCATAGTGCATGGTGATATTTTTAATCATTGATTACACATTATATGCATAATAACCAAGCTTATTAAAGCAGTCAAGTAAATAATCCAAAGATCATATAAATTGAATTAATCTTTTTTGCAATACAAAACATTGGATTTTACCTTACTAATTAAATAAAACTGAAACTTTTACCTTGACGATCCTCGAAATTTACCCGTCCATTCTTTAAAGCCATCATATTGCGTTACACTCAATGATCGCCATAACGTCAAAATAGTTAGTATCTTTTAATCAATCATTATTATTTCTAATAACCGAAATAATACATTACAATTGTGTACAAATTTATCATGTATCACAAATCATTAATTTCAGCAAGCAAGATGAACCAGAATATCAATAACATGTACAACAACAAAATAGTACATCAATGCATCAAAATAATCACACACAACAAGTAAAGGTAACCTCATACAACAAGTACAACAAAAATGAGTTGTGACTCAATAAATAGTCAATGGTCACAAGGTGATGAGTGCAGGTGTGGTGTTGGGTATGCACCTACACACATGCATATATTTCCTTGTGGAAATATGTGTGTGTGTATAATTTCATATGTGGCCTCACATCAACACCAATCAAATTTCTTCTGTTGGTTAATTATTACTTCACAACATATTTTACAACCAAAACAAAATGAAAAAGTGGGATGTGACATACTTCCCCCTTAATGAATCATCATCTCGATGATTTAACTCATTAATAGAAATCAAAATAATCAAACATAGATTAATATCATACAACTAAGGAGAACAATCAACATTTTCATCCAAAAACTTGCAATTTTTCTAGATTTCATCTACATGTATTCAATTTTATCACAGTAACAACCTTTTAACTAGCAAAAATTGTCACATAGTTAACAATATGACATAATTTTATCATTACAGACAGTCATAATATACAATATTATTTAGGGGTGAGTCCACTAAGTTGGGGGCCGGAAGGAGTCTTAAGTGGACGCATTTTTTTGAAAAATAAAAAACTTCAACTGTACGAGTTTTTTGAAATAATTACACTCAAAATTGAAAGATGTTGTATGAATATGAATCGTAACATTTTGAGTCTAGTTTCTAAGCTACTAAATTTTATTGAAAACATATAATTTTAAGTGGGTCAAATAACTAAAATACCAACATGTGCTCCTATTTTTGTTAAAAAACATAATAGAGTGACTTTCGTGCCCCCACCATTTTTGAGCACCATTTAGTATTTTTGAAAACCCTTTGGTAGAAAGATAGCTAGGAGCATCTAGTTTGTGCTAGATTTTTTTAGATTTTTTTAGCTAGTAATTTTTTTAATGATTTTTCTAGTACATAAATTTTAAGTTTTGAAAAATAACGAGACTCCGACCGTGCCCCCTAACTACCTCAAAAATATCAAAAATTAGTTTTTAAAAAATATGTATAGAATTAGTCCTAGTTTGTGCTTAAATTTTTTTATTCAATTTCGATGAGTCGAAAAAGATACATGACAAAAGATAGACATGTTTAAACTTCAAAAAATAGCTATAAAAAGGCATTGTTAGAAAGTAAATAATATGGAAACATAATATTAGTCAAAAATTTGAAAAATTATATTTTTAGAAAGTAGATAGTTTGCTCTATGTTGTTGTATAATTTCTTTAAACGAATTGATCTTTTAACGTTGATTTATCATGGTAGAAGTGGATTCTTTTTCATTTTCCTACAAAAACATGTGGTTTATTGTGTTTGTGTAGGTCCATGTCTCAGGCTTGGTGATCCAAACCGGATCTAAGCCTCGAGGCATGGCTTGAGAAATTGAAAATACAAAACACGTACACATTCTTCATAGTATGAACATAATATGTGCGTTTGGCATGCTTGTATTTACATTTTATTATTTCTTATACTTTAAATTTATTTTAGTGAATAATAAGAAATTAGGATCACTCGCACCTTATGGAACTAGTCTCACAACTCCATTAGTCACGGTTTAGGAGATAGTTTTTATAATATAATTTGGTCAAGACATAGGTGATTTTCAAGATTTCAAAGATTCACGCCTAAATCTTTTAGCATTTAAATTCTACAATTGAAACCATACACCCTAAACCTTATACCCTAAACCCGAGGTCCTAAACCTAAACCCTAAACCCTAAAACTTAAACCATAAACCTTAAACCCTAAATCATTTACACCCTTAACATATTGCTTTAGTATTAGGATATGAGTAGCCGACTTGTGGCTTACCATATCATTTTATTATATAATTTATAATTTCTCATGCTTAATAGGCCGGCCTTAGTGATGGCCATAACATATGAATAGTATATATAGGGGATTGTAGGTAGTAGTTCATTATCATTTGAGCATTTGAGTCTTATTATATGGTTTGAGGTGCCCCTCAAAGTGGCAAAACTATTCTAATTGCATATTGAGATCATTATTTTGAAATATCATGCTATTTGGTGCTCTATTGTTGCTCATAATCTGAATTATACAAGTAATTTCATTACAAGTGGTATCAGAGCTGTGATCTAGGCCAAAATTAGGGCAAAACCCTAATTTTTTTGTTTCCGTCATATATATCAAACCAGAGTGAATTGGTGGGAGATATTTTTACCAGAGTTGTGAAACATTTTAAGTAAGGTTCCCTAAAAATTTTAGACTTTTTTATTTATTTTGCAAAAGTTATTACAAATTTAGGGTTATTTATAAAATCACTCCCTAGGGTGCAAATTGTGGAAAATTTTCAAGTTCTTTACATTTTCGGAAATATCTCAGAAAAATAGTATTAGTATCTTCTCTGTGTTTTTTCCTGTTCGGTCGAAATTGTATCAAAACCCTAAACCCTAAGGTTTGACATCATGGCGGGGCCTTCCACGAGAGTAAAAAAGAATCCGGTTACTCCGGGTAAAACCCCAGATAAAGATGGGGTAGTGATTAAAGAGATGGATTCGAAGGGGTAAATATTGATTCCTCAACACTAGGGTTTACCTTATTTGATCATAAGGTGAGCCAACTTGAGTATGAGCTTTGAAATGTATAATCTGAGATGGCCTCTAAAGGAGACATAGAACAAATCAATCAGCGGTTGGATGATATCATGCAACATATAAAGGGTAAACAATATGGCCCAAATCAGCCCCATATCAACCAAGGAGGATATTTAGTTCAAAACCATGGACAAAATAACCATGTTGGATCACTTTTCCACTAATCGAATCCAACTTATTCGCAACCACGAAACATGATGCTTTGAAAGTGGATATGCACAAATTTGATGGTAAGGATCCCCTGAATTGGATAAATCAAATGGAGAACTTCTTTCAGTTGCATCAAAACCATTAGGAAAAAAAAAGTGACATTAGCATCCTTGTATCTTGAACTGCACCAATTTGTTTGGTATCGATTGTTATGTGCTCATGGGTAGAAGAATGGTCTCAGTGTCACTTGGATAGTTTTTACCGAGGAGTTGCAATTGCACTATAGTTCCAATGTTTTAGAGAACTACTTTAGTCAATTAGCAAAGTTATGGAAAACAAGATCAGTTAAATATTATGTGCATCAATTCCAAAACCTATCCTTAAGGGTGGAGAATATTCTAGAAGAGAATCTGAATGACATATTTCTTGGGGTCTTAAGGACCACATCGAGCATGAGGTACATATGTTTAATCCACTCAAGCTTTTTTATTCTATTATCATGGCACGTCGAGCAGAGGAAAAGTTATTTGTAGTAGGAGGTCACCTTTCATTAACACCAGAGACCGTAGTATCTCTTCCCCTTCATTTGCTAGGCCAATTAGACTAACTCCTCAACAAATGGAAGAAAAGAGAGCAAAAGGATTATGTTTTAACTATGATAGAAAATATGGACTGGGACACAAATGTGTTGAGAAGAAGTTGTTCTATATCGACGGAGGTAATGAGGATGATGAGGAAGTTGAAATTATAGGAGAGGCTGAGGAACCAGTAGATGATGAAGTAGAGGATCACCAACCTACAATTTCTTGTCATGCATTGTCAGGTATTAGTACTCCTCAAACACTCAAGGTTATTGGCTATCTCAAAAAATAGAAGGTGACGGTGTTGATTGACTCAGGGAGTACTCATAACTTCATAAATAGTAAGTTAGTTGCTCGCCTCAATTGTTTTATTTATCTAGCTCCGTAAATGCAAGTTATGATCATGGGATGGTGGGACAGTCAAGTGCACAGGAAAGTGCCATAGTATCAAGCTTTCCATGGGAGACTACATGTTAGACTCACCTATGTTTGCTATTTCTATGGGAGGGGTAGATATTTTTTTGGGTGTCCAATGGCTCACAACCTTAGGTACTATAGAGATGAATTTCCAAGAATTGTGCATGCGATTTTATTCAAATGGAAGGACAATACAATTGAATGGGATGGTAGCTAAGTCTCCATAGATTATTAGCTCTCATCAAATGCAGAAGGTTCTCAGAAAAGGAGTAGATGGATTTATAGCAAAGTTATTTTCCATAGAAGTACAAAATATAGAGTCTTCAATGTCACCTGATCTTTAGAAGATTGTTGATGCTCACTCATTTGTTTTTGATGCAATTCCAAAAGGACTACCACCAGTTAGGGATCATGATCATGCCATTCAGTTGATTCCAAGGAGCCAAACACCTAACATCAGACCATACAGATACCCATATTCCCAGAAAAGTGAGATCGAGAAAATGGTTGAGGAAATGTTGAAGGCATGTATCATCAGGCATAGCCAGAGTGCATATTCTTTACCGGTGTGGTCATGGTACATAAGAAGGATGAAACATGGAGGATATGTCCAGATTCGAGGACTCAACAAGTACACCATCAAAGATAAGTTTCCTATTCCAGTAATTGATGATTTACTTCATGAATTGCATGGTGCTATTTATTTCACAAAATAAGATCTTCATTTGGGGTACCATCAAATTAGAATAAAAGAGGAAGATGTTCATAAAACGGATTTTAAGACTCATGAGGGCCATTATGAGTTTTTGGTAATGCCTTTTGGTCTTACAAATGCACCCTCAACCTTTCAAAGCTTAATGAACACTTGTTTTTAGGCCATTTTAAAGGAAATTTGTATTATTTTTCTTTGAGGACATATTGATTTACAGTAAGACATGGGAATAACACTTACAACATGTAAAGAAAGTGTTGGAAGTTTTGGAGAAAAATACTCTCTATGCAAAGCCATCCAAATGTTCTTTTGGTGTACAAGAGGTAGAGTACTTGGGTCACATTGTATCCCATGAAGGCGTCAAAGTTGATCCTTAGAAGATCAAAGCTATGGTGGAATGGCCAAGGCCCAAAACTCTCAAAAATCTTCATGGGTTCCTAGGACTAACAGGGTACTACAGAAGATTTGTGTGGGGATATGGTAGAATAGCAACCCCACTCACTGCATTGTTAAAGAAGGATGCCTTCCATTGGATAGACATAGCCACTAAATCCTTTGAGCAACTGAAGGAAGCCATGCGTAGCACCCCAGTTTTGGCTACTCCCAACTTCTCAAAAAAATTCATTGTTGAATGTGACGCTTCAGACAAGGATTGGGATTAGTTCTAATGCAGGAAGGAAGACCAATTACATTTGAGAGTCACCAATTCAAAGCAAAAGATCTGCTCAAACCTATCTATGAGAAAGAAATGATGGATATTCTTCATGTGGTCAAGCAATGGAGGCCCTATCTCATGGGTAGACACTTCAAGGTAAAAACTAATCATGATAGTCTCAAATACTTTTTGGAGCAAAGGTTATCATCTTAGGAACATGACAGTGGGTGCAAAAATGCATACACATCATGATAGTCTCAAAATACCGATCATGATGCCTTGCTATGTGGAATGTCCATGTTGATGGCCATAGATTGGGTGGATGAAGTAAGATTGGAATGGGATCATGACAAGCATACATAATCTCTAATACAAAATATCAAGCAAGGATCTATGACATCTAACAAATTTGAGTGGAAAGGTAATGCCCTATGGTACAAGGACATGTTATACTTGAGAAAGATTCCTAGTTTAAGCATAAGATTCTTGCATAGCTACATGCCTCACATGTTGGAGGACACTCTGGTTTTTGAAGACATATCATAGAATAAAAAGAGACTTATTTTGGGAAGGACTCAAGGGGATGTACAAAAGTTTGTATTAGAGTGTTTAGTGTGCCAACAAAAACAAAGGTGAAACAATTAAGACACTAGGTCTGTCATTGCAACCCTTACCAATTCCTAACCGTAGATAAGAGGAGGTCTCCATGGATTTCATCACCGGATTGCCTTGTTTAGAGGGTAAGAATGTTATTTTGGTGATTGTGGATAGGCTCACAAAATATGCCCATTTTTATGCCCTATCACATCCATTTGAAGCCAAGATACGATCGTAGCTATTTTTTTTTGGAGACAATTCAAAGGCTACCTGGAACCCCAAAGATAATTGTAAGTGATCGTGATATTTCACAAGTAATTTTTGGATGAAATTATTTTCATGTTTGGGTACTCGGCTAGCTCACGTTCATATCATCATCCTCAAACTGATGGGAAAACGGAAGTGATCAAAAAATGCTTAGAGGGGTATCTATGTTCTTTTGTATCAGATAAACAGGAAAGGTGGATTAAATGGCTACCACTTGCAAAATGGTGGTATAACACATCTTTTGATACCTCTTCTCAAATGACCCCAATTTTAGCATTATATGGTTACCATCCACATTCTATCACTTCCTCCTTGAGGGTGCACACTAAGGTTAGAGATTTTGAGGAACACATTCAACATCAACAACATGTTTTGGTTAGTTTGAAGGAGAATTTAGTATTAGCACAAAACATGATGAAACAACAAGTAGATCAACACCGTAGTGAAAGAAATTTTGAAATTGGTGACTGGGTTTTTATACATCTCCAGCCTTACAAACAAATGTCCCTAAAGCAATAGAAAAAGGACAAAAAACTTGCTCCTAAATATTATGGCCCTTATCAGGTTCTACAGAAAATTGGCAGTGTTGCTTATAAACTAGAGTTGCCTCCATCTTCACACATACACCTAGTATTCCATGTTTCATGCTTGAAGAAGGTTATTGGACATAAATTTGAAGCCCAAACAGAGTTACCAAAACTTGATGAGGAAGGAAGAATCATTTTGGAGCCAGAAAAGATTCTGCAAACACGTACTAAGAGGCTGAGAACTAGAGACATTAAGGAATATCTGATCAAGTGGAAGAATTTGAGCATAGAAGATGCAACCTGGGAGGATGAAGGTTTTCTGTAGAAACATCCAGATTATTCAATGTTGAGGACAACGTTGGTTTGAAGGGGAAGGGCATGCTATGCCCTTAACCTATTGCTTGTATTAGGATATGAGTAGCCGACTTGTGGCTTACCATATCATTTATTCTTTCTCATGCTTAATAGACGGCCTTGGTCATGGCCATAGTATATGAATAGTATATACAGGGGATTTTAGGTAGTAGTTCATTATCATTTGAGCATTTGAGTCTTATTACATGGTTTGGAGGTTGCCCCCTCGAAGTGGCGAAGCTACTCTAATTGCATATTGAGATTATTATTCTAAATATCATGTTAATTTTTTTCTATTATTGCTCATAATCATATTATACAAGTAATTTTATTACAAAATACTAAGCCCTAAACCCTAATCCTTAATTATTCAACCCTTACCAATGAGCCCTAAACCCTAAACCTTAAGCCTTAATCCCTAATCCCTAAACCCTAAACCCTAAACCATGAACCATGAGCCCTAAATGTTAAACCCTAAACCTTGAAAATTAAATCCTAAACCCTAAACTCTAACCTATAAACCCTAAACCCTAAACATTGAATCCTAAACCTTAAAGCATGGGCCTTAAACCCTAAACCATAAGCCCCGAATCTTAAACACTAAACCATAAACCCAAAACTCGTGACCTAAACCTTTAACCTCAACCCTTTACCTTGAGACCTAAACCTAACTATAAATCTTGAAACTAAAATAATAAACCATTAACCCTAAACACTAAATCCTAAACTCTAAAACATAAACCCTAAACCCTAAACCCTAAACCTTGAACCCTAAGCCTTAAACCCTAGACACTAAATCCGAGAGCCACTCGAGCTCTAACTCGTAAACCTTAAACCATAATTCGAACTCCAAACCTTAAGCCATAAACCATGAACCCTAAACCCTAAACCCTAATCCCTAAACCATAAACCCTAAACCTTAAGCCTTAAACCCTACACCCTAATCCCTAAGCCCTAAGCCCTAAACCTTAAACCCTGAGACCTAAACCCTAAACCCTAAATCTAGAGCCCTCAACTCTAACCCCTAAACCTTAAACCCATAACCCCGATCCCCAAACCACGAACCGTAAACCCTAACCATGTGTACCCAACCCCTAACCCCTAAAATCTAAACCATCACCCTAAACCATAAACCCTAAATGTTAAGCTCTAAATGTTACATCACAATCTATAAACCCCGAACCATGAGCCCTAAATGTTAAACCCTAAACCCTAAAAATAAATCCTAAACCCTAAACCCTAAACTCTAAACCCTAAGCACTAAATCCTAAACCCTAAACCCTAAGCCCTAAACTCTAAGCCCTAAATCCTAAACCCTAAACCTTAAACCCTAAACCCTAATCCCTAAACACTAAACCCTAAACCCTGAACTTTGTGACCTAAACCCTTAACCCTGAGACCTAAACCCTAAACTATAAACCCTAAACCCTAAAACAAAAATAATAAACCTTAAACCCTAAACACTAAATCCTGAACCCTAAACCATAAACCCTAAACCTTGAACCCTAAGCCCTAATCCATAAACCCTAAACACTAAATCCAAAACCCTAAGCTCTAACCCCTAAACCTCATATATTTCTAGTAGGTCTCATGAGTGAGTTCATTTTTTTAATATCTTAGGACCATATTTCCTAGTCTTGTGCCTAGAACCATCATTGAGTCTACTTGTACAACTACCTTGTTTATGAGAGGTGGGACAAGAAACTAAATGGATATGACATCTACCTTGTGATTTGCAATGCATATTACACATCTCTACCAAACTTGTTTCTCCTCACATATACTTGTGCTCTTGAATGTCAATTTCTTCACACTCAACAAATTTCACATTTCTCATATTTCCATGTATGGTATTATGCAAACTTATGATGACCCATCTGGAAGTCGGAAAAAATAACCATCGCAACAATAAAATTAATCTTAAAGGAAATGGAAGAAACATAGAGAATATACCAATGCGGAGGTGTAAGATCATAACCGAATTGCCTACATTATCCTCTCCTCTAGAGAAAGAGAAAGCTCTTCGTTACTAGAATGGATAGAAAATTTGACAGAACTTCCTGAAGTGTTCAAAATAAGCATAACAATTGGGAATGGCTAAGAACATAAAGGGGTTATCAATCATGCATAGTAAATCTTTCTAATTTAGTTTTGAATGGGAGTTTGCTTTGGCCTACAACTTAGTGACCTTCCATTAATTGATAATTCCTTCTATGATAAACCCATGGATGCTTTCAAAAATGCCACAAAAAATATAGGGGTATTCATCAAGCCTAGTAAAGGGTGTGATGTGATTTCTAAACAACTTGAAATTCATATAGATTTAGAGGTCATAACATGAATTTACAAATATCTCTATCGTTATAAATGGAATCCAAGTAACGATGTCTCCCTATATCCAAGGATCAGGACTACTAGGGTATGTGGCAAGATTGGACATTCAGGAATCATTGAGTGTCTAAATCAAAATGTCGTTGTATTTAGAGAAACATTTTCAAACATTGGAGTAATGCATCTTGGAAAATAAACTTGAACCTCATAAATCATCTGAAATTGCCAACTTACACAAGCACTGGACATATCATGCTTTTTTCTTTGAATGAAACCTTCATTCCCGACAACTTGCAATTGAAAGAATTATTCAAAAGAGCATCAAAAACATAACTTTATACCAAATTGTTCTTGGGTATCTAGCACTTCCCTCCTTCAAAATATCAACATATGAAAGACATCAAATTTTGGTGAATGTCTTTGAATTTTGTTCTTACGAAGGACCGATGAACCCTTTTCGAGTTGAATACTCATTTACTAATAAGAATGGATAAGACACAAAACATTACAATGAGTGAAATAGTTACCATGCAATGGGAAAAAGAAGATAGTTGTATTTTTTTTTTTTATTAAGGGCAAATAGTTTTGAAGGGACTATACCCTGTATACAAAAGGGCTCAAAAGCCAGATAGTAAAGATGAGAGAAGCAGCCCAGAGAAGGGCAAAAAAGCCAACCAAGGAAGGCTCAACAGCCAGATATTACAATATAGGAGAAAAAAGGATCTAAACGTACAAAGATCCAGAGAAAAGAAGGCAAGATCAAAAAGGAACCAAAAGAGAAACAACATAAGGAGCCTCGCCACAAAACAACTCCAGAACCGCCCGATGACAGCCACATCGCAGCCAAAAACAACATCACAAGAGCCCTTTACTTGATGGCTCTGTCAATTTTGGTCTTGATAGCCTGCAGTGACATGAAGAAGGCAATGGCAGTGGCCTGAGAGGGGTCTTGTAAATCAGCCTGGGAAATTGCAATGTCCCTTTTCTCTTTAGGGCCCCATATGTCCTCATTGATCCCACTTAAACTGCAAACACTGTGGACATGTTGCTCAATGAAATTGTAAATGCTTTTGAGGGTAGACAAAATGCAGTCATTTCGGCTTTTAGCATTCCCAATCTGCCATCTAGGGACTGTAGTTTCTTGAAGACTTCACCAATAACCCCCTCTTCCTCCTCACTTTGAAGGATCCTTTTACCCTTAGCTTTTTCCATGTTTTTTATAGCCCCTTTGAGCTCTTGAAGCTCCTTTTCTAATTTGTCCACCCTTTCCAGCAATTCCTCCTCTTTGGGCTCCTCCACCGGCCTGCTGATATGCAGGAGGTTTTCAGCTAGTTCTAAGTCCTTGTGGCTCCTTAGGACTCATTGGGAAGCAGGGATTTTGGCTTTGAGGCTCTTGCTTTTCTTGTTGGAGGTCGCATCTTCATTCTTTCTTTTTAGCAGGGGGAGTGGGAGCAGTGTGGGCAGGTGTAGGTATGGAGGAGGGAGGTGGGATAGGATTCACGGGAGGGCAGCTGGAGAAATGGCGGTGAATCAAGAGGATAAGGCCCTGGTGCAAAGGGACAGCCCTAGAGTGGCTTTGAACTTCCCTTATAGATTTCTCCAGAGAGTTAATCAGATAATGAGGAAAGCTGATAATGTTATTTCTACGAAAATGATTCGAAAAAATCGATTGTTTTGAGGTATAGTCACATATCTTCCTTCAAGGGTAACATACCTTACCACCATTTTGGCTAGTTCAGCAAACGGTTCAAGGATCGACTCCACCTTGAGGCCAGCAGTCACGAACTCAAGATTCTCTCCCTCTTCCAAAAATTTCTTGGTTTCAACCTCCCTGTCGACCTTCTTATTGAAAAATTTTGTGCCTTCCAGGCTGAGGCCCGTGATCTGAGCTATGAGCTCTTATGTGATTTCCATTTTCATGTTACTATATTTGACTATTCTGTTCTTCCAACCCCGGGTGAATTTGATAGAGATGTCTTGGTCGAAGCCTTGGATCCTTTCAATGAAATTAGATAGGCCCCCGATTTGCAGGTATTCCCAAAGCTCCGTGTTCTCTTTCCACTCAGATTGTGGGTCGGTTCGGTTTTGCATGGTGGCCCCCCATGTTTCCTCTGCACCTTTTCCTGTTCTCAACGGTAAAATAGCTATCAATGTGTGGAATAGGCCGAACTTTGAACTTGGAATTTGAATCTTTCCTTCCCGTGAAAGCCGATTTAATTATTATGCTACACTTGTTATTATTGCCCCACGCCTCGGCTTTCCTCCTATACCAAGAAATGATGACAGCCCCGCCACATAGATCGCAACAATCATCCAAATCTTTTGTGATGTCATCCACATGTACTTGGGGATCCGCACATTAGCATCTAAAAAATAGCCGTTAGTTATGATTTTCACTGCCATGAAGATCAATGATTATGGCTTTATTGACATGAGCGGGCAGAACTTCCCCTCCAATCCAAGTTTGAAAGGGATTATTAACACCGAAGTTAGCCAAACTGTCAGCTACCCTATTTCCTTCCCAGAGTGTGGGTGATTTGGACATTTACAAAGCTTTTACATATATCAATAGCTTCTTCTATAAATCCCTAATAGACCAGCTGGGGTGTTGCTTTTTATTTAGAAGATTGATAATATTTAGAGAATCACCTTCAATTATGATATTTGGAATATTACAATCTCTGGCAAGTCTAATGCCCCAAAGAGCCGCCATGGCTTCAGAATAATGATTAGTTTGTCTGCCCATTCTCCCAGAAAAAGCAACATAACAGCCTCTTTGATCCCTGATGATTCCTCCTCCTCCAGAGTCACCCGGATTGCCCTTAGAGGCCCCATCAAAATTTAACTTGTGCCAATCAGTGGGGGGTTTAATCCATCAGACTGTGTTTTACAAGCGATTACCATTGTTATTTCTATTGATAAAGGGCAATATTCCATTCAAATCAATGCATTCTTCATTCTCCGTGTAGAGTCTATTTTTAGGGGGTTTAAATCTAGCAATATTATCTTGCACAGCAATGATAATTTCCTTATATATTTTGTTACAAGCCTGTCTATTGTTTCTGAAAATATTATCATTACGAGCCTTCCAGATTCTCCACATAGTGTGGGGCAAAACAAGTTGCCATAGCCTTTTCACCATGCAATGTTTGAATGGAGAGCTCCATTGCTCCCAAGCCTGAGGGCAGGTAAGGGGAAAAATCCATCTCAGATTAAATTTTGCAAAAACAAGCTGCCAAATTTTGGAAGCAATCTCACAATGGAGGAATAAATGCTTTATATCTTCAGCCTCTTGCTGACACATGCAACATCTATTCGGCATGATGAATCCCTTCTTGATGAGGTTGTCATTAGTTAGGATCTTGCCATTAATAATTAGCCACCAAAAGAAGTTCACCCTAGGGTTAGCTCCAACATCCACAATTTGTGCCACTTAATTTCGCTTGCCATGGATGCAAAGAAAGAATTATATCCTGCTTTAACAGTGTAATCCCCATCAAAAGAATCTTTCCAGATGAGCTCATCCTTAAGATTTTGATTACTTATATGGATTAGGGAAAGTTGATTCGGAGAGATGTAATATCAGCCTGAATATTAATATTCTCCACTTTTAGCTGCTTCCATTTTCTTTTGTTTCCATTCCTCTCAATGTATCCCTAGATTTTGTGTCCATACTTTGCAATTAAGCTGTCTTTAATATGATCATAATCAGAAATCCAGTTAGAATCCGTCCACTTATCACCTAGAAGTTTATGTTTTGCCCATCTCCAAGCTTCCAGCTGCACCCCTGAGAAAGAATGTGTTTGCTGCGAAGAAGGTTGTTCCAGAAAATAGAACCACTCGGAAGGGACTGATCATAAATGAAGGAAATCTTGCTTTGATTTGAAAGATATTTGATCTTAATCAGCTCTGTCCAAGGCCTGTGCTCTTTTATAAGCCTCCATCCTAATTTTGCAGTAAGGGCAGTACTCATATGTTTGATATCTTTGATGTCTAACCCCCCTAGTCTCTTAGGTTTACAAACTTGTTCCCAAGCCACCAGATGATATCTGAATCATCCTCAGTACCGTGCCACAAAAAGTGTTTTTGAATCTTCTCAATACTGTTCATCACAGCTGTAGGCATGCTGAACATTGACAGAATGTAGATAGGCAAGTTTTGAAGCGTGCTTTTAACCAAAAGACACTTACCTGCACTTGAAAGAACTACTCCTTTCCAGCCAACCAACTTTCTTTGAAATCTCTTAATAAGATCATTCCATACCTCCACTGAAATTTTGCCAGTACTTAAAGGTAGCCCTAAGTAAGTAGCTGGTAGAGAATTAATTGTGCATCCTAGAATATTAGCGATCTTTCTTTGCCTCTCCTCAGGAGTATTGAAGAAATAAATAGAGCTTTTGTCAAAATTAAATTTTTGCCCCGAGGCTTCCTCATAAAATCTGAGGATAGTTTTAATGGCCTTTGCCTCAATAATAGAAGCCATTAGTAGCAGCAAAGTGTCATCAGCAAACTGCTGATGAGAGGAGATCTGATTACCAGTAGTTGGAGGGAAGCCTTTTAGCATGCCAATGTCAATAGCTTTGGAAATAGATCTGCTTAAACTGTCAGCCATAATAATGAATAAAAGAGGGGAGATTGGGTCGCCTTGCCGTATACCTCTATTACTGGCAAAAAAACCCACAGGTTCCCCATTAACAACCACAAAGAATCTAGAGGTAGAGATGCAAGAGTGAATGATTTTTCTGAATTTGCTTTGAAAACCAAATTTGGACAGGACCTCATCCATGAATCTCCAGGAGACTCTGTCGAAAGCTTTATGCATGTCAAGTTTGATGGCCATCCCCGCCTTTTTACTTTTATCCATAGAATGTATAGTTTCATGTACCATGATAATTCCATCTTGGATAATTCTTCCTTGAATGAATCCGCTCTGTTGTTGAGAAATGATCTCCATGAGAATAGGTTGCATTCTAGTGGTGAGAATCTTTGTGAAGATCCTATAAATGACATTAACCAAACTGATAGGCCTGAAATCTTTGAAGTCTTTTGCATCCATCTTTTTCGGGGCAAGCACAATGTGTGTATTATTTAGTTCTTTAATAAGATTTCCCTGCGTAAAATTCATTGACACTTTCAAGAGATCTTTAGAGCATATTTCCCAACATCTTTGGAAAAAGTTAGCCGAGAAGCCATCTAGACTGGAGCCTTATCCCCTTCTAAAGCAAAGACGGCATTTTTAACCTCAATGGTGACAGTTTTTGAAAGACTTTTAAATCTCTCAGCAGGTATTATATTATTAGGAATGGAGTCTAGGAGGAAAGATGCCGCTTGTTCATTGTAGGAGGTATCTTCAGTGAGGAGGTTCTTGTAAAAATTTAGTGCCTCTGTTTTGATATCTTCAGGATCCTTAGTAATGTTTCCATTTCTTTTAGCAACTTGTAAATTCTGTTACAAGCTCTATGTTTGATGGCTGTCAGGTGAAATTTTTTTGTATTTCTGTCTCCATCCTTAAGCCAAAGGGCTCTAGATTTCATTCTCCAAAAGGTTTCTTCATGGCTGTTTATATTATGTAGATCTGATAGGAGTTTTTTTCCCGATGATCTTCAAGGGTCATACCTTTCATGGAGACATTTAGCTCAAGCTCTTCAAGTTGTTGCTTAAGTTCTTTCTTCTTTTCAAAAATGTTTCCAAAAACCTCTTTATTCCATTTTCTAACTTTCTGTTTAACATTCTTTAACTTCTGAAGGACCCTGAATTGGGCCGTCCCTGTGCCTTCCCAAACCCACCACTCTTTAATTTTGTCCAGAATGTCCTCATGTTCAAACCACATTTTCTCAAATTTGAAATTACAATGAAAAGGTTTTGTCCAATAGAAGAAATTGAGGACTATTGGATTATGAAGAAGATAGTTGTATTGGGTAACATTTATTTGTACCAAATTATTCTTGGATATATGTAATTTCCCTCCTTATAAATATTAGTAGATGAAAGGAATCAAATTATGATGACCCCTTTGAATGTTGCACCCGTGAAGTAGATGAACCCTTTTAGTTGAATATTCTTTTTCAATACTTATAAGAATGGGTAATACATAGAACATTACCTTGAGTGAATGGGTGAGCCTAACCCCGAGCCTTAGACCCTAACCCCTAATCCCTAACCCCTAAACCCCGAGCCTTAGACCCTAAACCCCGAACCTTAAACCCTAAACCCTAAACCATGTGCCCTAAAACTTGAACCCCGACCTTTAAACCTTATTCCCTAATTCCTAAACCCCGATCCCTAAACCCTAAACCCTAAACCTTGAGCCCTAAACCCCAAACTCTAAGCCCTAAACCAAAACCTTGAACCCCGAACCCTAAACCCCGAGCCATAAACCACGAACCCTCAACTCTTAACCCTAAACCCTAAACCCTAAACCCTAAGCCCTAAACCCTAAACCATGAACCTTGATCCATAAACCCTAAACCCTGAGCCCTAAACCTTGAACGCCGAACCTTGAGCCGTAAACCCTAAACCCTAAATCCTAAATCCTTAACCATGAGCCATAAACCCTAAACTCTAAACTCTAAACCATAAACCCTAAACCTTGAGCCCTAAGTCTTGAGCCCTAAACCCTAAAATTTGAACTATGAGCCATAAACACTAAACCTTAAACCCTAAACTCTAAACCTCGAGTCTTAAATCCTAAACATTAAACCCTAAATCCTGATCCCTAAACCTTAAACCCTAACCCAAAGGAAAGTCCTAATAAGATCATTCAATGTGTTTCAGTGCGTAGGGAATAATGTCTAAGGTGATTGATCGACTCATTTAGTTTTGACGAGAGACTACTTCCTTTGAAGGCCTTAAAATGCATTTTTCCCATTCTGTAACTAATTGAACACCCTTTAGAACAAGCTAAAATGAGTTAGTCATGTCACCGAGAAGTATCAAGTACCATCATGTGTGAATTAGTAAGGCATTGTTTGTTTCCATAAGAGACATGCGCAAAAACATGTATGAGAATCATGAATTTGATTCCATGAAAGAATGTTTTTAGAGCTAGGAAAGGTGAGGGATGATGTTTATATGGAGCACCACGTTTCTAAGAATGAGCAATCATCTGAGTTCACTTGATGCAATTCACTTTGTATTATTTGTAAAAACTCTATCAATACCTAGTAATGTTATCACACCTTAAGGAGTCACATTACAATCACCTCATTTTGGCCATAGGACAGAATCCCATTCAGGGAGCAATCCTCTATCTACAAAGCGAGGATCTCATTTTAGTAAGAAGTAGACAAACATCATAGAGTTGATTCATGGTCACTAAAGTGAATTATGGACCAAATTTTAAAATTGGTACCAATTTAAGTAGTGGTAGGGCCAAAATCCAATTTAGAAGGTCAAAAACCTAAAAATGACTATATGCTTTCCCAAAACAAATACCGACTACAATATATATGCCCTGGAATTTTTAGGTCCTTTCATTTGATATCCTGAAAATGAGTAAGTACTAACTAGATTAGATTTTGAAAAGCTATCTTCTAAATTATAATTGTTGGAGCTACTACCACTTCCTTCCATCAAAGCAGAGTGACCCCGATTTCTTATATTTACTAAAATAAATTTAAAATAAAGTTAAAGTAATAAAATAAATCATATACTTAAAACATTTATTTTTGTAAGTATAAGCCCCCATATACACCTCCATAGTCCATATTATGCAAAACATGCATGCATTTTGACTTCTCTAAAATGCACACGCATTTTGAATTCTCTAAAACGCACACGCATTTTGACTTCTCTAAAACGCACACGCATTTTGACTTCTCTAAAACGCGTAGGCATTTCAGATTCTTTAAAACACATACATGTTATAGGTTTGGTAATTACCAAACCAAAAAAATTAAAATGTGTACGTGTTTCATCTGTTTTCGTGTTTTTTCCACTTTTGGCCCCCCAACTTGGTGCACTTACCCTTGGTATACATAATGAGATAGTCAAAAACAAGTTATATATTACTTAAATAGACACGGAAAACACTTTTTTTATTTCATCCAAGTCTTCCTAAGATGCGAAGTTCGTTAGAACACTTATCTTTTCAAATATTGCCTTGTATAATTCTTAATTTTTTAAAAATGCATCCAATTATTTTCTACTCTTGAGTTGGTTTTACCAAAATAATTCTATGGTTTTTCTCTTTTCTTATTCAGAATGCTATTTCTTTGACATCTCCATCCTTTAATCATGTCTAATGGTAACCTAATCATTAAACTATTATTTTCTTTGCCATGTATGCTTGTTTTTTCTACATACTTTCCAGGAATTTGTTTGTCCTTTCAATTCAATAAACCATTGACTTACGTTGAGATAGTCAATATTAATCAATAAGTCATAAGTCCCTAAATGAAGTATAACTCCAATTTCTGTGATGAAGTTAAACAACGTCAATGTTGTATTGATAGACATAGGTCTATAGTTTAAACAAATTTCTTCTCATATGATAAAGACTAGATTTCTCATTCAGTTTCTAGATAATTAGTAGATATAAATAACTCAAAGTACTAGTATCTAATTAGAACAACAACATGAAGTCCTACTTAATTTACCTAATATTTCCTTAGGAATAACTTGTTCCTTTTCTTAGTTGTTAGCCATTGTAATGTTGTTCTACTCTTTATTGCTAGAAATTACATGTTTTATTGTTGTACTCATCCCGTAGCCCATATTTTTCTCGCCATATTTCTTCCACCACTTTTTCTTAGCATTCAATGGTGAAGAAATGTTGATGCTCTTATTATAATCTTTCTTTTTATGAGTTGGAATTTCCTATAGATTATATTCTAGCTTACTAGCTTTTCCGAACATCACTTCCATGGTAGATCGTCCATGTTCATCTACTTTTTCTCCCATATACGGGTTTAATTCCTCATTGAAATTATAGATCCAAATCCTGTCACCATTAGTAAGTTTAGCAATCAAGCAATTCCCTTGCTAATTGTTATCAATAAGTTCAAGTTATTTTTCTTCAAACTTATCATTTTCACCCATTACCAAATTACTCCAAGGCAACTATTTGGTTTCGGTGTCTCAAGGATTGTTATAATTTTATCTAAATTATTAACTATTGAACCTACGATATAATCTAGCCTGGTCATTTTCCACAAGACATCCTTCTCAAATCAATTGTATTCTTTTAACAAGAATAAGATGTTTGGTTAGCATAAGGACCCATTAAGTCCAAGAGTTACAACCTTTAGCTCTGATACAAAAATGTAACACCCATGTTATACTTCAAGAAACTAAGGGAATTATTTTTATAAACATTAAACTACCTTTTATGCCTTCAACGATTTTCAACATGCAACAGATAAATCTAACATACTAATTAAGTTTACAAAATCCCTTAATTATTTTTATGTTGCAGAATGGCTCAACATTATTACTCGACCAAAACTAAGTAATTCAACATTATTAATACCCCGAATCCATTTGATAACCATGTGTAACTGCAAAGGGTTTCCAAATCTAATTGATACCCTTTTACATCACTCTAACCGGGTGTGTATAACATGTATACAATTGGTTAACCTTTTCATACATGTCAGAGAACTAAGTGTAGTTCTTATGTGTCTACTTGAAAATCATCCAACTAAATTTCATCCGGCATTTCACACATCTATATAGGAACTTAGTGAACTGACAATGTAAACAACTAGTTACACTACTCAGGCCAAAGTTTTATATCAAGAAGTTGCAAGCTTGGTTTTGTGATTGCACATAAGACACTCAAAACCCGTTCCATCACCACACTACCATCTCTACAAAATTATCTCAATCAAATTTCATTAATTAAGTATTAAGTTTATAGTTAAACATTTTAATTTATTCATTTGCAATAAGGTATGCTTTCCTACTAAGGATATGTTAACATGGTTTCGTTATGTTATCCAATTCACGATATAGGTATACAAAGGTGAACTCATCAAGTCACCGACTAATGTATCTACCTCATGCCACATCTATGTCAAACTTATATTGTTCTATAATCATTGGTTATGTTTAGTTAAGTATGGAAATAACTAATTCATAATACTAATTAGTTATCATTCATGATCATTATTTGACACTTAGACATTCAATTTGTCAAGTTAATTCAGTACATGTGTACTTTAACTTATGATCACAATGTACCTTCATAATTTTGTTCCATATCGTTATAACTATTTTCACACTCGATGTATAGTGGAAATTATGTATGTTACTTACAACGATTATACTTTAACTTAAAAGTGTATAATGTTGCTATTAAAATACAATAATATGTTTCTCATTTTTTCATACATATAGATCTGTTTTACATCAACTTATTTACCTAAGAAAAGAAGATATAATTTATCGGCATACTTTTCATCGTTATGCTTTATGTCATATTTTCTTGTTTGACTAACTATTATCGTTACATATTTATTTAAACCATAATGACATCATAAATAGTTGTGATATAATATTAAATATCTATTCTCATTAAATACTTTGTTGTTAACAATAATACAAAATGCCTTAAGACACAATCATAATGATATGAACAAACATATTTATTTTCATAATCATAATTGATAACATCAATACATGCTCACAAAGTGATTATCGAAGATAATATTTTAATACATCATGAACATTGCCTTATATAATTGTTAATAATGCTTCCTCTTTAATATTAAGTACAATGCATTGATTTCCATCATATGAATCATTACATTAATAAACAATGAATGCCACTTAATCCAGGTCCCCTAATCAAATCATACCACTTCTCAATCATGTAAGTCAGTAGGATTAAATACAATAATATGCATGGTTAGCTCAATAGAACCCGACATGAATCACTTCATCACAACCATGTTGTATTATTATGAAATAAAAAGTATAAAATATTTATCTATCCTTGTTATTTTCTTCATCTTTATTTCAATCAATAACACAACCAAGACCATCAAGGTAATAAACTAATCTTTGCATTCCCTATCAACAACCATGTACTCTATATTTCATGAACCTATAGACTTATCATACATTGTTTAGGAAATGTTTCGTAAGTAAGCACGTCCTAAATCAAGTTCTCTACGTAATTAATCATTATTGACCAATATGTTAAATAAATCTCAAACTTATATAATTTAATGAAATGTGAAGAATAAAATAATGCAAAGATTACCAACAACCAACCATATAATTAATAACAACATTTTTAAAATACTAAAAATCTAATATAGTATCTCAAGATCATCGTTACCCTCGTTGTTTATCCACAACAATTATTTGACCAATAATAAGTTCAACAAAATTCTCACATAACAATCATGTCTTACCTATTATGGAAACTAAGTTTCACTTCCAGATTATAAATTCAATCCCCAATATTCTAAATAAACTCTAGATCTCAAGATGCATTGAATATTGATAATAATGACCTAGTTACGAGAATATATATTAAAGTCACTTATCAAACTTGAAAGAGTTGAACCCCGCCAACTCAAAATGAGGTTATTCGCAAATCCTTCCATGAGTAAACTCAAAACAAATATAACAACAAGGTGATTTTTATGCACACTTGCAATTGAAAAGAAAAGATTAATTCCATAATGATTTTGACATGTGAGTTTCGAGACCAAGGAAAACAAGAATGTACGCAGACATATTTTACAAAGCATCCTTACCAAAAATCCTTCAAGCAAGATGAACCCAAGATAGGTTTGGTGAGTTGACATAATTTTCCACAATCGTAGCCCTAGAGGGGCGCAAGCTAAACCATGATGACTCCTCGAAAGCTCGGTATTATAGGCTAGAAATCTCAATAAGAAGATAGTAAGAATGTTGTAATTTCCACATGCTGAAATTATAAATTTGGGTATTTATATATTATACCAAAGTAGATCCAAAAACAAACCCGTGTCCGCATAGGTTGCCCTAGACCTTACACACACACACACACACACACACACACACACACAAAACGAAAATTCCACATATCTATCGCGACATTCATACCCAAAACCATCACACCCCAAATACATCACCCATGCCATTCGGGAAAATGATTTCTTACCATATGGGTTGTTTTTGGGCAAGGTTTAAACACAACAAGTAAGACTATGATTTCATCAAGGATATCTATATGAACAATATAGATTTCTATACTCATTTGCATTTGGGATTTATCAAGATTCTTTTCATCTATTCCATTATTGCAACAATTATATTTTACAAGATTGCATAAAAATGAAGAAAAACCAGATTATATGCTTTATCACACAATAGAACAACAAAATAAAGTTATAATGATTCATGCACGATAAACCCGATGGCTCTGTAGACTTTTTTTGGTTATTTTCTTACAAAAATATTCCAACCAAACGATCCAAAAACCCGAGACTTAGAACCACAAAGATATCCTTGGGTTCTTACAAAAATCTTGACAAAATCCAAACAAAAAACACCCAATACTTCCTCCGATTTATAAACAAATTATATTCCAAATATAATAACATCCACATTTAATAGTGAAGAAAAAAAAATCCTTGTTGCTAATAGTTCACAGACCTTCATGCATAGTTTGCCCAAACGGGTTTAGCAAAAGTAAAAAATAACAAAAAGAAACCAAGATACATGTAATTAGCTTCATGTGGAAGCTTTGGGATTTCCAAAAACTACCAATGCATTAAATGCATTTAATTCCCGCAGTGTCTCAATTTTTATTTTAGTTGTTTCCCCCAAAGTGGCGATGGAGCTAAATCGATCGGTCTAAGACTAAAACCAACAATAATCAAGTTACCATTATTTGCATGGGTCGTTTAACGACTAGTTAATTATTTAAACCCCCAAATGCAACTCAAACATGGTCAAAGACTAAATCATTTAATCAATTATCAAAAGCCACAAACATGGTCGAAGACCATATAGTCTACTAAAATAAAAGGAAATCAATGGTATATGGTCGAAGACCATAATACCATATTTCAATAAAAGAAAAAAATTACTTACAACCACCTTAGCCACCAATGCGAATCATAACAATGAAATGCCATTAACTATGGTTTGAAATTCATGAAAATCTTAACATCATTTCCATATTAATGACTTTTAATACAATTAGTAATCCTTTATTTTGCTTCAAGATCTAAGGTCAAACATAGTTAATGATCACTTAGCTTGGCGTTACATTGGTCAAGACAAGAATAAAACCAAAAATTTTAATCATAGTGCATGGCGATATTTCTAATCATTGGTTACACATTATATGCATAATGGTCAAGCTTATTAAAGAATTCAAGTGAATAATCCAAAGATCATATAAGTTTAATTAATATTTTCTTAGAATACAAGACATTGCATTTTACCTTACTTGATTAAATCAAACTTAAAATTTAACCTTGACGATCCCGAAATTTACTTGTTCATTCATTGAAAGCTATCATATTGTTTTATGATTAATGACCGTCATAACGTTGAAAAGAGTTAGTATCTTTTAATCAATCATTATTATTTCTAATAACCAAAATAATACATTACAATTGTGTACAAATTTATCATGTATCACAAATGATTAATTTCAACAAGCAAGATGAACCAAAATATCAATATCATGTACAAAAACTAAACAATACACCAATGTATTGAAATCATCACACATAACATGGTAAGGTAACCTCATACAACAAGTACAACAAAAATGAGTTGCAACTCAATAAATAGTCAAAGGTCATGCGAGGTGAATAGTGTAGGTGCGGTGTTGGGTATGCACCTACACATGCATTTATTTCCTTACGAAATATGTGCGTGTGTATAATGCATATGTGGCCTCGCACCAACACCAATTAACTTGCTTATGTGGTTTATTTATTACTTCAAAATATATTTTTGTAACTGAAACAAAATGAAAAAGAGGGTTGTGAATCTAGGAGGGCCTTATCATTGTGAAATTCATCTAAAAGAGGTAGGTCAGGAGCGATGACAGAACATCAATGAGGTATGGATGGACTAACTAAAGTGTATGTGCATGTGAAGTGGTGTAGACCTCAAAGAGAGATTTGGCCCTGGAAGAAAGTGTGTTCCCTAAGAAAGGGCCCTAATTCAACGAGGAAAAAATTTGATACCAACACTATCAAATTACTTAGGAAGATAAATTGGCTCAATAATATTGTTGCCATTTCTGCCTAGCTAAATAAGCCATAAAAACCATGTCATAACAAATACTTATAACCAATATCATAGGTGTTATAATTGATAATAGGCTTGGTAGAGTTATCCTCATGAGTATGTGTGTGCTCATGCTCAATAGTGTCACAAAAATTAAAGGTGATTGGTCAACCAAAACATCATATACTACACCCTCATGTAATAATTTGACTTGTGCATGTAGATTATAAGGACTCATGCACCGAATGTAACCAAAGATGACCTAGAAGAAGTTTATAGTTGATATTATTAGGCATACCATGACATAAAACATTAAGAGTGCATTGTCCTAGAGTAATGGGTAGAGATATTTCTCCCAATACATAGATTAGATGGTGTTAAATCAAGAATAAAAATCCTATTTCATAGAAAAAGAGATTTTTTATAAATTAAGACCAAATCCATTATCGACCAAAGAATGCTTAACAAACACACTATGAATATGAACCTAAATATACAATGGTAGTGCATTGTCAACAATTATTTGGGAAGGGATATCAATTGTTGTAAATGTAATATGTTCATTGTTTATTGCAAGGGCAGTTGATACCGATGGTTGACATAGCTAAGGAAAGTATTGAAGTGGATGGGAGTACTATCCATAGTGTTCCTTAAAGCATGTACACATTTAGGATAAGCTTTATATAATTCAGTCATAGATATCATTATAATAGGTATGAAAAATGAGAACTAGAACACATGCATATACAAAATTCATACACTTTAGGGATCCTATGACAAACTAGGGTTTGTGAAAGTAACACAACAAATTTGAAGAGCAATAATACATTCTATTATGTATAAAATCTCTCCACATATATAGGAAACTTTGTTTCTCTTATTTAGGAGATTTACAAACAATATCACTATATACGTGAAGTTGTTTTAACAACTTCATGTACATATCAAAATAATCCATAATATATTAATTATTACATAGTGCTTATACTACCAATACTATATGTGAACACTAAGCATAATATTCCTAACATTCCCCCTTAGTGTCTATATGGGAAGACACACATTTGAAAAACTAGAAACAGAATCATATGCCTCCGCATACTTTTAGGTCTGCATACTCTTGGTTTGGATCTTCTTGCTAGATCTTGTTGCACATGACTAATCCGCTTCACCACAATGAATCCCATACCGAGATGATCACACTTCCACTAATTTATTTACATACGTGAACTCAATAGTTCCCGCTTTTACTTCTAATGAGCACTCTTTCACCGACCGATCGATGTTAGAAGTACGCCAGTCGAAGAATCTCAACAATCAGAGGATCCCTCCGATTCACCAACCCTCCTATACAATTATTCTCAATATCCACTATGCACATTCTCCTTGTGTTAATCATAATAGGGGAAGGAAACCACACACCATTTTCTTCTGCACACACCACACAATTGAAAAAGAGATGCCACCATACCAAAACGTGGCCTTGTCGTTAGTGATTGACGAGGAGAGACACTAATCGCCCCTCCTTCCTTCGTTGCCTCGACCTCCAAAGAAACATATTGCTAGCTCAACTAGATTTGACTTGGATGCTCAATAGTTTTCACATTGGTTTTATTTTGTCTCCCCCCACAATGTGAAACACATTATTTTCCGGACATTGGGTAACACCGAAAATGTGTCTGCGAGGAATTTTTTTTTATTTTCACAGACTTTTTACAATGACACAATTTTGAGAACTTAACTACTGACAATTATTTTAACTTTGAATCTTATTTGACAATTGACACTAACTTCACAATTACTTATGATGAACTTCGACAATAACTCTATTGACCACCAAATTGACAATTTTGACATTAACAATGACAATATTAAACACTATTGATAAAACAAATTATTTTACAATACTTTGACAATAATGACACAAAATATCTCTAATAAAACATTTTTGAGACACTAAACCGTCAATGTTTTATGATATACAATTTTGAATGACAAAATAAACAAGACTTTGATTTTAAGACGTTTTTTTTATGGACTCATTTTGTAACATAGACTATGTAAAAACAAGTTACTCAAATAATGCCAACAAACAACACAAAATAACCAACTTAAGACTTACAAATATGACATTCAAACTAGAGGAAACTTTGATCTCAAGGCAATAGGCATGACAACTGTGAATTGGGGGTAACTCGAGCTCGCTAATAGGTGAGAATTTTAATGCCAAACCCAAAATTCAGATGCCAATTATGAAGCCTCACAAAATATCAATCAGACACATGAATGATCACAACCAGGCTGTCACATGCATGTGTATATATTGTCATGACATGGAGGCATCCATATTGATGACAATCAACGTAGTGAAGTGCCTTCAAATACTGAGTGCTTCTAAGTAGCTAGAATGAGCTCAGTTTGGGACAGAGATTGGTGGATGCGATTATTTGAACCAATTTCTCAATGCACACAAGGGTCTCAAAAAATCACCAATATTCTGAATGCGAGAAGTTGAGAAACAGTTTCCTCAAGCACAGGCCAACAGTTATAGAACTATCTTAAACTCTACCACCTTGATGAATCTGTCGATTTCAATGCAGAATGTGTGGAGAATCGAGATGATGGTACCCACGGTTTTAGACGGTGATCTGTCTTTTGGACTAGTCAATAATTTACGCACAAATGTGGGAAGACCAAATGAAAACGTGTCAGCAATAAGACAGTCGCACATAAATTATACACTCAAACGTAATCCTAAAGAATACTTATGCAAAACGAAAGAGGTAGATCTGCAGGAGCTGAATGAAGCTCTCATTGCTCGGGCAAATCAAACTATAGTGCTTCCCCTACATGAAAATCATCCTTCCATTTGAATGCCCATCGCTGTGATGCCAGATGAAAGCGACACAACAAATTTACAGAGTAATAATAAGTTCTATTCTATATAGAATCTCTCCACATATATAGGAAACTTCGTTCCTATTATTTAGGAGAGTTAGAAACAATATCACTATATACTTGAAGTTGCTTTAACAACTTCATGCACATATCAAAACAACTCATAATATACTAATTATTATATAGTGTTCATACTACTAATAATATATGTGAAAACTACTCATAATATTCCTAATGATTCGATCAATAATTTGGTTCACCAAATGATTTAACTAAAATTAAATCTTAATCGGAGGACTAAAATCAGTAAGATAATATCGTAGAAACGTACAAAATATAACATGCAATGACAAGTAAGTGTAATCAATAAGAGGATGAAAGTGACTTAGTTGATAACTCAATGTTTATATCGGATTTGGGTTGAAAATATGATGAAACAGGATCAATATATAGACTATACATGCTTTGTCTAGAATACAATGATCTACAAGTATGTTGGATAAAAACACCCACAAGAGGAAAGGACTACCCCTGGGTGATAGTGTTTAAATTGGGTGCTAGTGTCCCGACAAAGGTGAGTTTGGATTTGGTTCTCTCGAGTCCGATCATGTCACATTCACTTCTCTTTATGTCACTTCAATTTACAATACGGTTTTCCTATCATACATGTTCCTATAATAAAAACCCTAACTACCCGCACAAGGCTCAAACACACATTAGATGGAATAAAATATGCATATGCTTGATTCAAGCTAACTTTAGCATTCACACCAATGTGATTGTCATTGAGTGTTGCACTACATTTGCACTCAATGTAGTTATGGTGTGTGTATGTGTGTGATATAATTATGTCCCTTGAAGTAAGGTTTCCCTTGTTGTAGTTGCACTAAGATAACAAGCTACAACTACTTTTCCCCCAAGATGAGTGTGTGTGATGGAATCCAAAAGTTTCCCTTCCTATGCAATGACTAATGCAACCCAAATTTAGTCTTCAAGTGTTCTTTTTTCCCAAGTAGTAGGTAGAAAGTAATAGCCCAAATTTCCTAGTTGTCTTCTTTCCCCTTATAATAGTTAGTAAGTCATATATATACATGATTCCTTTGCTTAAATTTCTTCATTAACAACCCTAAAATCTGAACCAAAATGATAAATAGAATTTTAAGAAAAGATAACAACCATTGTGGCATTTTAAATATAATAAAAATGCAAAGGGACAAAAGCACCCAAAGATGACATTAACACTTGGGCACTCTTGTCCCCACTGGGTGCTAGTGTCAAGAGAGCTTTGAAGACAAAACAAGTCCTGAGTTGGGTAACACATTATGTGATGTCTAAAAGGAAAGTGATAATTCTAAATAAGTAGAGAACAAAAGCATGTAAAGATAAAACAACATCAATGTAAATCAAAACAAGCATTTTCAATGGCTATTTTTTCGTGCTTAGGAATCATGCATATAATGACATGCTAGAGGTGTGATGTAATAGTACTAAGTGCATAATTTCATGTCTACACTATTAAATTTTTTACCGGTAATGTATGGTTAAAATCACAAGAAACGACCCACAACTTGTCAATTTCCAAGTCTACAATTCCACACATCAAATACCAATGCTCAATTCTAGGTCTACAATTCCACATTTTACATAAACCTTTTATATTTATAGTATGTAAATATTTTTAAATTCTAATTACTTTTGTTCCATATGGGTGCACCAAATCATACAAGATATCGTTTCGGTGAGATTTTGGCTTAAGCTAAATTTTGAGTTGGATTTCTTAACCTGATCAGGACTTAGATATTCCATGTAACCTTCCTTGCTTTTGGAACTAAGGAACGATTATGAAATTTCTTTAGTTCCTTGATAAACAATTAGACAAGTAACTTGGCTCAAATATTTTAAGATAGTCAATGAAGCATGTCTAGAGAATGCTTTCTTAAACACATTTTTGTTCTCCCCATCACATTGGTCAAGCACTATAGGAACTGCCGATAGGACATAAGAGTAAATATTTCCTACATAGAAAAATTTCTTACAAAGATAGGACATAAGAGTAAATATTTCCTACATAGAAAAAATTTCTTACAAAGATAGGACATACCAATAAATATTTCATTTTTTCAATCTTTGTGCTCTCCTATTAAGGATGTTCGATTCTACATGAAAAATGTGAATTGCATAACGATGCTTAGAAATATTCTTTTAAGTTGTATAGGACTTGTAAGAGTTTGAATCAAAGATTTGAGATGAATTGAGAGAGAGGAAATTTGTGTTTCTCATGACCTATAAACAACGATAGAAATTGGATGAACATGATTATGCGATGGTGTGTAAGAAAAATAAAGTTTTAGTGTCATAAATTATATTTAATTAATTCGTTTATTGAACTAATTGAATCAAAGAGCCAAATAATGTAAATCAAGTTGAATCAATCACATCTTATAAGTTAAAAAGTAGTTGTTTAACCATTTTTAAGAAAGCGCCTATGTAATGATGGAATAAAATTGTGAGGGGATCTATCTATCTATATTCTCTCAGTGTCAGAGAAATTATCGCAACTTTATGTGTATATGTTTCTTCCCAATTCCATGAATAGAAGAATATAAACATATGAGATGTTTTTACCACATGTTGTTGTTACTCTTCGATTATAAATTTGTGATTTTTTTAAAAGTTGGATGATGTCATTAATACATCCATTCTCCTTATATGTGATACTATGATATTACAAGCTTTGTATTGCATATCTCTATGAAAGGAAAAGGTGTCATACTCATAATTCAAGAGTATTAGATACTTTTTGCTTTTGGTCCTTATTATTTGAGTATTGTTGTATTCTACATCTCATGTGTGAGAGACATAGATTTATATCTTTATGTTCACCTCGCATTATCCTTATAATTATCTCCATTCATTATGGTATACGTTTCTCCCCATTATCCCCTTTCTTCTTTATTTATCTTTACCATAATTTTGCCTTTGCACTCTCGGGTAAAAAGCACCAAAAATATAAAAACCCCCATCATACTAGGTGATTTAAAAAAATTTAAATCTTATATTAAAGGACTAAAATCAAATTAATATAACAAAGACAAATAAGATCTATCATGCAAGAAAAAAGCAAGTGTAATCAATAGTGAGATAAGAATTAATTAGTTTGTATCTAGAGATTTGGGATGATTTTGGGCTAGGAAACAAGATGAGAAGGCTAGATCTAAATTGTGTATGATCCAGTATGAGATATTGGGATCTAGAACCTCTTGTTGACAGAGATCCCAAATGAGGAAAAGACCACCCAGTGTTGGTGTTTAAACCGGCGCTAGCGTATTGGCAATAACTCTACTTTTTATCTTTTTAGGGTCTAAACTCATCTTCTTCCTTTCATTATTTTTCACTTCATATCTGTCGTAGGGTTCCAATACCATACATGTTCTTGCTAAACAAAACCTATCTACCTACACAAAGCTCAAGTACACATTAGATGAAATAACTAATGCATATGCTTAAGTTAGAATGACCTCAACAGTCATCCCAATGTGATTGTCACCAAGCGTTGCACTACATTTCAGAATCTATGTAGTTTTTATCGGTGTGTGATTTGAATTGTATCCCTTGGTACTAGGTTTCCCTTGTTCTAGTCACACTAAGATAGCCAGCTACAACTACTTTGGCCCCTAGATGAATAATTTGTGAGATGGAATTAAGAATAAGCCCTCATATGCAATGAGTAATGCAACCCAAATACAGCTTTGAGTATTACTCCTTGCCCAAGTGATAGATAGTAAGTATTAGCTTCAATTGCCTAACCTCTAATAGTAGTGAGTAAGTCATCATTAAAAATTGAAAATCCAACCCAAAGTGATAAAAGAGACTCTAGAAAAGATACCAAATGATGTGGAAATTCAAAATCAAGAAAAGGAGGGAAAGGGACAAAAGCACCCAAAGGGAACAATAATGTGATATAGGAGCATTAGAGAGAGAGACATCAAGGTTTAAATTATTCTTCTCGTCATGTTTTTGAGTTGTTGGAGTGTCTTAAAGTCCTTAGTGAAACAATGTGAGTCATTTCAAGTTAATGATAATTCTAGAAAATTTGATTTTTCTCCATATTGTGATTTCCCTCCTCTTATCACTAATTTTGACTTCACAAAATTAGTAAACGTGAAAATTTTAAAATTAATTTTTTTTTGCAAAAGTGTTATCTTGCATGATTGTTCTCCTCCATCGCAATCATCTTATTCTCATGGTCATTTTGGCTTTCGTTTCATCCATTTTGAATAAGCCCTTCTCCCGCTACACCACAAACCGTATTTTAATTAATATTTACCCTGTTATTTAATAAAATTAATATTTATTAAATTTTAGGGTTTTTAATTAATAAATATTAATTTTAATATTGGATGGAAGTTGTTTGACAAACTTGGGAGAACTTTTCTTCTTTTTATTAATTGTTGTAACTATCGTGAGCAAGTGCCGGGGGGAATTTTTCTTCCGCTTCCATTCCTATAGACAATTTTAATTTTTCTTCTATCATCCTAGGAGATTGATGAGGAGACGGTTACAAGAGGTTGCTGAAGTAGAGGAGATTGGGAAGAAGGAGAAACAAGGAGATATTGCAGATATCCAGAGCCGGAGGAGGAAAAGCTTGTTCTACAGACACTATCTGGCTTTCACACGGAAACCTGGCACGGGCATTAGCTAGAGCCAGGCAACCTTGAAAGTTTCAGCAAAGTAGCTCTAGGAAAGAAGAAATAATTGGGAGATCCCACGCATGCACTCAGGTAGAAGCAAACACAGGCCAAAGTCCATGCAGGAGCAGCTTGGAGATCTTCAACGCCTAAGACGAAAAAGAATTTTTATTTTATTTTTGTTGTTGTTGTTGTTGTTTTTTGTTTTGGTGCAACATTTTTTCAATGCCTAAACATGAAAAGGAACAACAATAAATGAAGAGGTCCAACACATTGTTTTATGCCTCGAAGAAAGTTAATAGCAAAGGCCACGTGTTGTTTTTGGAAGAGATATTTTCCACGCGTGTTGAGGTCAAATCCCACCCAGAAAGAGACAAACTAGTCCAAAGGAGGAAGTCCACGCAACACGTTTAGGAAGGAAAGAGAATTTTCAGCAGATCGAGACCATAACATTCCATACAAGAGAAGCAAAAGATGGAAGTCCATGCCTAAGGAGGAAAGGAACAACAACAAAAATGAGGTCACACATAAAGCCACGTTTAAAAAAGGAAATTCAATCAAATCAGAGAAAAGAAAATCAGTTTGAAGTTCTACGCATTCACCAAAGGAGGTCATGCATACACTTTTTTTTCTCGATTTTTTCCAACGCATGCATTGTTTCTTGCCCTCACAAATCCACGCACTTACGCACAAAGGACAAAACAGATGCTTAGAAATTGGCACATGCTGAGTGGAAGGAATAATAGATTTGTTTTTAGCACACAGTCACAAACTTGAAGTCATATTCCACACAACCAAGGAGGAGGAACCAAGTTAAAATACAATTCAAAATAGAGTGTTTGCGCATGCTCAATGTGGTGAAGTTCAACGCAAGTTTACTTGTGTTTTCTTTTATTATTTATTATTTTTATATTCATGGTGCTACATGCTGAGAAGACAATGGCTTTCCAGTACTCACGCACACAGTGCATATATATATTTTTAAAAATAATAAATAAATAATAGAAAGAGTCATATTATTCTTGCAACAACGGTGGTCCGAGACTTAGACCCGACACCTTCTCAGTGTCTTGATTTTATTTTCCTTCTCTGTGTTATTTTAATTAAAAAAATCATAATGGGTGAACGTTCTAATAAGTCAGCACTGAAATATGCATACCAAGGATTAGTTCCAACATCACCTTTAAATTCAGCATATGACAACATTTTGGATACTAATTTGGGTCACGTAGACATGGTTCAGTTACGACAGGTGAGATGGGAAGGAGGAACTATTTTCTCAAAAAGGCTTTATCGTTGCGGTTTACCTCAAGCTGCAACATTTCCTGTTTCCATATAGTGCCCTAAATTTGTCCTGGCTTGTGCTGAACATTATGATCCTGAGCGTCGGGGAATTTTTAATGACGAAATGAACCTTTTTTGCTTAATTCTCTAGATCATATGGAATATTTGTTAAGAGTGCCACTCTATGAAGAAAATGCTGACATCACACAAGAATCGGCACAATAGTTTTGGGATGAAAATCCTCTGAAATGGTCGAAGATGGTTACTAAAAATTAGTTGGTCAAACCAAAGACTCACACTTTAAGAATTCCCAAAGAGTCAGATCGTAGAATTTCATGAAGAAATAGGAGATATGATTACTCTCCTCAGCAGGGTTTTTGGTCTTCCTTCTACCAAAAATTTTCACCCTTGGATGTACAAGTTCATTTGTATTATCCTTGATGCAAAGATGTTCATTGATTGGGCAAGTATTGTTAGCAATACTTTACATAAGCAATTGATTGAGGTAAGGATGACAGGTCATTTTTACATGACTTCATATTTGATTTATGTTGTAGTGAGAAGGAGGATATTTTCAGGGCTAACAACTAGAGGTGCAATGGGTCCTGACAAGAATAGTGTGTTTCATTTTTACCCACAGCTGGAGTTCAAGAACGGTTTTCATCATTTCCAGAGGGTAAATGATGCTTTCTTGTTTTATATAATCTGGTCATTGAGAAGAAACCCGGAGGAAAGATTTTCAAAAGATGCCAAAGCGGTGATAAAACAATGGGGAACTTGGTTTATCCAGTTTCCCTCTTACTCCTATATACGAGTTGATGGATTTGTGGGAGCTCCTTATAGGCTTCCTAAATATGTCAGCGACAAAATAACATTGATGGAACTCTCATGTCAGCTTTTCAAAATCCATTGCCTATTGGTGGACAAATGCAAAGAAGGCATTCGTTTCCCAATTCAGATTGGGGAATACAAATGTCCAAATTCTCATAGTGCAGGACTTATGGAAAAAGAATTTTCCCGCATAACTATACATCCTTTCACAAGCAGGGCTCAATTCGATATTAAAGGATCTATGGAAAAAGATCTAGGGGCAAGATATAAGCACAAGGCAAACATAAAAGACTATTGGGTGGAATGTGCGGATGATAGGGAGGTAAGACAACAACAATTTTCTCGCCTCACATTGGCTCAAATAGAGAATTACAAATTAAGAGATCCTCCCTTAACCCTTGTCAATAGTGGAATTGATCTTATGGATCCTACCAATGATAAGATACTTTTTTGTTGGGGTGTGGAGCCTATTTTTGGTCTTCTTGAATCAGTGTTGAAGTGTTGGAGCTTGAATGGTTAAGTTTGGAGACTTCAGGAGCATTATGCAGTCATTTGTTGTGACGTTGTTGTGCAGTCGTTGTTCTGCAGCATTGCCTTTGTTAATTGGTCATTAACATCGAGACCGCTTTTTCCAGCTGTGGGACGTTGAAAGATCATGACTTTCAAACTTCTAGGGTCAGCTTTAGGACTTCTTAAAAGGATTGTAATCCTATAAATAGAGGTGTTAGGGTTTCTTGAAGATATCTTGTATGTTCAAGAGGTCTTGAGTCTTAGAGATCAAGAGGTGATCAAGAGTGATCAAGGTTATGCAATTGGGTGTCAATTGTGGTTTAGATGTGGTTTAACATCTTTAGAATTATGTTGTGAGTTCATAACTGAGAGAAGACTCGTAAGAGTCGTTTTACTCTTGTTGATAATAAAATCTGAGCAAGTTCTTGGTGGACGTAGCCCACATTGGGTGAACCACGTTAACTCTTGTCTTGTCTTCTTTTGTGCATTATTTATTTATGCTTTCAAGTATATTTCTGCAAGTATAATTCTATTATATAGTTTTCTACTACCGTGGTTTGAGGAATTTTTCTGCATATTTGTTCTCTAATTCCTAACATTTTCACTCCGCTCCTTGGTATTGATTGAGTAGAGGAGATGAAACTTCCCTAGATGTTATAAATCAACTTGTGTTAAAAAGGACTATGAAGTGGTATGAGGATCAAATAGCCAATCCTCTCCCATTTTAGGCACATATGTTAGAAATACAGAGGTTACCAACGAAAGGAGGAGTGACACAGAAAAAGGGGGTGCAAACTTCTTCACACTAGTCACCACCAACATCGTCACATGCATCTTAGAGGCAAAGTCGATGGTTACCCAAATCTATCCCTAATAAAGAAGCAGTGTCTCAAGGATCGGTAAAGAGTGTGCATCTTCGGGAAGGAAAAGAACGTGTTTCTGGTATTTCTACCCCAAATTCATCTATTCACATCAATGAGAGTTCTAATAGACGTACCAAATATCCAAATCACCAATGTCATACACCAAAATCCAAACAAATCCCAGTAGTACAAATATCTAATTCTTCTGAACATCCAAGTGTTAAGGATATTACACAAGAACATGAGGATAATCAAGAATGTGTTGTAGATGCTACTTCACCAAGGATTGAGACCACAAAACCACTGCCTACTTGGTTTTAGTCATGAAAAAGACAAGAGGATTTTTCTTCCAGTTCTCAACATTTTTGTGTCGAATTAATGAATGAAACACCGACTTGGTTGACTCTGAAATAAAAAAGAGAAAGAGATTGGTCAAAGTGGCCAACATTGATTTGGAATCACTTTCTTCCCTCTCCAATAAAGTGGTTCCCAAAAAGCCTAAGGTTTTCTCCAGAGTAGTGATTGATGATAGCGGAGATAAGTTTGCAAAAATTGCAGTTCCTACTACTAAGAAGGATTGTGGAGACATAAAATCACCGATTATGAAGTATCCAAGATAGCCCTTGGTAAGACCACTTTTGAAAGTGATGTTGTTATGGCAAAAGATTCAATGAATAGTGTGCTTAAAAGGTTGGAGAGATACAAATCTCAAATTTCCCAACTCAAGGAAGAAAAGAATCAGTTGATTTCATATGTTCAACATTTGATCAGCCCAATTGAGTCTTCTTTTCCTGTTCCAGAAATGATGGCTATCCCGGATCAAGAAATTCTCAATCAATCAAAAGATGTGATCACTCTAGGACACACTCTAAGGTCATGGGTTTCTGAAATAGAAAGTGGTGGTTCGAAAACAATTGCTGAAGTGATAAAAATATCTGAGAATATTTATGCTTACCTCGATCCAGTGTTCCCATTCAAGGAGTGCCTCATTACAGAATTAATCACACTAGATCAGATTTTTCCAACTCTTCAGGATCTCACCCGCATGGAATCTACTTTCTTAGCTTCGGAGGGAATACTTGAGTTCGATCATCGCATGACGTGGATTTTATGGTTAAATCATGCTAAGTCCAGGAAAATGATCCTAGAAGATTTGGTAATTTAGTTTGATGGTTTGTACAACGAAGCCTATACCGCGCTCTCTTCCATTCAAGTCTTCATCAAAGAGATTCCATGCACCTTCATCAATGAACACAACCAAAGGAATTCAGTACAACACCTGGTGCGCAATTTACAAAATTGATACATGAAATGTATACTCTTGTTGATGTTTTTTCCACTTCTTCTATGGATCAATGTTTCAGAATTAAACATCTTTGTGAAGAAATCCAATCTAAAGTTACAGACTTGCATACCATACTAGGTAAGATTCTTGAAATGCAAGTACTCTGTGAAGCTAGTCTTCTCCCAAGTTGTTTTCCAGAAGAAGAGAAGATGCATCAGACACTGCAAAAGCTCAAGTCTTATGAAATGGAAAAGAATCATAATCATTGTTTTGCCAACGACATAGTAGGATGATTTTTCTATATTTCCTCAAGAGTGGGAGAGTCCATTTCTCATACGATTGAGATAGGTGGACCCCACACCCAATGGATAAGGCATTGGTTTTTGGTTAATGTTATGTTTTTTTCGCGTTTGGGTAAACTTAAGTGGTTTCTATTTTTAGTTACTTTTAATAAAGTTGGTTAAAAAGGAAAAAGTCACTTCAAGGTCCTATTTAATGTGCATTTAAAACTCTAACTACTTTATAACCAAATTTTGGGTTATAAAAGGAAGTCAGGGGCTCATTTGTAAAGGGTGACTTTGAGAGAGGAGAAGAAATACTTTTGTGTGCAAGCTTTGTTTTAGGAAGAACTTTGTGTTCTTTTGTGAAAACATTTTGGAGTTAATGAAATACAAACTTTATATGTCATTCATTGTCTCTTGTAACATTTGATGTTATTATGTTCATTAGATGTTAGGTGTTTGAATCTTGCATGCAAATATTATCTTTGATCTTATTGTCAATGTTATTAATCTGTTGTTCTAGTTCACAGTGATCAAGCTTTGATTATCTACTTGCTTACGTGTGTTCCCTTTTACATATTCTTGTTTAGCTAACTCAAACTCCATTTTATTTGTGTTAGTTATTCCTCTTTCCTCTTCGTGCAATATTAGGCTCTGTTTTACCTAACTCTTGCATGTTCCTTTTATTCATTCCTTTCCATTTCTTTCCTTCATTCCATTCCATCCCCCTCATTCACTTTTCTTTCCATTGATGTTCCAAAACACCCCCACATACAATTTTGAATGTACATGTAAATACAGTTTTGGTTTTCAATAAAGGCAGCCTCACCTTCATTAAGGAGGGACTTCATTCCCACATTGTTGCATGTCATTTGCATGCATGCAAATCCATATGCTAACAATTTTTTGGTGACTCCGTTGGGGATTTAAAATCGTTAACCAATGCTTGGTTAAATCTTTATGACTATCCCCTCTGCACAAGCTCCAGTTCTTCAACCGAACCTTGTGCCCGACGAAGATTTTCAAGGGGACATTATTGCACACCTTCGAACAAAGAGCTTGGGAAAACCGTAAAAGCTTGTAGCAATTTTTGGCAGCTTGATAAATCCATTGACAAAGAACTCTACATCAAGACCTTAGAATAAGAGCACTGCACTTATGGCCAGAAGACCCCATGGACACGTGTTGATCATTGTTCACTGAAGCGGCCCTCTTCCAAAAGGGTAATAAGTTGTATGACTATTATAGGTAACCCACCTATCTTGTAACCAAATCTTGTTTTTGTAAATAATCAAGAAGATATATCATCAGATTTGAGGCAAACTATTTGGGAAAAGCGCACAAATTACTATCACTTTCATCTCACTGCATCAGTACTAGATAATGAAGAAGAGGAAGCCACGATATTTGCTAGAGCCATTCAGGTGCAAATAGCGCAAGAAAGAGAGTGAAGAGAAAATGCTAGAGCTAGTCGGAACACGCCAGTGATCCCTTCACAATAAAGATTTCAAACTGGAAGGAAAGAGGTTTACGTGAGGAGAAAAAGCTAAAGGTCGACCTGATCCCATTTTTGAATTTTAAGGAAAGTTTGGTTTCAAATTATCTCCTCCGAAGAAGAACACACCTCGTAGATTTGCAAGCCTTGCATCAAGTCCTGAAAGAGCAAGCAAGGAAGCAATCACTACCAGTCAAGCACTTTTCCTTGCTCACGTTGTTTTACTTTTGCATACCACCTTTCCCAAAAAGGCAATCAACATACCATGGGAAATGCCATAGGCCCATTATCCCTACCAGCTCGACATGACCTCCCAAGAGGATTGAGGAAGATTCTTCCCAAGTTCGACAGAGATGGGAAGACATCACCAGATGACCACATTTTTGCTTTCTTTCTGCATGTGCTATTTTTTTGGTAGAATATGAAGATGTTGCTATTCACCTCTTCATCGAAACATTGCATGATGTTGCTATAGATTGGTTTCATCATCTGCCCAATGGATGTATCACAAATTGGAATGATATGAAAACTAAGTTTGAAAATCGATTCAAGATGGCAGAAGATGAACATGATCTTCTTGCCCAACTATCTCAAGCGAAGAAAGAACCAACAGAACCTATGAGGAATTTTGTGGCTAAATTCAAAAAAATGGTGAACAAAGTTCCCATCGGGATTCGTCCAAACCTTGATGGACAAAAATGTTTCTTTATTAATGTAAAACAACCAGAAGTGTGCTATCAACTGAGAAGGGCTAGAGTGGCTACTTTGGAACTTGCTCAAGCCTTGGCCATAGAAATTGAAGATGACTTAATCATGGTAGGAAAATTTAAGAAAACTTCCCTCAAGGGAAAGAGTCAAGAAACTCCTAATGCTTCAGAAGCTATACTTACGAAGTTGGCTAATGATGAGCTGGATTTGAAAAAGCAAGTTGCTCAAAGTAGTAAACCTACTCCTTACAAAGACATCCTAAGAAAAGGATACATTCCCAACAAAGCCAAGATTGTAGGTGCTCCAATGAGGCTTGCTATTGAAGCAGCTCTGCAACTAACTCAAAATGTGATGTCATTGAAGAAAGCGATGATGAGGTTGAAGTTGTCGAGGTTGATGAGGAAGAGCCAGATTCTAGAACATCTGAACTTGAAGTTGAAGATCCTAAGGGAGAAAGTAATAATCATTTCTTTGAGTACCGTTCAGAAGAAGAAGACGAATAAAAATAAATTATGGAAGATATGAATAGTCAATCCTTTGTTGTCTTCACACGCTCTCAGAAAAAGGAGCAGGATACCACCAAGGCAGGGAGATAAAGAGGTTTCTAAGGAACTTCAAAAAGAATCGAAGACTAAGGAAACTTCTAAAGAATCCAAGACAAATGAGACTCCTAAAGAGTCCAAGGCGACTAAGGTTTCAAAGGTCAAAACTATCTTAAAGAAAGGAGGGCCTTTATTAAATCAATCAATTGATAAATCAGCTACAAAGAAAGTTTCTTCTTCCACGTCCGTATCAACCCAGCCTGAGGCAAAGGTCAAAAGTGTGCCATCATCAAGTTCGAAAGAACTAGTATTTGAGACATCAAGTACAGTTACTTTGCCCAAATTTTATATCATTGATCATATCAATAAAACAAAAATTTGCATGTCACAGTAGAGTACTTGAAGTCCAATAAGGATCAACTTAAGAAATTGGTCCATTTTATCAAAGGTGACTCTCACTGTTCATTCCTCCAAATGAATTCTCAAACGCCCGAGAGATGGGAAAACTCAAAATATTGTGGCAGCCACTACACCTTCAAATGAAAAATTGAACCTTTCTTTATGTCCTTTCCGATCAATAGATGTAAATTAAGTAATTGCATTATAGACTCTGAGCCTCGATAATGTGATGCCGACAAAAGTAGCACATTCTCTTGGTTCGACTTATACAAGAACATTCAAATCATGTTACTCCATGGAAACCACACAAGTTCCTCCGATCAGTGCGATTAAAGACGCCCCAAATGGTTTTAGCCCAATTCCCTCAAAAATGAGTTAAGGTAACTATTTTAGTTGTTGATATTCCCACATCGCATGGAATGTTGTTGAGCGAAATGTTGCAGAGATCTAGGTGGAGAAATTCAAATGGATTGGTCTCACGCCGGATCCCTATCAATGGAGAAATGAAGAAGCTTATGCCGTGGTTCAAGAAAAGTTTATGGTAACTAAAACCGAAGATCTCGCGCACGATCCTTTTCCAAGGCTCAAGTATGGGTAACTATATGATGACTGCAAATGTTCATGCCCCTGAGGTAACTTGTCAAGATTTCAATGAAATATGGACTCTTGAGTGCGATGGAAGTTGTTGTTCAACGGGTTCCGGTGCAGGAGTGGTGCTCATATCTCCAAATGGTAAAATATTTCCTTTTTCCTACAAACTTGAATTTTCAAATACTAACAACACTGCAGAATACAAGGCATTAATCCTTGGCCTTCAAGCTGCAGAGGAGAAAAAGATCAAAATTTGGAAGTCTTTGGAGATGTGGAATTGATCGTGAAACAAGTAAGAAATCAGTTCCAAGTAAAGAATGATCATTTGAGACACTACAAAAATAAAGTGTGGGACGTAATAGAAGCCTTTGATGCTTTTTCCATAAAATTTATCCCTCACGAAAAGAATGAAAAAGCAGATTATCTAGCAGTCTCAGCTTCATTAATGATTCCTCATTCAGAGTTTGATCAAGAAAAATACACCATCAAAATGGTTTTTAGGCCAAGTGTTCCTGACAATGTAGAAAGTTGGCAAGTATTTAATGATGATCAACAAATTATTGCCTTCTTGGAAAAGAGGGATAATTTTGAACAATTGTACTTTGAAGGAAGTGATTCTACATTTCGCGAATCAACTACCTCACCCATTTAGGAAGGAGTTGAGAATGAAGATCCTGGTGATGGCATCATCTAACTGAAAGGAAATAAAATTCCCAAAGGGTTGGTTTCACTTGAATAACTTTTCAACAAACATGACAGGTTTATCAAAGAGAAAGAGCAAACAGGACCTGTGAATTCTGCTAACTATGAGCAAGTTAACATCGGTACCAAGGATAAACCTCACCTGGTCAATATCGGTAAGTGTTGCTCACCTGAGGAGCGCAGGAAATTCATAAGCCTCCTTACCAAATATTCAAACGTTTTGGCTTACTCATACAAATACTTGAAGTCTTTCAAACCAAGGGAAATGAAGCATGCCATACCCTTGAAGCCTGGTGTAGTTCCATTTAGGAAAAAGCAAAGACAATATAATCCTAAGATTATAGGGACAATATTTCATAAAGTTCAAAAGATGTTAGATGCACGAATAGTGTTTCCTATTCAAACTCGACTGGATAGCTAATATTGTACCGATTCGCAAGAAAAATGGAGAAATTAGGATTTGCGTGGATTTCTGCAATCTTAATCAAGCTTCCTTGAAGGATAACTACCCACTACTAGTCATGGACCATATTCTACAGGCAATAACTAGATCGAAATGCTATCTATGCTAGATGGTTTCTCTGGCTATAATCAGATTGAAGTGGCTAGAGAAGATCAACATAAAACCATGTTCACCACCCCTTGGGGTACATTCACATATAGAAGAATGCCTTTTGGTTTGATTAATGCCGACGCTACTTTTCAAAGGGCTATGGATATGGCATTCACAGATTATAAAGACAAGATCATCATGATATACCTAGATGACTTGATAGTGTTCTCAAAGAAGCGAGAAGATCACCTAAGAGATTTAGAGAAAATATTGCAAAGATGCAAACTTCATAAGATTTCTCTAAATCCAAAAAGTCTATGTTCGGAGTTACGAAGGGAAAATCCTAGGTCATATTGTTTCTAAGGAAGGAACTAAGATCGATCCTAAGCATGTTCAAGCTATCAAGAATATTTCCTTTCCTACAAGTAAGCCTGGAGTCCACTCCTTCTTTGGGAAGGTGAACTTTTTGAGAAGGTTTGTGCCGATTTTACCGAGATGACTAAAGAAATTGCTGATATGATGAAAGGAAAAGAATATTTCAAATGGTCAAAGGAAGGTAGAGAGGCATTTGATCAAATCAAGGGTGCTATTGCAAAATCTCCTACATTGGTGTGTCCTGATTTTAAAAAGGATTTCATAATTTATTGTTATGCTTCACGCACACAATCTCCACCATTTTGACTCAACACAATCAAGAGGGGATCGAATCTCCTATTGCATTCATGAGTTCTAGATTCAAGAAACATGAACTTAATTACACTCCTCTTGAGAGACATGTGTACGTAGTGGTGAGAGCCCTAAAACACTTCAGGTACTATGTGTTGAATTCTCACACCAAAGTCTTAGTTCCAGACACCGTAGTTAAATCGATGCTGACACAATAGGAACCGAGATCTAAAAGAGGTAATTGGGTCTCCAAGATCCAGGAATATGATTTGGATATCAATCCTACCAAGTTGGTTTGAGGAAGAGGACTCTGCCAACTCATCGTAGAGAATGAACCACAAGATAACTCTGAAGAAGAACCAGTAGATATAAAATTTACCACTGGTAGTTTTTGTCAGTACCACAAATGAATGGTATTCTGATATTCCCTACTTTCTCACATATGGTGAGTGTCCAAAGAATCTGATAGCTAAGGAGAAATGAGCTATCAAACTAAGAGCTACCAGGTACATCATTTGGGACAACATGTTGTTCAAGAAATGAATTGACGACATGTTCCTCAGATGTGTTGATAAAGAGCAATAACCTAGATTGTTGGAAGCCTTCCACAATCACGCTTGTGGTGGTCATTTCTCTGGCCCAGTAACAACCCATAAAATTCTGAGAGCACATTATTACTGGCCCACTATGTTTTCCGATACTCAGAAATGGGTGACAAAATGTGAAGCTTGTCAACAATTTGTTAGAAGACCAAAGTTGGCAGCCTTGCCTTTGAAGCCAATTATCATTAAAGAAACCTTTCAACAATGGGGTTTAGATTTCATTAGGGTTTTGAATCCTAATTCTAGTGCTGGTCATACTCACGTGCTCACCGCCGTCTACTTTACAAAGTGGTTAGAAGTTATACCATCAAACAAACATCTATTGCGGTAATTTGTGACTTCATCAAATAAAATATATTGATTCGTTATGGAATTCCACAAAAGATCGTGACAGACAATGCCACCAATTTCTCTTATGTAGAAATTATAGGTTTTTGTTATGGGTATGAGATATCTTTATCTCATTCATCAGATTACTACCCTAAGGGGAAACAGTCAAGTAGAATCTAGTAACAAGAACATCATTACTATTGTGCGCAAGTTAGTAGAAGAAAATCAAAGAACTTGGCATAAAAAGTTATATGATGCATTATGGGTTGACCGCATAGCTCCCAAAAGAGCAATCAGGATGTCTCCATTCCAACTCTTGTATGGAACCGATGCTCAAATTCCCATCACATCGAGTTACAAACATTACGATTGGCTCAAGCAAAGAGACGATGAATGCTTTACCAATGCGTTAGATAAAAGGATCATGTTCCTAAGAAAGCTTGAAGAGAAGAGAATTTAGGTGATAAACACGATCGAGGAACATCAATCCAAGGTAAAGAAATTGTTCGATAGGAAAACTAGGGAGAGACAATTTCAAATCAATGACTTAGTTCTTCTCTGGGACAAAAGACGTGAGCCAAAAGGAAAGCACAGAAAGCTTGATTCATTTTGGCTAGGCCTGTTCAAGATTAGAAATTTCGTGGAGATAGCACTTATTACTTGGCGTATCCCGATGGAACTCATTTTCCTCTACCCTACAAATGGGCAATATCTCAAGCACTATCAAAATTTAAAACGGGTTGTCCCTCGTATGTACATAGGTATTTAGGATTTTGGTTTGTTTATTTTCATTGTTTTTGGTTTCCTCTCTTTGTCATCCCATTCTTATGCTCCATCATTTTTAGGATCGTGTTCATTGAATATTTGGGTCTGGGTCCATTGTTGTGTCCGTGAAGTCCTTGTCCCCAATAAGAGCCAACATTATCAGCTAATTTTGACTTCACAAAATTAGTAAACGTGAAAATTTTAAAATTAAAAAAAAATCAAAAGTGTTATCTTGCATGATTGTTCTCCTCCATCGCAATCGTCTTATTCTCATGGTCATTCTGGCTTTCGTTTCATCCATTTTGAATAATCCCTTCTCCCGCTATGCTACAAACCATATTTTGATTATTTTAATCAATATTTAATTAATATTTACCCTGTTATTTAATAAAATTAATATTTATTAAATTTTAGGGTTTTTAATTAATAAATATTAATTTTAATATTGGATGGAAGTTGTTCGACAAACTTGGGAGAATTTTTCTTCTTTTTATTAATTGTCGTAACTGCCGTGAGCAAGTGCCGAGGGGGAATTTTTCTTCCGCTTCCATTCCCATAGACAATTTTAATTTTTCTTCTATCATCCGGAGATTGATGAGGAGACAGTTACAAGAGGTTGCTGAAGTAGAGGAGATTGGGAAGAAGGAGAAACAAGGAGATATTGCAGATATCCAGAGCCTGGAGGAGGAAAAACTTGTTCTACAAACACTATCTCAAGCTTTCACACTAAAACTGCACGGCATTAGCTAGAGCCAGCAACCTTGAAATTTTTAACAGCTTCCTCCCAAGACAAGAAATAATTGGGAGATCCCATGCATGCACTCAGCAGATAAACACAGCCAAAGTCCACGCAAGAGCAGCTTGGAGATCTTTAATGCCTAAGAAGGAAAAGAATTTTTATTTTTTTTTTTGTTGTTGTTTTGTTTTGTTTTGGTGTAGCATTTTTCAACGCTTGAACATGAAAAGGAACAACAATAAATGAAGAGGTCCAACGCATTGTTTTATGCCTCTAAAGAAAGTTAATACCAAAGGCCATGTGTTGTTTTTGGAAGAGATCTTTTCCACACATGTTGAGGTCAAATCCCATGCTAGGAAAGAGACAAACTAGTCCAAAGGAGGAAATCCACGTAGCACACTTAGGAAGGAAAGAGATTTTTCAAAAAATCAGAGCATAGCAGTCTATGTAGGATCAGAAAAATATGGAAGTCCACACCTAAGGAGGAAAGGAACAACAAAAAAAAGGAGGTCACACATAAAGCCACATTTTAAAAAAAGGAAATTCAACCAAATTAGAGCAAAGAAAATCAGTCTGAAGTTCTGCGCATTCACCAAAGGAGGTCACGCATACATTTTTTTTAAATTTTTTTTCCAATGCATGCATTGTTTCTTGCCCTAAAAATCCACACACTTCGCATGAAAAGGACAAAATAATGCTTAGACATTGGCACATGCTGAGTGCATGGAATCTACTTTCTTGGCTTTGGAGGGAATACTTGAGTTTGATCATTGCATGATGTAGATTTTATGGTTAAATCATGCTAAGTCCAAGAAAATGATCCTAGAAGATTTGGTAATTCAGTTTGATGGTTTGTACAATGAAGCCTATACCGCGCTCTCTTCCATTCAGGTCTTCATCGAAGAGATTCCATGCACCTTCATCAACGAACACAACCAAAGGAATTCAGTACAACACCTAGTGGAGCAGTTTACAAAATTGATACATGAAATGTATACTCATGTTGATGTTTTTTCCACTTCTTCTATGGATCAATGTTTCAGAATTAAACATCTTTGTGAAGAAATCCAATCTAAAGTTGCAGACCTGCATACCATACCAGGTAAGATTCTTGAAATGCAGGTACTCTATGAAGCTGGTCTTCTCCCAAGTTGTTTTCCAGAAGAAGAGAAGATGCATCAGACACTGCAAAAGCTCAAGTCTTATGAAATGGAAAAGAATCAAAATCCTTGTTTTGCCAACGACATAGTAGGATGATTTTCTATATTTCCTCAGGAGTGGGAGAGTCCATTTCTCATACGATTGAGATAGGCGGACCCCATGCCCAATGGATAAGGCATTGGTTTTTAGTTAATGTTATGTTGTTTTCACGTTTGGGTAAACTTAAGTGGTTTCTATTTTTAGTTGCTTTTAATAAAGTTGGTTGAAAAAGTCAAAAGTCACTTAAGTGCCCTATTTAATGTGCATTAAAACTCTAACTACTTTGTAACCAACTTTTGGGTTATAAAAGGAAGTCAGGGGCTCATTTGTAAAGGGTGACTTTGAGAGAGGAGAAGAAATACTTTTGTGTGCAAGCTTTGTTTCATAAAGAACTTTGTGTTCTTTTGTGAATTTTTTTTGGAGTTAATGAAATACGGACTTTGTGTCTCATTCATTATCTCTTGTAACATTTGATGTTCTTATGTTCATTAGATGTTAGGTGTTTGAATCTTGCATGCAAATATTATCTTTGATCTTATTGTCAACGTTCTTAATCTGTTGTTCTAGTTCACAATGATCAAGCTCTGATTATCTACTTGCTTACGTGTGTTCCCTTTACTTATTATTGTTTAGCTAACTCAAACTACGTTTTATTTGTGTTAGTTATTCCTCTTTCCTCTTCATGCAATATTAGGCTCTGCTTTTACCTAACTCTTGCATGTTCCTTTTATTCATTCCTTTCCATTTCTTTCCTTCATTCCATTCCATCCCCCTCATTCACTTTTCTTTCCATTGATGTTCCAAAACACCCCCACATACAATTTTAAATGTACAAATGTAAATACAATTTTGGTTTTCAATAAAGGTAGCCTCACCTTCATTGAGGAGGGACTTCATTCCCACATTGTTGCATGTCATTTGCATGCATGCAAATCCATATGCTAACACCTCCAAAATGGGATTTAAACTTGTAATGTTTGAATGAGGAAATGTGGCTTGTCAAGGAGTTGAGAGGATTTTTTAATGAGTGTAAGGGTGGTATATGTATCTAGGTGTGATGAACTAAGTCTTAGGTTGAAGTATAAGTCAATAAAATGTCTAAAATGATGTAATATGCCTATGTATGGGCATGTGAGTTTTATAAAAGTTAGTTAGGGTTATGAAATTGGGAAGAGCATGAGATAAATTCAAAGGAGTTATTTTTGAGGCATTCCTCGAGGACTAGGAGAACTGAGGAGAGGAATACTAGGAAAACCATGAATTTTTTTATGATATATAGTTTAATATGATGAAAACTTTGTTTTGCATAAGGAAGACTTTGTATTGTTCAAGTTTTGGCATGTATATTGGGAAGATTCATTTGTAATGATGAATTCCATTCTTAGGAGAATTTATGGAAGTTTTCTCACTCCATAAAATATTTCATGAAGGATTAGATTATGAATGCCATGTTTCTAGCATGAAGGCAAATTTATGGGACTATGCATGACAATGAGACTAAGTTTGGGTAAATTTTATTTGGTATGTTTAGTTTATGATCTTAATTTTAAAGTCTTGTCATAGCTATCACATGTTAAAAGGTTGTTGCAGTGAATTTTACTAGGATTGTTGGATTACTCGCTTTTGTGATAGTTTATGTGACTTTATTGTGAACTAGTTGTTCATGTGTGTGATATGAGAAAGACTTATTGATGCTAAGAAAATGTGCATATGAAGACCTCATTAAAGGAGGAAGAGGGGTTTTTTAGAAGGTTTCTAAGCCTGTAGGAGGAGAAATATTATTAAAGTTGGAAGATTTGCTAGTTGAAGGTAAAACCCTGCTCTACACAGTTTACACAATTAACAAAGATTTCATTTTTTCGTGTTGATATTATATAGCCTTCCCCGTGGTTTTATATACGTTCAATAGGTAAAAATAGACCTCAAATAGGGAATCAAATCTTTGAGAGTGAAGTTATAATATTTTGTGAAGGATTTAAACCTCTTGGGTTTCTCGAAACCCTCTTTTAGGGTTTAACCAAAATCTTACATTTGAAGCACTTGTAACCAAAGATAAATTTTGAAACTTCTTTATTATCCTCTAATGTTTGTGTGAATAATTTTTGGATGGTTTAAAGTATCAGAATTCATTAGAATGCTTTGAGAACTTTGACAAATCAATTGGAGGATAAATTTGTGACAGAGATGACGAAGGGTTTATTATGCCAAAAGTTGTGTTAAGACCTTTAAATGTGGATTCAGGTCATGAAAGTTGGTATAAATCATATTATAGGTGAGTTCTTATAGATTTTTAAGGAATTTAATCAAAACATTGGGTAAATATAGAGAAATACATGAAAGTTGGGGTTCATATAAGTTTAACACGTGACCTAAGGCCTATTTGGAAGTACAAATCTTGTAAGAAGAGTGGTTTAAACTTTGAGATGTTGCATGCAAGTGTGCAATCACTTGTGACTTGATAATGGGTGGTCAAAAATGTCTTTGGAGTGAAATAGACCATTGATCATCAAAATTTAGGCCCTAAAAACTTCTATGGAAGGGCTAGTAGGAGTTGAGAACTAGAAAATAGAAAGTGGGGTTTGTGATAGGATATGAAGGAGTTAGTCTATTAAATTTGTCATACGCCATATTGAAGATAAAGGGTTCTTGAAGAAATTTAGAGTTTTTTCTGGGTATGCACGTGCTTCCAACTATGAACCATGCAATGACATTGTCTTAAGAGCCTAGATAATATAGTTTTGAGAGAAGAAGGTAAAGTTGGCTAATTATTTGATTATGAATAATTTTGAAGGATCTTTTGAAATTTCATGAGTTGTATAAACAATAGTGATTAATGAAGCCATCTAAAGTGAAAAAGGTCATTTTTTACATATTTGAGCCCTCAAAAGCTAGTTTGACAAGACCTCAAAACAAAGTTTTTGAAAGAATGAAGTATTTGGTTGCGTTTATGTTGATGAGTGTGTTGAATTATTAATGATATCTACACCATTTTGGTATCATATCGAGAATTAAATATTGTTTGTGTTTTACAAGTGTGAAGTTAGATTGATAGATGCAAGTGAAGAGTTAAGAAGAAGTGAAGGTGAAAATGTGCAAGAGTAAAAGAAGAGTGAAAAGACACAAATAGAACATGTAAGAATCCTAAAGAGGTGTTGAAGAGAAGCAAGGTGAAAATAACTTGCTCAAGGAAAGAAGAAAAGAGGAAAATGGATAGAGAAGAGTTAGTGAAAGAGTTGGTGAATTTGATAAGCCAAAAGAAGAAACAAGAGGAGTGATAGAAAGAAAGGAGAAAGAAGCCAAGAAGAGAGAATGGGCAAGAAAACAAGAAGAGTGGATGGAGCAAGAGTTGAGAGAGTTGAGAAAGGATATAGAAAAGTTTGGAAAATTGAAGATGAAAGAAATAAATGAGGTGGTTTATAGAGCTAATTTTGAAAAAGAAACAAAGATTACACTTAAGAGAAGAAATACAAAAAGAGGAAAAAAGCTGAGGCAAATGAGGAAGCATACAAAAAGCAAAGGGAAGAGGTCATCAAAGATATGTGTGAAAGGAAGAGTCATGTGAGGATCTCAAACTCAGTCAAGAATCATGGCTATGCGATGCCTAAATGGATTAAAAACCAGCAAGAGAGAGAGAGGATGTCAAGTCAAAGCAAGGAATTGAAAGGTCAAGTGAACAAGAACAAGGAAAGAAGAAAAATCAAGTTTTTTGAGGAATCAAGCAATGTAAAAGGAAACAAAAATGATATGGCAAAGAAATAATGTGAGGTACAAGAAAAGAGAATGGAATGATGAAAGAGGATGAAGAACTCTTGGAAAACAAGTAGGTACAAGAGGTTAAAGAAGTGATTGATAACAATGGTATAAATCGATACCAAATGATAGAATAAAATTAGATCAGCAATGACCAAAGAGGGATGGAAGCCTCACAAATATTATTGATCATGAAATTAGATTACATAACAATGCAAGAGCTGTAATATTTATAGATATTAGATAGCCTCATATGGATAGACATGACACCCTATCAGGCACTAACTACGAGATGATAAGACCCATCTCACATGCACATGTAATTACTACTAATACCAATATTGAATGTTATCCAACATAACAATATTGAATGCAAGTCACTAGACTAGAGTGCACATGTTGCACATTATTAAATAAAAGACAATGCAATAAATATGCCTATGCTAAATTATGCTAACATTCCCCCCCTTAATTTTGCATTGTTTCCATGAAGTGGAGAGGAACTCTCGAATAAAGGTGAATTTGTCACGTGTAAGTGACTTAGTGAAAACATCTTCCTTCTGTCACCAGTAGGATGAATCTGAGCTGTATGTTGTGCTTTAAGACATGCTCACGTATGAAATGAACTTGTACTTCAATATGATTGGTTCTCTCATGAAATACTCGAATTGCGAAAAAGCTTGAACTCCTTCATTATCAACATATACTGGAGTAGATTTCTATTGTGGTAGACCAATTCCTTCCAGTATTCGGCGTAGCCATATTGCTTCACAAACAGCTTCACCTGTAGCTTGATACTATGCTTCTGTAGAAGAGCAAGAAACAAAGTTCTATTTCTTGCTTCCCATGATATCGGTCCAGATCCCATAAAGAAGACAAAGCCTGATGTTGACTTCCTATCATCCATGTTTCCTGCATGATCTGAATCTGAATATCTTTTCAAGAAGAAGTTGTCATTCTTCTTGTACTCTAGACCAAGGTCAACTGTACCCTTTAGATATCTCAATTCTCTTTGCTACTTTCCAACGACATATTTTTGGTTCTTGCATGAAGCGTGATAAATAAATGATCGCAAAGTTGATATCTGGTCTAGTATATGTCGTAAATGAGACTCCCGATCAATTGGTGATAGAGAGTTACATTCACCGGTGGTGATGGATCGAACGAGATAATCAAGTCCTGCTTCCATATGTGTAGCAATAGGAGTGCAGTCCATCATCCCGAATTTCTCGAGTGTTGTCTTGGTGTATTCTAACTGCGACACAAAGATATGATTCTCTTTTTTCCATACTTTTAACCCAAGACAATAGTGCATGAGCCCGAGATATGTCATGTCGAACGATCGATTAAAATCCTTCTTTGTTGCATCGATCATCTTCACAGAATTGCTTGTAATGACTAGATCGTCGACATAAACAACCACAATGACAATCTCCCCCCCTTTCTTTTTGAGGTAGAGATTGGGGTCATAAGGATTCCTTTCGAATCCATGACTTATGAGATGCTCATCAATTTTGATGTACCATGCCCGTGGTGCCTATTTTAGGCCATATAGAGATTTTATGAGTCTGCATACCATCATCTCTTTTCCTGGTATTACATAACCTTCTGGCTGAGTCATATAGACTTATTCTTGCAAATCTACATTAAGAAAGACACTTTTCACATCCATTTGGTGGACTTTCCAACCAAATTGTGCAACTAAAGCAAAGATCATCTTGATTATTTTGATCTTGGCTATGGGAGCAAATGTCTCGTCATAATCAATGCCTTCTTGTTGTGCATACCCCTTTGCTACAAGCCTTACTTTATACTTGTCAATAGTCCCATCTGATTTGTACTTAGTCTTGAATATCCATCTGCATCCAATGGGTTTCTTCCCCAGTGGAAGGTCGATGTTGCCATGTGTTATTCTTTATCACTAACGATACTCAATCCATGGCATCTTTCCAAGCTTTTGATTGTAAGGCTTCCTGAACTATAGATGGCTCAACTATTTCAACAAATTTTCTCATTAGGGCATAGTTGACCTCTTCACGAGCTTGACTGTGAGTTCTAGGTCCAGGATTGGATGATGTGCTAGGTGCTTCATCCAAATTTGCATCTCTTATTAATTGAGTATACCATTAGGTAACTTCTTATCTGTTCCATTGGCTTGTGGTGGATCCAAGTTTTCACCATCATCCAATCATCATTGTCATCTTCAATGGGAACATCAAATTTTGTCTTCACAAGAGGTGTATTCTCGCATGTTTGTTGAGTCGTTGAGTGGAGCATCTGCTTGTTTCTTCTCAAAGAACTCAACATCCCTAATGTTGTATACTTTCTTTGCTTTCGGATCCCATAATATGTACCCAAGTGCTTCTTCATCAGTATCCAATGAATATTAGTTTCTCACTTTCATATCCAACTTGTTCTGTTATTCTTGGGTATGTGTATGCTAGCTTTACACCCAAATACTCTTAGGTGTGAAATTGATGGTTTTCGATTTGACCGTGCTTCTTGAGGTGTCACTCCTTCAAGAGCTACCGTGAGCACTCTGTTTAATAAATAGAGTGTAGTTCTTGCAGCTTCTACCCAAAATATCTTTGTTAAACCTAAGTTGTCATCATCATACATTGCACCATTTCCATGATAGTATGATTCCTTCTCTCAACTATACGATTCTCGCTATGGTGTGTGAGTATGAGGCATTTGTCAACGAATCTCATGAGCTTCCAGTAAGTCTTGAACTCATTGCTTGTGAATTCCCCCTCAATTTGAGCGGAGAGTTTTGATCTTACGACCAACTTCATTCTCAACAAGTGCTTTGAACTTCTGAAATGTCTCAAAGGCTTGACTCTTGTCTCTTAGACAATATATCCACATCTTTCTTGAGTAGTCATCAACTCAAAGCATGAAGTATTGACATTCATAATGACTTGGTTTCATGGGCCACAAAGATCGGTGCACCAAATCAAGCTTTCCCTTAGCTCTATATGTGTTCTTCTGGAAGGGTACTCTGTGTTGCTTTCCAGCTAGGAAATTGTGACACTTGTTAGTGTTGTGCTTGAGTGTAGGCAATCCTTTCACCATGTTGCCCTTTTGAAGTGTTTGGAGATAGCCAAAACTGATGTGACCATATCTACGATGCCATAGTTCTACAGATTGTGTGTCTTTGGCCACTAGAGCTTGATCATCCTTGTGGACAAAATCAAGTTGGAACATGCATCCCACATTGAGGCTCTTGCTACAATCTTGGAACCTCTTGACTTATCTCTTATCAAGCACACTTTTTCTCCATTATTACTATCAAAATCTAACTTCAAGTTGTGATCAAGGAGTTGACTAACTGATAGAAAATTCTTGGTCAACCCAGGTACATACAATACATCTGTGATTTTGTAGTCATGCTTTCCAAGAGGTAGTGAAATGTTTCCAATCCCCTTGACATTGTATGATGAGTCATCACCTAATGACACATGGTTCTTATTAGGTGAGTCACGTAGTGTGTAGAACCAATCCTTACGTCCAGTCATGTGTCGAGTTACACCCGAGTCAACATACTAGATATCTTGTGTGGACTTGGTTTCTTCATCAAATTGAGCAGAATACATGTGGTGTCCTTCATCTGAATCATCCTCATGTTCGGTAATGTACCCTTGTTGTTTGGGTTTTCTTTGCCAATTACCATTTTTCTGCCCTTGATTGTTATTGTTATTGACTTCCGTTGATTTGAATTGTTGTTACCCCGTTGGTTGTTAGGTTTTGAATTACTTGATGAACCCTTTTTGTAGGAATTGTACCAACAATCTTTGATGTCATGTCCCCCTCTATTGAAAATGGGACACTTATTGGTGTTGTCTATTTGAATTTGGTCCCTTTGTTGACTTTGATTTTGTTGGGACTTCTTGTGATTGGACTGAAATTTCCTCTTTCCTTTATGATTGGAAGATAGTGCTTGCTCATCTTCATGATCTTTGTTGTTCATTGCCTCTTCTTGTTGGAGTAGATTGAAAAATTTCTCAAAGGTGACTGTGTGTTCACTCATATTGATAGTTGTCACAAAGATTCTATAGGAAGGAGGAAGTGTGCGCAACATAATTGGTACGAGGTCCTCATCACTTATCTCTTTTTCCAATGCCAGAGATGCCCTCAAAGTAGCAACTTGTCTCAAAAAAATCTTTAACCTTCTCATTTTTCTTGAACTTGAGAGTATGCAACAGTGATAGTAGGTTGAGGATGGAATTCTTGTTCTTTACCTCATAGATTGTGCTCAACTTATCCCATGCATCCTTGGCTGATGTGGCATCTCTAATGTGGGGTTGCACATCATCCGTTACGCCAAACAAGATGATCAACTTGGCCTTTTGATTGGCCCTGTCAAATTGAACTTGTTGTCTTCCATCATCAAGTGATCTTGTTGTTTTTCCATCTACAATTGTCCATAGGTCTTCAAACTCAAGTAACATCTTGATCTTCAGTTTCTATGCAACATAGTTGTCTCTCTAAGCGATTGTGAATCGACAAGAAGAACTTTGGTGCTTGTGCACCCATTTTTGTAATCAATTTCAAACTCAATTTCGACAAAGGGTAAGGCTCTTATCACTCCGTGTTTATGGTCTCCTCTCAATATACCACAAAGCTAATATACCAAACCTTTCTATATACGCCCTTCTCGATATACCCGTCGGTGCAGACGTGGAAGAAGATCACCCTTTCAATATACCCACGGATGGAAAGAGGTGTTAACGCACGTGAAAGAATTGAATACGTGGTATGTAGACAAGATGGAGAGGGGTTTCAGTGCAAGCACAAACGGATGGGATGGCTCAAATGTGTGTGTATTGTATCCTTATTACTCCCCTCGTCGATTTTATAGGGTCGATGCCTGACGACGCGTTTAGGCAAATTGTGTTAGGTGTTAAGTGCAGTAGTAGTTACGACTACATATATACCGACATTTCTATGAGATCAAAGATCTCGTGTGATAGAACCAAACATAAAATAAAAAATTTACATTTTTTTACTCTTTTTTTGCCTTTATGCACCAAGATTAGTAAAAATACTCCAAAAATACATCAAAATGAATTTTTGTGTCCCCCTCTTACAAAAAAGGGTCCAATCACAAAATACATAATTTAGGCCAAAAATATTTTTACCCCCAATAGGTGTTTTTTCGCTAAATTTAGCGGTGGCTCTAAATGTGTTTGGTGAGCTTTTAAATTTGGAAATCCCCAAAATTTAGTAATTTCTCTAAATTTTCTAAAAAAAAAAAAATGTAATAAAAATACAGAGAGAGTGAGAATTGAACCACTGATCTATTTGTTTCCAAGATCCAAACAAACAATCTGAATATTGTTTTCACCTTTTTTCATAAACCGTGATTTGGGTTTTTCTAAAATTTTGACAACAGCATCATACAATATTTTTCTTGAAACCCAAAAAATTTCAGAAGAATCAGAATCTTAGTTTTTAAGATCTTACCAATTTACCAGCTAGATCTGATTTTTTTAGAAAAAATGATCTGACTTGTATATACTTTTCGTCACATGTAGATGCAGAATCTGAAAATGATGTAAACTGCAAAGTTGTGTGTCTCCTTCTTAAATTTTCAGAAAAAAATGGCACATCAATCCGACATTGTATGAAAAATTTATGTCCTTTTTTCTAAGAGTTATCTGCTGGAATTTTGTTGACGGGACTGCTTCAACCTTTGCTCCTGAATTCTTCACACCTCCACTTTTAGATCTGATTTTTTTTTTTTTTTTTTAGATCTGATCTTTTTTTTTTCACTATTTTTTTAGATCTGCAATTTTTTTCAAGATCTTTCTCTTTTTTTAAAGATTTTTTTTTCACAAATCTTTTTTTTTTTTAAGATCTTTTTTAAAGATCTCCAAATCTAAAATATTCCGCCAATATGTTGGATCAATTGGCTATGTCAATGACTAATCAAAATTTTTTTTTTACCTTCCAAATAAGTGGATAGGTCAAATTTTAGTTGAGGGATGCTTGGAAGGAATGGAGGCTGCAGGATGCTTCAATGGCTCTCCTTTGATGCGAGATCTTCTTCTTCAATGGATCCTCTCCATAGTGCTCCTCTTGACCTTGCTTGAGAGAACACGCTTTGATACCAAATGATAACAATGGTATAGCTTTGATACCAAATTATAGAATAAAATTAGATTGCAATGACCAAAGAGGGACATAAGCCTCACAAATATTATTGATCATGAAATCAGATTACATAACAATGCAAGAGCTGTAATATTTATAGATATTAGACAACCTCATATGGATAGACATGACACCCTATCAAGCACCAACTACGAGATGATAAGACCCATCTCAAATGCACATGTAATTACTACTAATACCAATATTGAATGTTATCTAACATAACAATATTGAATGCAAGTCATTAGACTAGAGTGCACATGTTGCACATTATTAAATAAAAGACAATGCAACGAATATGCCTATGCTAAATTATGCTAACAATGATGCATGCGAGGAATGATGACAAAATAAGTAAATTTGATTGTTTTCTAGCCATTATTGATTTCTCTTTAGGTGAATTCCTTTAAATTGTACAAGATGACTCCATTAGTGAATTTGAGAAGCATAAAACAGTAAGGTTGAGTGGAATGAAGAACATGATAAATCAAAGAGGTTTGATGATCAATTATTCATAGATAATATTAATGATATTTTGCAAAGTTTGTTGGATGTTGTGGAACAAAAAGAAATGAGTGAACTACAATGAGAGATTAATGATTTATTGGGTAAATAATGTTGTAATTGAAGGAAAATAAGGTACAAGTACAGGTTTAGAGTAGCTTGATATGGTGGTGAATATGAGAGAACAAACAATTAGGAAAGAAAATTAAGGTTATAACAAGGAAAGTGATGAGAACATGATGAGGAAGAGTTATACAAGGATGAAGAATGTGATAAAACATGAAGAACAATGTATGTTTGTTGTTGTTGTAGACACCTAAATTTCACTTTTGCAATCTTATTGCTAAAAGCACACTAATCACTCTCATTGTTGGCATTTCTGTTATAATTAATAATTTCCACTAATTAACTAACATTTCACCCTATTTTGGTTAATTTACGACACTCTGTTGAGTACCTAACCTCTTTCACATTCGGATGACAATTTACGACACATCGTAAGTCATAATTCTTTTATGAGAAAATTTACTCTTGTTTTGGTCAATAAACCTTATTATTGGCTCAAACCCCTCTTCCAACCATTCAAAATCACCTCACTTCTCCCAAGACATCTTAGAAGGCTTCAAAACCTTATCCTAGCCTCTTAATTGACCCTAAGTGGTTAATTAAGGTTCATCACATACTAATCTCTTGTTAATTCACTAATCGTGATTAGAAACCTTAATCTACTTTATGCTTTTAGTCCCACATTCACCAAGATGCTAAATTTATTCAAATAGAAAGCTATAAAAAGGACTAAGCACCTACCTTTATACTTTACACCATGTTTTGAATAATATTAATCATATAAAACATATGAGCCTTACTTCCTTCTTGGATTAGCTCGCTCAATCTTTGCATCAAATCTTCATGTCGGTTATTAGAGGGATATCTAATATGGCATTGTAGCCATTATTAGAGAGATCCTCTCACCATTTGTGAAGTAGTAACAAACCATAATTTGATTGCTCTTAGATCTATTTAGGTCTATGTTAGTTAACAATTCATACTAAGTAGGCATGTTTTAGCTAAGATTGATTGATATCATGTTAGTTCTTTTATGTGTTCCAATAAAATTTAATTATTGATGTTAATGTTTTAATTCCTATCTTTGTTAATAGACTATATGGTGTTAGTCTAGTTATTTAGCTTTGCTAGTAGTTTTTAGTAGTTATTTGGCATGTTCAAAGGGGCACACTCACGTCTTTAAGGCCGTGCTCACTCTCTCTGGGGCCACACTCATGTTTCACTGGACATGTGTATGAGTGAAACATGAGTATGTTCCATTGAATTTTTCCTCCGTGTGTTGGTTGTGTTAGTGCTTCAAAGTGCGCATTGACGTCTCACCGCCACACTCACATTAATCAAATATGTGTTTTGACAGAGTCACACTAGTGCTTTTAAGGTTGCACCGGTGTTTTATGAGGCATGCTGCTGCTATAAGGGCTGCACTACTGTGCTAAGGGATGCGTTGGCATTATAAGGTAAACTTGGCTGAAACTTCAAATTTTCAATTGTTGTTTCTTTATGCTCTGTCATTTTTCTAGGGTTTTAGCTTCATTATTGCATATTTTCTAATTTAGAGCAAGTTTATAAACACATTTACTTAGGGTTTGATGAATTATTTTTTTTCACGCTTTTTATGAGTTTGGGATAAAGTTTGTGTATGCACTTCTCTTATACCTCGTGTGATCTTGAGAATCAAAAGCAACTTTAAATCTTCTTTTGCTAACATTAGAGTAAGTGGGAAATTTCTTTATTCATTTTTATGCTTAAGGGAATGAAATTTTCATTTGGCATGTGTATGATCCTTTAGTTTAAGATCTTTTCATTTGATAAACAACCAAAGCTAAAGTTTGTGTATGCTCTTCTCTTGCACCTTGTGTGATCTTGAGAATAAAAAACAACTTTAGTTTTTGTCTAAAAAGCAATTGGATCAACTTGGATTAATTTGGATTTACAAAGCATTATGGTGGTTATTTTATTTACAAGTTTTTCATTGATATTTAGTTGGGTTGATTGTTGTGTATGCTCTTCTCTCGCATCCTTGGACGATCTTGAGAATCAAAACAACATTTAATCCTCTTTTTATGATATTGTAGATCTTTTTGGATAACTACTAACTATTTGTATGTAGAACCTAACGCTTGCCAAAGAAAGGAGAAATCTCTTCAAACCAAACTCTAACATACATGTGTGTTGTAGGTTGCCAAAGGTGGTTCAAACCAAATTGCTTAATCCAAAAGATAAGAAAACACACCACTTTGAAAAACATTGTATATGCAAGTTTCGGTTAAGAGCTACGGCTCATCCACTTGAAATAGGAGAAAATCCCTTTGGCATAAGCCTTAAGATAACAAGAGGGATGCTCCTAGGAACCCCAAAGTAGTTCACGCAAGAGGGAACCTTGTGAACGAAATGGGAAAGTGCTCCACTACCCAATTGATTAGTACACCTTGGTAAGATTAGATTCAAAGTTATCTCCATTGCGACCCTAGTGAAAATATAACTGAACACATTTATTGATCATTGTATTGAGGGGGTAAAGTAAATCCAAGATACTCCAAGACTAGTCAGTGTAAATTTCTTGGAAAACCGAGCTCGTAGAGGTAATTTGTGACACCTAGAGAGAGAACCACTAGGAAGCTTATGGCTTGGAGCCAATTTGACTTAGACATCATGTTTCAAAGAGCTCTCACAAAGTGACAACTTGTTTGGAGTCAAAACCTTGTTATTCGAACAAGGCGAGAGTCCATTTAAGTTGAAATTATGTGTTATTCATCACGAGACTTATGACGTGTTACTTTGTCCTAATTTTTCACTTGTCCTAAGACAAGGCAAAATCTCAAAGTTACACTTAGTTTGTTTCATCACCACTTGGTTTTACTCCTTTGTCTTCTTGTTGCCCATTTTAGTACAAAAGAAAACAACATGCACATATACCACTAGAAATAATCATGTCCACCAATTTTTAGTCTACTTGCATGACTAGGTTACAATGCCGGAATACAAGTGTTGAAAGTGTGAATGTTATGTCTTCGTATTCTAGTAGGCCCTTTGTATCAAACCCATATTGAGACACATTTATCATTGAAGTTAGGTTGTCTTAGCACTAAATTCATTTGAGTTGTTACGTTACTGCATTATAGCCATACAATTGTGATACTTATGTCTTGTTTCCATTGTGAATCTTGGTTTAAGTCTCTAAATTATTTTGTTATGCTATTTGCATGCATAATAACTTCTTGATATATTTAGGATTAATTTTTGATCTTAACATTGCCTTGAGTTTTTTGAGAGTGTTGGCATTATGTTGTTCGCATTGCGATACCACTATTTTGATACTAAAATCTTGCTTTCTTGCAAACCTTTATTAAGGTGTCCAAATAGTGTTGTTATGCTGCTTGCATTTGTAACTTCCATTTTCAAATACTTGGACTTTGTTTGTATCTAAAACTAGTTTTAGTATACCTTGTTCGAGTTTGTGTTAATAGTTTCTTAGTATTTAGGTCTTGTTTATTTTAAACTTGACCTAAGTGGTGATATTTTGTTCTCACTATTTGCACTAAACCTATCCTAGAAAACGTAGGGAGTAAACTATTCTTGTGATTGGATTTGAGTCTTGTCTTAATTGTCTCATCCTAGATACTTCTTGTTATATATAACCTTGTTAGTTTGTCGTTCTTTATTCTTTGGTGTCCTTGGTTCATATTGATCCTTTGGATTTGTTACCATTTATTATTTGGCATTCTTTGTGATGATTTGACATCGTTACCTTTGCTTGGTTTATCCTAGGACCCATATTTGTAAAATGTCTAGTTGGTTGCCATTATGCTGCTCGAATTGACATAGAACTTTCTTCACCGTGAAGGATTTCAATCACCATATAGTCTAGGCATTTGTAATCAATAATGCCAACCATGACTTATTATCGCATGTTTCCTCATACTTATGACAATGGGGAACCTAGGTATCAACATTCCCATCAAAGGATGCCCAACACTCTAAGCCTCGTTTGGTTCTTTGCGTTAGAGAACCTGTTTAGTTACTCAGTTCCCCACCTTCATCTCATATTCGGTGGCATGGTTTGGATGCTTATGATCAAAACTATTATTTGGGTTCCCATCGATATTTTTAGCATTCCAATCCAAATGATTCTTATGATTCCTCTCAGTCTGTTGATGATTTTAATATGAACTATTATTCAAATTCCTATGATTTGAATCTTGAGTTGAGGTCCTCCCTTCCTCTGCAGGACCCCCTTTATCATTTACCTTAATGACCTTTTCTTCCATTGAAGATTCATGTGACTCAAATTTTTTCGAATCAAACATCAAATTCGACTCTTGACTCACGACCTTCCCTTTCTTTGTAGCACCATGTCTATCATTCACCTCAAAAATTTCATTCTTGTTTGAAGATTTGTGCGACTCAAGGTTCTTCTAATCGATCATCCAAGTCGACCCCCCCTACTATATAGACACTAAAATTAGGTCACACTCCCTTTGGTCCCTCGATGAATAAACACCCTTCATCACATTCACTAATATGGCCCCCTTCACTCACTAATATTAATTTAATTAATCTAATTAAATTAATTCATTATCCTCACAATATTTATTATTTAAATATCTTAATTTAAATAATATCCACACATACACTTCACCTAGACACCTCATCAAGCCAACTCACCCTAAGACCTATTCTTAGTAAGTTGCCATAACTAACTAAGACTTACCCAAACCCTAAAAATCAATGCCTACATTCTCTCTAACCACATTCCCACATGCTTACAAGAAGCTCCCAGTATAATCCGTGGGTTAACGACATGAGATCCGAGGAAATCAAGAGGATCTCCCTAGTTTAGTAAACCTAGGAAATCCCACCTTGACCAACGCGGTTACCCCTAACCGTCACCTAAGTTAAGCCGAACCGCCATTGTTACCCTTTAACCCCAAAACAACCTTATTCTCAAGGTTGGTGAAAAGATTGGAAAAGTTGGCGAACATTAGCACATTCCAAGAGATATCACATCTTCTCGAGAGAAATTCACTCATGCAAGGAAGGAGATCAAGCATCTTTTCCTACACAGCCATCCCAACAATGATCTGATCTAACCAAGCAAAGAGGAATGTACATGCAGCCCATGCAGAAGATTTTCTTCAATTGGTGATCACCGTAGCCTTCAAACCTCTCATCAGCACCTCCATCCCTCACTTACAATCCAGACTAGAATCCAAGTAAGTAAACGTTATACTTCTCTGGTTCATTCCATTTCATCATTATATTATCATCTATTATTTACCTAGCCACCCATTGACCTCCTCCAACACTCACCCCTCCATATACCCATTAAAACCTCACCAAATCCTACCTAAATCACCCAATACCTCATCCCGACTAACCAAAGTCTTTTGTGTAATCATAAAGGAGACCTAAATCTTGTTCTCCGGGCATTCCCAGCTTTCCACAAGAATCGACACCGATTACACTCTAACCGCCATCTGGCCACCCTTAACTAACATCGGCCTTTGTATTTTCCCATATAACCCAGAACAGTGACCTACCCACCTAATTCCCTCTCACCCTCATTCACCTGTGATCTACCTGAGACCTCCGCTGTCGACACCAGAGAGACCTAGAACCAATTATTTGACCTTCAGATCCTATTCTAACCTAGCCTGTTAGATTAGATCTATTTCTTATTGTGTTTTAAGTGAGATACCTAAATCATTTCAAATTACAATAGGATTTACTTTATTTACATCATTAAATTGTTTAAAATAGTGGACTGACAACCATCTAGGAAGTATCACACTTCCCGATCTAGCATACGCTAGGCAGTTCACTCGCATATATTGTTTAACTTTTTTTGGTGGTCTTGCTTTGCATTACAGGTAGTTCCTCCTAGCCAAAAGGAAGCTCTCACAATCAACTATGGATTCGAAGTCATACACGCAACAACCCATCAACCAACATTAAAACAGTATTCCTCCTATGCCCGTTACCCTATTTGTTTCATCAATACTTCAAAGAAACGATCTAGAATCAAGTGAAACATTTTGGCATGCCTGTGGGACCCATCCGGGGTTCCTTGCATTTCATTCATTCCTAGGAAAAGTTGTGTGTTTGTTTCCTTTAGAAAAGCATACACATTAATTTTCTTCCTTGGTAACCCACCTTTTCTTTCTATTTGCTCTAAAGGAAACCTTTGTTTTGGTGTAATTAAAAAGAACCATTTCTTTACATTTTCTGCATTGTAGTGAAAGAGCATCCCTCTTCCTCTTCATCTTATTGCGTCATCCAACTTCACACTTCGATTTGGGCTTAAAAATAAGTGCATTCCATTTTGATTTATCGCATTAGCTCACATTAATTACGGGCAACCTATACACTAGAAGTCATGACCAACTGATGGTTGACAAACGAACCATAGAAAGCACTTTCTCTCTCTCTCTCTCTCTTTGAGTCTTACCAAACCTCACAAAAATTGAAAATACACACATTCTTAAACAACATCTTACCTAGAAGAAGTTGTAGGTGATCACATCGATCACGATACGATGGGCACCTCACTCACTTCTCGTCGAGTCATACTTCAAAGCGAGGCCCGCCCCCACCATAACATACCTAAAACCTCACCTTTTAGATCTCCTTCTTCATAGGAAGCCATCCTCACTAAAAAATTCTATTTCACAATTCATGTGTTAGTCCTTAAATAACATAAGCTAAACAAACATAATAGAAAAGGCACTCCTAGGATCACATTTTTCTTAGTGTTTCTGCTTGGCTTGTGTTTTGAGGTGAGAGATCACGTTCTTCATTTTTTTTTGTTCATCCTTGCACGCTCCTCATCACAACTAGTGTATTCCAGCTTCACTTGAGTGTTCTGGGCCATATCATCATCATTCCTAGAATTTTGGGTCTAATTCTACATCAATTTTAATTCACAACCACTTTTCTTTCATCATTGTTTCAATTTCACAGTAACCGTTGTTGGTTACCCTCACCATCATCGGTTATACCCAACCGAAGTCAATTCCAGTCCTTTTGTTAACCTACCCAAAAGGACATTTTATTCATTTTCTTCCACTTTTCACATTCCCTGTCACTGCCATCATTCTCATTGACATTGTAAAACACCATCAGATTTGGCATACCTGCATGATTTGACCTTCTACCTGTTTTTCACTCACTAACCATTTTCTACAGTGACCGACAATGGTTACCCCTGACCGGCATCGATTTTCCTTAACCAACATCGGTTATCCTATTTCACTTTCCAACCACCATTTGGTACCTAATCCACTTTTTACCACCAGATTCACCTGTTCCTATTTTTTTGTGTCATTTACAAAGAAGTAGCCCTACCTGATCAGTACTAGTTCACATGGTGCTAACCTAAAGACAAGCAAGTGCACTCGTATTTCATGCCAATGTCAACCACTCCCACCTAGTCCTTCACCACCTTCCATTTTATCACCAACCATGGATCCCATCCAACCTATCACTATCGCTACCGAGAGATGAGGAGTTCGCACGACTCCTTGACCAAAACCCTGCCACCTTGCAGTTTTACCTTTCCCACTCATCCACTCGAGATGCCTCGGGTCAGTTGATATATGACATGCCCGTATCTATCCCCTCGACTCTCGCTCCCACTCCTACATCGCCCCATCTAGCTCGTGCTTTCCCGCATCTACCTTACCCCCAGTCATTTCACAGCTAGGTCCTATACCCACTATGACTGCCACGTCTACCACCTCCGTTACCCCCACCACATCCACCATACCCTCAACAACTACCCAAAATGCAACCTCATCCACCCCTAATGTCTCACACATACCCATAGCTACACTACCACCTCCCGTGTCGGTGACCCCTACCCCTTTTTAGAATGTGGTCCTTTCCATTCCACAATCATTAGCCCCCATTGCCACTAGGGTTACCATGACCCTTCCACCTCCATATACATACTATCAGCCACCTCCCATTTCCTCCATTATTCACTCAGGGTATGTACCCCTGTTTCACTACCTTCTTCCCAATCAACCTACATGGCAACACCATACACTAGAGTGCCACCCCATTATATGCCCAAAACCAACCCTCTCATGCCGCTACAAGAGGCACCCAATCATCGCAACCTACCAACGACCTAATCAAATTGATGTTGACAAGATGCAGACATTGAGGCATCGGTTTTCGCTCCCGCAACACTCTCACCTACGATGAGATTTGCAACGAGCCCATCCACCCATCCATTCCTATTCGCCCATATCCCATGCATTGGGAAATGCCTAAATTCAATCATTTCAATAGCAAAGAAGACCCACAACAACATTTGTGGTCGTTCAAACATGGGTGTTATTTGATCGCTCACGATGATGCCTTGCTCTTGAGAACTTTTCCCATGTCTCTGACTGGACCTGCATTAGATTGGTATAGTGGGTTACCTAGACACTCCATATTCTCATTCAATTAGGTAGCCCAAGCCTTCTTGGATCATTTCTCTATCAATATCATCAAGAAGGTTACCATGACCGACCTATACTCCACGCATCAATATGAGGACGAATCTATCACAGATTTTGTCACTCGTTGGTGTAGCTTGATCAACCAACTCACCTTCCAACTGCCACAAATAGAACTCATTGAGCTCTTCACATAGGCTTGTGCTAGACATATCTCACCGACCTTGCAGTCCAAACCTTCCAAACATTTGATGAAGCATTCACTATGGCACGAAAGTTAGAGATTCGGGCCATCGAAGAGAAGAAAATCCAATTACGTAATAAGAATTCAACATTCAAGTCAAATGATACCTCTTCTTCTTCCAAACCACAAAACAATTATTCAAAAGCTAAGGGCACCACTAATGCAGTGGTACTCAAGGCCGTCCCAGCTCATCCATCAAATTAGGCTACCCCCTCATCTAATCTCTCACCCATCCAGAACTTTTCAATTTAGACGAGAGCAATGAAAATACACCCCAATTAGGGAACCTTACTCTTTCTGTCTTAGAAAAGCTTATCAAAGCTGGAGCCATCACTCTTCCACCCATAAAACCACACACTGGTTTTGACCTACTCACCCCATGCCCACATGGTATAAAGAACATGACTTCTGTAACTATCATCGAGTAAAGGGTCATAGTGACGGAAATTGCATCACTTTCAAAAATATTGTCCAAGAAATGCTTGAGAAAGGTGAGTTAACCATGGATAATCCTAATGCACCTGCCAACCAAAACCTACACATCTTCAAGAAACCATTTCCCAACCATGCCCCTTCATCTGATCAAACCGGTGAGACCTCAACTCATGATACCCATACCCGCGAGGTCCACGCTATCTTTAATGACATACATGTCACCTCCCAATTACCTCACATTCCTTCCATAGAGGAAATCCTAGCCCGAAATCCTCCTTCCACATCAGAACCAACCTCCCTTATTCCTTCACCCACAGAGGAACATATTTCATCTCCTTCATCACCTACGAAGGAGTCTTCCGCTAACATCAAGACCATTCACACCTTTGGCTTCTCCACTTAGAGAACCTGTTACCCATGCAAGTACCTCCTCCACTCACAGAGGAGCACCCATTACCTCCTCCACCCACAGAGGAGCACCTATCCATTCCTCCACTTGTAGAGGAGCTCCCATCATCTCCTCCACCTATCATAGACCCAGTTGAGATACCTTTGCCTCTTGGTGAGCATTCTCCATCCGCTACCCAAAATCATGCAGACCTACTTTCGGCTCTCTTACCCACGAAGTTGAAGCTAGCCAATTTCCTGTCTCTAAGACACATTTTACGGGAATTTCCATTAGGTCCTCATCAACTCCACCTACAGACATGTCGTTCTCATGTTTGGCCGATCACTTAGATTATGTGGATAGAGCCTTACTATGGGGACGCCTTTTTGCTTCATGTCTCAACGCAGATGTAGAGGTCACTTGCTGATACCTCCACTATCTACCCAAAAATATTTCACCAATCAAACCAAACACAACCACCTCTATCACAACTCCTTCCATGACACCTGTCATAGCTCAAACCACATCCTTACCCATAGCCCAATCTATATCTAAACCCAAACCCACACCTATGACATCATCCTCGACTAAACCTATTACCACTTTAGGGGTCACCCCGACTACCAACCTTACTCATCCACCTATCAAACTAGATTTAGCTACATCCTCCAAAGACAACACCACACCTACTCTGACACCCAAACAGAAGCACCACACCCATAGAACTCATACCACTGGCCACAATCACACCTGCACTTGTCTGTCCATCGTCTTAGGATCTCAACTTCCCCACATGGTCAAGAAACCTCCACCCACCAATAAACCAAAAACACAACAACCCATTCCTTCCTCACAAACCTCTAACCTACCCAGATGCCCAACACAACTTACACCCACACCTTGCAACATCTTTACCACCCATACCTCCAATACCCTCAGTTATTGCTTCACTACCCACTACACTTCAGTCGATTGTCTCTCACACCCCAAGCACGACCCGCATCATCTACCTTCACAGCACCCCCATTATCCCCATGGGTAACTCACCCTCTTCCCCCATCTACTTTTCCTTCTAGACCTCATACACCCATATCACCTTTACCCAAGAAGGTGAAATCTAAAAACAAAATTCCACTACCCCACAATAAGGTAGTCAAAACAACCACACACCCTCCTACTCATTCACCTACTATACCCCTACCTAAACAAGCACGACCGACACCCAAAACCATGCCAACACCCAAACCCATAGCTCAACCCACTCCTCCTCTTCCAAAGATTCCATTCCTCAACAATCAACCACACCTACACCCAAACCCACGTTCACTTCCCATTACGATCCACTAATAGGGTCCTATGCCAAAATTTTAACCAACCTCCTTGAGACTTTTGTCATCACATTACCACCACTCAGACTTATGACCCCCTCAAACCCAAGCCAAAAGGGTTTGATGATACTAAAATTTGTGCCTACCATCGTGTGCCAGGGCACGATGTGGAAAACTGCAAGGCCTTAAAAACCGTCCTTATCCAGTTATGTCCTCCAGAAGCCAACTTTGACGATGATGACCTTCTCGATGAGGATCCTACTTCACCAACACCCATTCCCACACTACCCACTCAACAACCACAAAATCCACCCTCACAGCTCCTAGAGCCACCCCCAAGATTTGAAATTAACATGGTTCACATTAGAGAACTTGCCACGCCACCACCCAAATGTCGTTGCACCCAACTCACCTCACAGGGTTTTTCTCCTCCGTAGGTTTTTTCCCCGTCATGTCATTATACCACTCACCCTACACCTTCTCCATTTTCCAACTCCCCTTAGATCAACATGATACACGTCACTACACATGTGCTCAGAAGGATAAGGGCAAAGAAAAGGCAACTGACCCACCAACCAATCCTATACCCAACATACCATCTGCACCCATACCTAAAATCACTATCCATGGCCCCACATACCCCATTTCTAATGGCGTCACACATCGCACCATGCTCAAACAATTACACCAATCTCCCTCAAAATGTCCTTATATGACCTCATCCAAACCTCAGAATCCCATCATCAAGCTCTCATGGAGGTTCTTCAATCTATTGAGGTTTTACCCAATGACCCTACACCCGTAGCCTCCATTATCACACCCCATCATGTAGCCTCTCTCACCAAATTACCACCTTCATCTTCACCCCACCCTATTCACCAAGTGGCCTCCCTTAGCTTCTCAAAGGAAGAGATCGCACCACACCAAAATGATGACCTAGACCCAGCCCTCTTCATCTCTCCACATCGATGACATACGGTACGCCATGTGATGATTGATGGGGGCGCTAGCATTAACATCATTTCATCCCATGCATTCGATCAAATGCACATACATGAAAATTACATGTATAAACATCTTGTCATGTTGTGTTCATTCAATGACGCTATCACTTCTACACTAGGCACCGTTATCCTCCACGTTCGCGTGGGCCCCCACACTATTCTAGAATTGTTTTACGTTTTGGAGGGGGAATTCCAATATAACCTAGTTGCTTGCAGACCCTGGATTCATGTCATGGGTTGCGTTCCTTCCACTTTTCATCATTGTGTAAAGTTTGAACACGAAGGACACACCTATACCATTCCAACTGACCCATCACCTTTTAAAACATGCAACATGCTTTACCGACCCAACGATGTGCTCATACCTATTAAGTTGACTACCTCCACAACCGTTACTTCTTCACCTACACTTCCACTTACCAATACAACCGCTGCTTCTACCACACATACCTCCTCCATTCCTACCACTGCCATAACCTCCATAGCTGACCCATCAGCTTCCCAATCCATTAACTCCACCTCCGCATTAACCTCCGACACATCATCCATTCCAGCTACCTACATACCAACCATTGATCCCTTGGAAGGTGTTTTTCAACGCCTCACTCTGGGAGTACCGCTTATATAGTGTCAACACATTCCTTACTCCATAAGAGTATGGAAGCCTTCACCAACACCCTCGCTATAATCACCGCATAGGAGAACGCCTCCTTTATGGTCCTCCTCATCTCCATACCAGTCTCACCTATGGGGGACTTGATACTACCACTTATACACCCAAACCACCATCACAAACTCACCCATTTTCCACTGACTTCCAATCACTTACCAATCACCGTTTTGCCCACACCTTCCTGCACCGATGTGCATGGAAGGGTTTTGGTTTTGCTTTTACGAGAAAGGCTGCCATACCGTTATTCCATGTACCACCCGCAAACATAATGATCGTAGTGGTATCGGATTTCCTGAACCACCTACCAAACAGCCCGCATTGAACTCATTAAGGACACTAGCTCTTCTCCACCTTCTTCACCCGCTCCACCTTCATCACCACCCTCACCGACGGAGTTGATGGATCCTGAATCTATCCCTCCTAACTTTTTTTTTTTTTTTTTTTCATAAACACCATTTCCTTAGGGCCTCGACTTATCAACATGAGGGCAAGGCCCCTTCTACTCTACCCTTCCTGTATCCCGAAATGATTGATGACGATACACCTTCAATTAACGTTGTTTAATTTTAGGATGATGAATCTATACTCACCTACCTTGGTGTAGAAGACTCATATATTCATCGTTCGTTACCTTCTGAGACACAAACCATGTTTAATGAATCGACTATCGAGATCAACATTCATACTTAGGACGACCCGCACATCCTAAAGATTGAACAATATTTAGATGTTGTTGAACATGAAGCCATAACTTCTTTTCTTAGAGATCATAACCATGCTTTCACTAGGTCTTACATAGACATGCTTGATATTGACCCCACCATAGTGGTCCACAATATCGTAACCGTTCTCGATGCCAAACCCATCAAATAAAAGCTGAGGAAAATGCACCCTCGCATTGCTCTTCTCGTCAAAGAAGAACTTCAGCACCTTATTTCTGTTTCCTTTATCTTACCAATTGATTATCCTCATTGGATTTATAACATTGTCCCTATCACTAAAGTGACAGGGGGACTCCATATTTGCATGGAATTCCATGACCTCAACCTAGCATGTCCAAAAGATGACTTTCCCTTACCCGGTATTAACCATCTGGTTGACCTTACCGCTGGTCACAAGATGCTATCACTCATGGATGGCTTCTTGGGTTATAACCAAATCTTGCTTTTGCCCCAAAGATCAACACAAAACCTCATTCATCACCCCTTGGGGACCTTTTGCTATCGAGTCATGCCTTTTGGCCTTAAAAATGCTGGTGCCACATATCAACGGGCTATGACTTACATCTTCCATGACATCATGCATCGCATATTGGAAGATTACGTGGATGATCTCTTGGCCAAATCTAAATGCCACTTTGAGCACCTAACCATCCTCAAAACCATCTTTGACCGTCTCATTAAATATTGCGTCCGCCTTCAGCCTAAGAAGTGCGTCTTCATGGTTCTCTTAGGAAATCTCTTAGAATTTATTGCTTCCCTTCGTTATAGAGGGTTGACCTGCTAAAGTCAAGGCCATTCTTGAAATGCCTCCGCCTACTAACCTTTGACAACTCCATAGCCTGCAAGGTAAGTTGCAGTCCATTCGCCATTTCATTTCACAATTATCTGATCGATGTCAACCATTTCATCATCTACTCAAGAAGGATGTCTCCTTTAAATGGGATGATGACTATCACAAATATTTTGAGGCCTTAAAACAATACCTTCTCCAACCACCCATACTCATCCCACCTAAAGATGATCAAACTTTTTACCTATATATCTCAACTACCGATCATTCCTTGGGAGCCATGCTCGCTCATCACGATGAACAACACAGGGAGCAGGCGGTTTATTACATAATCTGTACTCTTTTGGACTATGAAACCCGATACACCCATCCTAAAAACTTTTCTTAGCCTTAGTTTTCATTGCCACCAAACTTCGTCATTACCTACTCAACCACAAAACCTATGTTGTGACCAACAATGACCCCTTACACTTCATGTACACCAAACCTTATCAAAATTAGTGTGCCGCACGATGGCTTATGCTTTTAGCTGATCTTGACGTCAAATTCATTCATCAAAAGTCCATCAAGGGCCAAGTTATCACTGACCAATTGGCTGCCGCACCTATTTCCGGGATCAACCCTCTAATTTTGACTTTCTAGATGAGTCAATTGCTACCCTTTCCTTGACAAACCCCTTACCAAATGACACTCTTCTTCGATGGTTCCAAGTGTCAACGTGGGGGTGGGGCTAGTATTATCCTCATTCCTCTTGATGGCGAACCCATGCCTTTGTCTTTCAATCTAAATTTTGAATGCACCAACAATATTACCGAATACGAAGCACTCGTTCTAGGTCTCCAAGTTGCCTATGCCCTAGATGTCAAATCAATCAACATCTTTGGTGATTCTCAATTGGTCGTAAACCAAGTCAATGGTATGTACCAATGTCGTAATGAGATACTTCAAAAGTATAAACATCATGTAGACATACTTTTGACCACCTTTGATCGTTACACCCTTCAAACCATCCCATGTTCAACTAACAAATTTACATATACCATGGCCTGCTTAGCTTCCCAAATACCCACTTCACCCGCCGATCCTACAATCTTTGTCATTGTATGATGACTTCAATCATCTTTTATTTACCTCACGATGTTTACTTGATCGAACCGTCACCTCCAACCCGAGTGAACTTTGGTACAAACAATACTCCGACTATCTTTCTCTCTCCATCTTACCTCTTGATCTCACCCATAATAGACAACGCGCCTTCCTTAAAAAGGTCTCTTGTTAGGTCATTCTGGGGGGCCTTCTCTATAAGCTTGGCTTTGACGGTATTCTCTTATGATGCCTCACAAGTTCTGAAATTCCTTATACCATTAAGGAATCTCATGATGGCATATGTGGAGGTCACTTTAGTGGCCTTCACTTGCTGCTAAGCGTATTCTTCACCTAGGCTATTACTGACCGACTCTTAACCATAATTGTTGCGACTATGTCAAACGTTGTGTAAAATGCCAACAACATTCCAATATTCATCATACACCCATTCATGCCTTATAGGTCACTCGAGACCTTTGGCCCTTCTCTCAATGAGGTTTGGATCTTGTCAGAGAAATCAATCCCCATTCTTCCCAGAGTCATCAATAGATCATCACTGCTACCGAATACTATACAAAATGGGTGGAATCCATACCACTCATCTCTATGAAAGTTGAGAAAATATGTGAGTTCATTAACCACTACATCATTTTTCGCTTTGGTGTTCCTTATCGCCTCATCACTGAAAATGGAAAACAATTCAAAAACAAAACATTACAAAAACTTTGTGATGCCTTCGACATTCAGCTTAGTTTCTCATCACCTTATTACCCACAAACCAATGACCAAGCCGAATCCACTAACAAAACCTTAAACAAAATTCTTATGAAAGTGGTTGACGATACTGGGAAGGATTGACATACGCACATTCCTTTTGCCCTATGGGCATACCGCACTAGTATTCGCACTTCCACTGCGGCCACACCATTTTCTCTGGTTTATGGTACAGAGGTAGTTCTGCCTCTCGAAGTCCAGATCCCCTCACTCCGCATTTCTCTCCATGACATGCTCAATGATGATGACTTTCGTTAGGACCGTTTAACACAACTAGAGTTATTAGATGAACATCATCTTAACACTGGATCACCTTCAAGTTTACCAAAAATGTATCAAACGTGCATACGAAAAACGTGTCTATGAATGGACCTTCCAAGTCGATGACCTTGTCTTGAAATAAAATCAACACATAACCAAAGCAGAAAAAAGTAAACGGGCAAATTTTCTCCTAATTAGCTTGGACCATACATCGTGACTCATACCTATGGATCAGGTGCTTATCGTTTATCTTCACTCGATGGTAAACTCGAACCTGAGCCCCTTAATGCCTTGCATCTTCAACCATTATATTGTTGACTTGTAGTCCTACCTCACCTTTTGTCTCTTTCCATGCTTGTCCCTTGAGCACTATTCACTTCATACACCTCATTAATGATTAAACAAGAATCATGTGAGTCCATCACTTGTGATCTTCTCTTGAATATGTGTACCATGACACTTTACATAACATGATTCTCATGGATATTTTTGTCTATCTTCAAATGAGATCCCATGGTCATTTCACCTTGCATTTTACATGAGAGTCCTATTCTCCACCTTGGTCTTGTCCATGACTTCAAAGACCTCACATGGGACCAAAATCCTTGAGTCAAACTTCTAATAAAAAGATGACTCCCTCAAAAGGACATCTTCCTCTCCACAATTGCTGTTATAAATAGACCTCCCTTGAAGGATAGCTATGTAAAGCTCTTAAAAAATAACAATGAGAGAAACCGAAGCTTCCCGCATTGATCAGCTTCATGAAGACCTCAAGGAGTTAAATTTTCTTCATCCCATATTGATCTGAAAACGGGTGTTCTATTTTTTTCACTTTTAAAAGTTTCCAAAGATCGTGATTTTCTTAACCAATTTTAAGTATTCTAAAATCCAAAAATTGATTAAATTCTGATTATTATGCATCCATAGAAGTGCGGAAAACTTGTGTAGCAAATAAATAATCAGAAAACTGAAAACACTCAGATAACAAACAAGATTGTTTACGGGGTTCAGAAATTCCTACGTCCCCGGGTTCGGATTGAACCGATCCATTAATAATATTGAAATGTAAGTACAATAACTCTTACAAACAAACAATAATGAATCACAACCTGTAAATGAGCTGATCAATGTCCCAAGAACTCTGAAAAATAGCAGAAATTGTCCCAAGAACGATCCGTGGCTCCTACAGTGTTTTCACAATGTGATCTCCCTGCAACTGTGTTATAAAAACACCTACAAATGGAGATTTAAAAACATTATATGAAAAAAAATCATATATCTGAGATCATCTCTGAATTCTGAACATTTTTCATGTTTACACCAAGTCACAATTCGGACCAAAAGTGCATTGAAATTCGTGTTTTCCAACTAGTTATCTTGTAGATCCCTGTTAAAAACTGCATTCAAAGCTTCCAAAAACAGATTAAAACTCAACAAAAATATCAAATCTTACATCGTTGGAATCTTCTCAGAATTTCCTTCATTTCATCTTTTTACTCCGAGGTCCCAATCTGAGTGCAAGGCCTTCAAAAATGGCGTTTTCGAGAACTGCTCCTTATCTGTTTGACAGACCTGTCTCCCCCTTTTACAAAAGGTACTGAGCTCGTTTTATATTGTTTGGAGCTCCTTGGCGCAATGGCTGGGAGCTTATCCTTTTACCCCAGCATGCATGGTTCGAATCCCTTCTCCTTCTCCTATGCTGCCTCTTTTGTTTTAATCCCTTGTTTAAATGCATTTAAAAAGATTTGCATGTATTTTTAAATGGAATAAAAATCCCATAGGCCGCTTAGCATGTGAGATGGGATTAACATCCCTCATGAGTCGGATTTGAAGTGGGTGAATCCCACATTTTGTGGGATTGATATTTGTTTAAGGCTTTATAAAGCCTTTTCCACGCATGTGAAGTGGTCAAAAGACCACGTGGGCATAACCGCCCCCTCCAACACCGCTTCACCTCCTTCTCTCCTCCACGTGGAAGATTCCACTACAACCGTTTTACAAAGGGGCTGAGCATAATGTATGGTGGCGGTTTATACTAATGTATAAACATTAATATATGTGTGTGTGTGTGTGTGTGTGTGTGTGTGTGTGGCATTTGTAAGTGGACTTACCAAGTAAATATAATTTCGACCCATGTAATGTGGTATGAAAATAATTAACTCGGTCAATAGTATATATTCCACTTGTCGTCTCCCGATAGGCAAATCGATTGAAAACCAAAAAACAACTCCCTTTTGCCTTTTCGCCACGTGTCGCAGTGCGATTGGTCCATTATTGACCAGTTGACTAGAGTTGACTTTCCTGTTGACCGAACTTTGACTGGACATAACTAGAGCTCCCAATGTCCGTTTGTCGCATTCTCACAGTCGTTGGAAAGATCTTGAGATTATCTTGTGCACTAACTCCATTTAGGGATGTTTTTTGAACTTTAAAAAATGATCCCCTGATCACATATAGGCTTCCCACATCAATCAGTCTATTTCAACTATAAGCCAAAACAACAACCTTTTGTCATGGACTTGCCCATTGTGACCTAGGTTCTCTTGCCCGAAGTGCATGCTACCTATACCATATACAAATTACCTACCTTTCACCTTTTTACCATTCCCACTCCCATTTCCTATTGCCTCAAGGGACTTCTTGGAACTTAGACATTTGGTGATCATGTGACTACTTTTCACCGTAGAAGAGTCCGTCATGCCTTGTCTTTAGGGTCTTATGTTCATCACCTCTGCCAAGGTATGATCTACTCAGTATGATCCTAACCAACCAGGTGGCTTTATTGCCCCCTCTTATCTTTTAACCATCTTTGTTTACATTTTGATTACCTTATACAGGACTTGGTCCTCGACGCTTACTTTTGGGGTAATCTTCTTCTTTTGTCACAATCGACATCACCTACATCATTTTACCTATAATATACCCACACCTAAAAACCTAAACCCACAACATTCCTAATAACCTACCAATTGATTTTCATACCTCCTCATATTCTTCCCTAGCTTATGGGAGAACTACATCGGCCCGAGGTCCCTTTTCACCGGGACTATGTGGGCGGCGCTCGGCGGCATGGGGCCCGCAGAGGTTAACTCGGCCATTCTCTACCTTAAACAATTCATCTTCCATGTGCCTCACATTACATCACACCTAACTTCATTTCCCTTTTATACCCAAAATTGGAAATTAAACCACATACATAACAAGTTGTTTCATATTTTAAACATTATCACAACATACATTTATTATGCCTACCATTTCTCTATCATCACTATGCATAGATTATACCACATCTCACATATGACCCATATTATCATTCATTGCATAAAATAATGAATCACCACTTCACCTACTTTCGAGTCAACCAAACCTAAACCGACCTAACTCAACCATGCTTATGACCTGACTCGATCCATGCCTATAACCTGACTCAATCCATGCCTATAACTTGAATCAATCCATGCCTATAACCTGACTCAATCCATGCCTATAACATGACTCAACCATGCCTAAATTGACCTGACTCGATCCATGCCTAAACCAACCTGACTTGATTCATGCCTATACCAACCTAACTCCATCATGCCTAACTCACCTAATTTCCATCCATATCAACACAACAAATTCATATCTCATAAACACAAAGAACAAATCAAATCATAGCATGTATCTCATCATATAAATCAATGTGTATCTCAAATATACATGGCTATCTCATCATGTCCATCATCTCAAAATCGTCGACACGCAGGCCGATATACAATACAAAATGTCATCAGCACACAAGCTAGTCTCATATATACAACAAAATAATGAAATAATATAAAATCTCTTCAGCGTGTAGGCCGGTATATGCTCAAAATATACAAAATCACTCATACATCCTCACTTTCATTGGCACGCAGGCTGGTATGTGATCAAAACTATAAATATCTCTTGGCACACAAGCACTGGTATATATCACACAAAAACTATCATACATCAAAAACCAGGCACCATATCAAGCATCTTAGTGGATGTCCTCCATCTCGTATTGCCTGCACCTCGGCTCCTGCGTCCCTAGTAGTGCCTCACCTAGAGCTTGTCTCTTTGCACTGGTAGCCTCTGCCTGATCGGGCCTCGGAGCTTGCTGACCCCTGTGCTCTCCACACCGTGAGTGTGGGATCTCATCCTCTCACTGGACATCTTCTATGCCCTGACTCGGCATAGGATATGAAGTCTATCTCGATTGCCATTAGTTGGTCCCGATAGTATTTAGTCTCACCTAGGGCATCCCATAGCCTGGATACATGCATGGTCTGTGGTGGTCCCATAGGTCTCGGCCCCTGTACCTTTCCTACGGACCCTCCCGTGCTGCTTGTGGCGGGACTTGCTCCCGGTGCTGTAGTGGTGCCCCGCCCCGTGCCTATATCTGGGCTCCGTAAGACGCCAATTTGTGCCTCAATGTGGCCATTGGCCCCGTAAACCTACCACCCCGAGCTTGTAAGGCTTCCACCGACCATATCCCTCTTCATCTCCATATCCTCCACCCACCATCTGGGCTGTGCAGACCGCCACTGTATGTGTAGCTTTACTACCTCTTCCTTAGAACCCTCCAGCTGTGTCTGCAGTATACCCAACTAGGTAATCAATGTAGCTACCTGCCCCTGTAGGGTGTCTCTCTACACTGTAATGATAGCTAGATCTGGCTGCCTGGTCTGGGTGGTATGGATCATAACTGAGCCACCCACCACTACCTGTACTTGTCTGTACACCCAATGTCATCTATCCACCGGTCCACTCAAGCTTCTCCTCCTGCCTCGTGGCACCGTGGGCTTGTAGGCTATGGTAGAGGTAAGGGCCTCTCCATGTCATCTCTCCGTGCTTGTGGGAAGGGAAGGGCGGAGGAATGTTCTGTACTAGCCCGAACTACCATCGGACTCGTCTCTGGGGATCATCTCGTCTTGCCGAACATGGCAACCCCGAATCCATCTCTCTAGCTAGAGCTCAACTAGCTCCTCATGTATATGCCTATATGAGGGGAATTCCACATATGGCCTCCATATAATGTCCACTGACAACCCCTCCAAGATGTGCCGAGAAATGGGCCACATCATGTGTGGGCCTCTCAGATCTCCACTCTCCTATCACCGACACCCATCTCCTGTACCCCACCCGCACAAATTACGCTAGGTATGCATATGCTCAGGGGCATCCCTATAGGCCACACACAAACTATGTGCTCGTACGCCCAACAGTGCAGTAAAAATATATAACACAGGCTAAACTTGCGCAACCACCCATATGCCCACAACTCCTTGTACAACTACACCAAGAATGTTGGTGCCTAGGCAAAGCGGGTCTCATCCACCATCATGTTGTGGAGTACCCCCATTAGTGATTGGGGAAAGTGTCCATCCTCTGCATCTGGTAGTGCATAGCAGCACGCTGCCTCCATCAATAGAAACACTAGCCTCATCTCCTCCAGCATTTGAGCTAGGTACATCTCTCCATAGCTCAAGCTGGTGCTATGGAATCTCAGATCGCCATCCCCTCTCCAAAAATAGACACAATCAGCTCCTCTAAGGCCTCGGAGGAGATAGAATAAACACAGGCACTGTTAGTGCAAAATCACAAAGACCCCTGAGATCTTGGTCAGGTTTCTAGGTTGACCATACTATCATCCAGTGTGATTGCATAACATTGAATCCTTTCTCCAAGTGTGGGACTTGAAAAGTGAGAAAGGATTCTCTAGAGAAGGCTGGTTCCTATTCCTCTGTTCAGATGCACACGAAATATGCAGAGGGTTTGCTCGAAACCTAATCTAATCTGCCAAGGAGACAGGGTAAGAAGATGCATAAAAATAAATCTAAGCTAATAGAGGTGATGCACCGAGGAATGAAGAACACCTATCTTTCCAGTAAACACAGACCATTTAAATGTGATATAAGATCATGCACAGATAACATAACTTGTAGTGAAAGACCAGGAGGATGCAAAATGAACATAGAGAGGGTTGAGAATCATCCACAGACATGTATTACTTGCTCCAAAGATTGATACAATACACTACAGAATGCCAAGAGGCAGAGTCATATTACAGTTCAAATGAGAGGTTCGAACTCCACAAATTCGCCTAATAGGAGAAGAAGGGAGGAGCAAAACAGAAAATGTTCGACCTTTTTAAGAAGCCCCTCTTTACAATATATAGAAAGAATGAGAGAGGGAAAAGAGAGGAAATCTAGAATCTACCCCAACCACTTTTAGGTCATATTTAAAATCATCTCATTATGGCGAAGCGGCGATCTGGCAAAATGGCGGGTGAATCTAATGAAATGGCGAATAACTCTCTGCTGCATTAAAGTTGGTTGTTGAAGCATTACTTCTATCTATTATTACGTGCCAGAGGTGTTTCTCAATTTTCTCTCTCCAAACTAAACCAAAATGCTAGATTGACCTGGAATCATGCAGAGAATTTCACCAGCTTTCCATTGATATAAAAATGCAAAAATCCGAGCTCTGGATCGAAAGTTATGGCGATCTGAAGATTTAGGGCAAAAACAGGCAAAAACAGGTCGGCGGGAAAAATATTTGAACTTTCCCCATGCTCTGCCACTTGGATGACACGTGGCAGGCTCTGATTCACTGAGCAATTCTCTCTCCTCCACCTTTCCGCGGGCTTTCCTTTGAAATTTCCTTGTGGGCCCTTAAACTTGGACACGTGGCACTATTTCATTGGTTCGGGTCAGTGCTTGAAACCTCACCCTTTGACTTTTGGACTTTCTCCCTCGTGACACATGTCATGATTTGATTGGTATTCGGGTCTGCTGGCTTTTCGCGTCCACCGCGTCCATTTGTCCCGGATGTCCCAGTGCTGTTTGGGACAGAAACTTCCGATCCGCCCGAAATGGGCTTCCCTGTCCCTTTTTGCTTTGTGACACGTGGCGTTGCTTGATTGGCTTTCGGCTCCTTCGGCTATCCGCGTCCCACGCGTCCCTTTGTCCCAACTTTGTCCCTCTGCGAAGTTCTCCTTTTTGGCCGAACCGCCGGCCGGTTCGCGTCCTTCAGCGTACATTTGTTCCAACTGTCCCCATGCTGGACAAATTCTTCCAACCGCCCGAAATGGGCTTCCTTGTCTCGGCCGCTTCACCTTTTCACCTTCCGTCCTCGCTTGTCCCAAGCTTTCGTCCTTCCCTTCGGTCGAACGGCGTCCCGCGCGCGTCACGGCGTCCCTTTATGTCCCGATGTTCCTTTGCGAAAGTTCTCCTTTTCGGCCGAACCGGCCGGTTCGCGTCCTTCGCGTACATTTGTTCCAACTGCCCCTTTGCTCTGCAGACTGCCTGGCGGTCTTTCGGCCGATTCGCGCCCAGATGTCCCAACTGTCCCAAAGGCGGCCTGGAGCAGGACTTAGCCAATTTTCACGATTTTCTCCTGAATCAATCTACTTGCTTGGAACTAAAAAACTCTGATGCATGTTATCGAAATTTACCCTGGGGGGGTGAATTTTGGATAACAATTTGGTGACTTTTCGGGGTCACCTGCCTGCTAGGTAGAAGATCAGTGGCCTTAAGCAGTCCATTGGGCATGGAGTCATCAAATATTCTGTTCAGAACCCTAACTGACTCAGAAAGTGCAAGGAGGAAGATGGAATGTCACCTGATGAAAGCAAGGACTGCTAAACATCTCCATGGACAGCAAGTTGTGCCAAAGCACTTAGGGAAAACAAAACTAACCTACAACAAAACAATGTGCACAAGCACTTGGAGGAAAGAAAATCTAATCTAATATTTACAGAGGTAGTGAACTTCCCTCTAGAAGCAACGCTTGAGATAGATTCCATTTACTGGGATCTGCAGTTTTTCACCATCCAATGAGGCTAATTGGAAAGCATTGCTGCTTTTGCATTTCGTGACCATGTATGGGCCACTCCAAATGGCATCAAATTTTGAATGCCTTCCCGGTTTTGCTCTATCCACATCCCATTTCAACACTAGATCTCCACCTGAAAATGATCTATCCTTGGCCTTCCTATCAAAGGTCCTTTTGATCAAAGCTTGATCCTTTTCCATTGCTTGGGATGCCTGATTTCTGATCTCTTGCAGCTCCATCAACTCTGCATACCTTACCTCCATGGGCCCAAACTCTAGCAACTCCAGCTGCTTCATGAGTTCCAATGTTGGCAACTCAAGTGACATGGGCAAGATTGCTTCTCTTCCATAGACAAGCCTGAATGGAGAGTTACCTGTGGATCTCTTGGGAGTTATCCTATCAGCCCATAAGGCTGATTTTAGTTTGGTATGCCAAGCCCTCTGATTCTCATCAAGAGTCCTCCTAATGATCCTCAACAAGTTCTTGTTTGTAGACTCGGCCTGGCCATTACCTTGAGGGTAATAGTTTGATGAAGTGCTTAGGTAGATCCCGTTCTTGACAGCCCACTCAATCACCTTAGATCCAATGAATGCCAATGCATTATCAGAGATTATTGTAGTAGGTACGCCAAATCTGGTAGTTATCCCCTCGTAAAAGTCTAAGATGCTAGACTCATTTGCCTCTTTGAGTGCTCACGCTTCATGCTATCCATCGGTGAAGTAGTCCGTGGTGTTTGTCAAAATCCATTTATGCCCTTGGCTTGAATTGGGATTAATGACTCAAATGAAGTCCAAACCCCATTGCATGAATGGCTGGTCAACTGAGATTGGATGTAATGGAAGGGCAGCAAGTCTTTCTTTTCCTGTGAAGAATGCACAATTCTTACACCTCTTGATCCATGCATAGCAATCACTGAAGATTTTAGGCCAATAATAACCAGCCTTCATGATTTTTAGAGCTGTCACTCTTGGTGCAAAATGACCACCAGCTGGTCCACCATGAAACTCTTCCAACACCCTTTGAATCTGATTTGTGCTAATGCATCTCAGCAGCACTCCATTCACATCTTTCTTGAACAAAACTCCATCAACAATGGCATATGGAACAGCCTGCAACCTGAAGTATCTCCTCTTCGCTTTGCTCATTTCTGGAGGGCATAGGCCTATCTGTAGGAAGTGTATCATATTCTGAGTCTAACAGGGAGTGGGCACATTATCATTTTCCTGTTCTTGACCATCCTGTAGTACCAAGACAACATCTTCTTCATTACCTGCTTCAACTTGTTGACTCAAGGCTAGTTGTTCACATAGTCCCTTCCCACGTACTAGTTTGGTGACCTTGATCTCGATGTCGTATTCCATGACACGAGTTATCCATCCTGCACGTTTCTCATTCAGATCCTTGTTTAGAAGGAATTCCCTGACTCCCGCATGAGAGACCAATAATTGGATCTTGTTGTTTGAGACTAGGTGCTTGAATTTCTTTAAACTCCTGATCACTGCAAGTACATGCTTTTCAATGAAAGAGTACCTAGTTTCATATTCCTCCAAGCCTTGACTGAAGAAAGCAATTGGTTGTTCTAATCCTTCTTTGTTTTGTTGTGCCAAGATTACAGAAATTGTATCTCCACCACCAAAGGCATATAACATGAAATCTTTGGAGAAGTTTGGATTGACGAGAGTTGGAGCTTGAGATATAGCCTCTTTTATTGCCTCAAAACTTGCCTTGCCTTCAGATGTCCACTTAAATGCCATGCTCTTCTTCAACATCAGTGTTATTGGCTTTATGAGAGCTGCAAAGTTTGGAACAAACCTGCGGACAAAATTGATCCTTCCTAAGAAGCTTTGAAGAGCCTTCTTATGACTTGGCAATGCGCACTTCGAATTGCTTCAACTCTTTCTGGGTCAATCATCAATCCCTCCTTTGAAACAATATGGCCAAGAAGTTTTCCCTCATGAGCCAAGAATATGCATTTTTTGGGATTCAATGATACCCCAAATCTTCTACACCTCTGAAATACCTGCCTCAGATGAAAGAGGTGATCCACTACATTTTTGGAGAATACAGTGATGTCATCAAGGTATATCAAAACTATTTTATTGATCAACCCCTTGAATGCCATATCCATTGCCCTTTGGAAAGTGGCTCCAGCATTTGATAGCCCAAATGGCATCTTCTTGTAGGCATAGGTCCCCCATTTGGTGGTGAAAGCCGTCTTGAACTGGTCATCTTCCTTCACCATTACCTGATTATACCCTGAGTAGCCATCTAGGAGAGAGAATCTCTCCGAACCGGATACTACTTGCAATATTTGTTCCATTGAAGGAAGTGGGTAATGGTCTTTGAGAGATGCCCTATTTAGGTCTCAGAAATCTACACACAACCTGATTTCTCCACTCTTCTTCCTGACCGGAACCAAGTTTGCGACCCAGCTTGAGTGCTTGATCGGGAATATAATGCTTGCCTCTATTAGCTTATTTAGCTCTTTCTTCATTAGAGGCTCAATGTGAGGGTTGACTGGTCTCTGCTTCTGCCTGATGGGCTTAGCATCTGGATCCAATTCTATGGTATGCTGAGCCAGGTTGGGATTGAAACCTTTCAAGTCTTCATAGCTCCAAGCGAAGACATCTGGAAATTCTTGGCAAAGTTGTATGAAATCTGATTTCTCCTGTTCAGTGGCTACCTTGCCAATTTGAAGTGTTTTGTTTTCCCCAACCGGAATTGGCTCTGAATCTTCTCTTTTGACCTGTATGTTAGCCTTTTCCTTACGGAACTGGTCATTAGGGTTGAAGATAGACTCCAATGTTACTAAACCCCTAGGAAGCTTGTTTGTCCAGCTGCACTACTTGATCCCCATACTGCTGCTCTAATCTGTCCTGATTCCTAGCTGAGAATTCAGCCTCTTCTTGTAAGAAATTGACGATCTGTTGATCATTCTCAAACACCTGCCAGCTGGTGTTATTATCTGGAACTGCTGGCCTCACAATCACATGGACATGTGGCTGTGTTTTTTCCCTTTTGATGTTGTCAACCACATCAAACATTGCTCCAACAGCTGCGAGCCTATCCGCGGCTTCATTTTTCTTCCTAGGTATGGACGTGATATTGAAAGCTTCGAAATCCTCAATGAGGTCCCATACCCTGTTCTTGTAGTTCTTTAGCAGTTCATTCTTTGTAGCATGTTGTCCCCTGACTTGATTGACGATTAGTTCACTGTCACCAAAGACTTGCAAGTTCTTTATTTTCTTCTTGATTGCCCAATGTATCCCTTGCACCAAGGCTTCATATTCAGCAGTGTTATTTGAACAGGAAAACTGGAAATGGAAGGCTGAGTAATACCTTATACCTTGTGGTGAAATGAGCATAGCTCCTCCTCCTGCACCTTGCCTACTCCTTGATCCATCAAAAAACTAGCTGCCATACCTCATTGTCATCTTTGTGGTTTGGCTTGGTGATGCTAGGAATGGGCTGATTTTCTTCGTGTATGCAATAGACCCCTAGCTCAGATTCTTCTACTTCTTGATAAGGATCAAAAGCATGCACCTTGCTTGCCCATTCATCAAGAGTCAAATCCGGGATACTTCCAACCTTGGTGTCAGCCTCGTCAGTGCTAGGGTGATCTTCTTGATCAAATGCTGAGCAATTGGCATTAATCTGACTTGGAGTGTAAGGCTCAATATGGAAGTTTGCAATAGGTTCAGACCTAATTGTAGCCTTAGTTCCATACCTTGTTCTAAACAGCATGTGAGACCAATCCGCCGAAAGATAGCCTCCAATTTTAGCAGTGAAGTCTCTTGACAAGCACAATGCAAAGAGTGGTGGAAGGTCTATGACTGATACATCTTGTAAAACAACAACATTTGGACATGCATGCAAGGTAAGACTCAAATTTCTAATCACTCCAACTGTTGCTATTGCTGTTCCATCTAACTGTACTACCCCTTTGGATGTTATTTCATACTGGAGCCCTAGCTGATCAGCTATTTGTTTGGCATGATAGAACTACTTGCCCCGGAATCAATCATGCAATTGTGTACTAGCTGATTTCCAATGATTAATGAAACATAGAAAGGAGGGGCTTCAACATTTTACCTTGTTGTGCTCCATGACTTCCTTCAGGCTGGGCAGCATTTGTAAGCACTTTGTCTTGCATCTGAACCTGCTGATTCGAAGTTGGCCAATCCTTCATGGCAGCTTGCAGCAGATCTCTTTGGCCTGGGATGGATAGGGATTCCCACATAGATATATTGACGTTTGTCTTCTTCATCTGATCAATGATACTGAATGGTGATGAAGGATCTCTCTGTTGTCCCTTGGTTTGCACATTTACTCCTTGTACGTGGGCAGCAACAGCTGGCATTTGAGTTGGCCTAGGGGCTGTTCTTGGCTGCCCTTGTGCATTTGAAATTGGATTTTGCTTGCCAACCACTTGTGGAACCATGGGAGGTTGTGGATTGGCTGGGGCTAATGGTTGTTCTTCACCCAAATTTCTCCTCTTTGACCTTGTGTTGGCTGCAACACCTTGAGAAACTGCTTGATTCATGCCACAAAAATCTTCTGCTTGCCAGTTCACCAATGTGGTGTCATTTGGGGCTGATTGCTGTTGGAATGTTTCTTGTTGTTGATTGTTTCCTTGACTGCCCTCGCCCTCCACACCAGTAGTTGTCACCATCAGTGCTTGATTGAGAGCACCATTGAAACACATGGATTGGTTATGAGGCTCGTTGCATGGAAAGCACCAATCATATTCTGAGCTAAGCTATGTTGTTACGTGTTTGGCACTAATGCCTTAGAGGTAGATATGGCATTTGGATTATAGGGCTGGAATGGTCTATTGGCAGGAGGCCTTGTTTGATTCATGTTTGCAACTGGATTAGGGGGCCTTTGTGGTTGGTATGGCTGCCTATTAGGTTGAGCTTGGGGTTGATAAGAAGGTCTAAAACTTTGGGCTTGTTGCCTTTTGAGAGTAACCAGCTCATTGCCTAGATTTTGCAATTGCTTCATGACCTCTTGAAGCTCATTTGGGGCACTTGGAGATGAAGTGGAAGCTTCATTTGAACTCTGATTTCTAGGAGTGGGAGAAGGAGCCAAATTAGGTGCTTGACTAGTGTTTGGACTCTCTAAACTTGGAAACAATGGCATGGGAGGCCTAGGAGCCAGTTTACCAGCTTGAATAAGAACAGTTTTCAGCTCTAATGGCAATCTTATAAGCCATAGGGATAAGTTGTGCCTCCCATAGATTGAATTAACATAGAAATATCGAAATTTAAAGCTTTAAGGTAATATAGAAAAGCACCTTCTCTTGTTGCTTTGGCCTTGCCACTTTGGAATCCTATCCCAAGACCTTTGAAATCTGAAGTTGAAGTCGGTCAATTGCTCATTGGGAGCTCTCTTGATAGTTGTCACTGCTCCAAAGAGAGATAAGTTGTCTCCCTTCTCTCCAAATTGCTCGTGAAGTGCTATACACAACTGATTCCAATTTGTGATAGAACTAGCTCCAAGGCTCCTAAACCATTGCAATGCTTTACCCTTGAATGAAGATGCCGATAACTTGACCACTTGCATTTCATTGATTTCATGGATTGCACAAAGGTTAGCAATATCTTTAACATGATCACCTGGAGTGGTTTGATTTTCTCCGGTGAAGTAGGGAATGTTCTTCAAGGCTGCAATGCAATAGGAACTGGATGTTGTGCGTTGAGAGCAAGTGGGCTGCTTTACTGTGAAGTTGACGTAGGGATTGTTCTGAGCCATTCTAATCGGTCTTAAAACCCTTGTATATTGAATGAAAGGCCTGTCAGGTGGAGGAGTTGAGAGAGTTCTGTTTGGTGGAGATGGAGACCTCTGAATCCTTCTTCCTCTTTGCCTTCTTCTTGGAGATAATTGCAGGTATTCAAACAACACTTCTTCTTCTCCAACTCTTGACCTTGTGATTCTTCTCATAAGTTTTCAGGCCTGCACTGCTGAAACAGTTGATTCTTCCCCTTGGAGTCGCCAGATATGCAAATAATAGCTCTTTTAAGCAAGAAAATTGCAGCAGATGCACATCAACTTTGCTGCAAATTAAAAATGAGACCTCTAAGTCCCACCGGGCGTGCCAAAACTGTTAGTGCAAAATCACAGCACCCCTGGATGCTGGTCAGGTTTCTAGGTTGACCATACTATCATCCAATGTGATTGCATAACATTGAATCCTTTCTCCAAGTGTGGGACTTTGAAAAGTGAGAAAGGATTCTCCAGAGAAGGCTAGTTCCTATTCCTCTGTTCGGATGCACACAAATATGCGGAGGGTTTGCTCAAACTTAATCTAATCTACGCGAGGAGACGGGGTAAGAAGATGCATAAAAAAATAAATCTAAGCTAATAGAGGTGATGCACCGAGGAATGAAGAACATCTATCTTGCCAGGTAAACACAGACCATTCAAATGTGATATAAGATCATGCACAGATAACATAACTTGCAATGAAAGACCGGGAGGATGCAAAATGAACATAGAGAGGGTTGAGAATCATCCACGAGACATGTATTACTTGCTCCAAAGATTGATACAATACACTCTAGAATGCCAAGAGGCGAGTCATATTACGAGTTCAAATGAGAGGTTCAAACTCCATAAATTCGCACTGATAGGAGAAGAAGAGAGGAGCAAAACAGAAAATGTTCGACCTTTTTAAGAAGCCCTCTTTACAATATATAGAAAGAATGAGAGAGGGAAAAGAGAGGAAATCCAATCTGCCCCAACCACTTTTAGGTCATATTTAAAATCATCTCATTATGGCGAGAGTGGCGGATCTGGCAAAATGCGGGGGTCTATGTCTAACGCAGCGGCGAATGTCTCTGCTGCATTAAAGCTGGTTGTTGAAGCGTTACTTCTGTCTATTATTACGTGCCAGAGGCGTTTCTCAATTTTCTCTCTCCAAACTGAACCAAAATGCTAGATTGACCCCGGAATCGTGCAGAGAATTTCACCAGCTTTCCATTGATATAAAAAACGCAAAAATCTGAGCTCTGGATCGAAAGTTATGGCGATCTGAAGATTTAGGGAAAAAACAGGCAAAAACAGTCGGCGGGAAAAATATTTGAACTTTCCCCATGCACTCTGCCACTTGGATGACACGTGGCAGGCTCTGATTCGCTGAGCAATTCTCTCTCCTCCACCTTTCTGCGGGCTTTCCTTTGAAATTTCCTTGTGGGCCCTTAAACTTGGACACGTGGCACTATTTCATTGGTTCGGGTCAGTGCTTGAAACCTCGCCCTTTGACTTCTGGAATTTCTCCCTCGTGACACGTGTCGTGATTTGATTGGTATTCGGGTCTGCCGGCTTTTCGCATCCACCACGTCCATTTGTCCCGGATGTCCCAGTGCTGTTTGGGACAGAAACTTCCGATCCGCCCGAAATGGGCTTCCCTGTCCCTTTTCTGTTGTTGACACATGGCGTTGCTTGATTGGCTTTCGGCTCCTTCGGCTATCCGCATCCCGTCCCACGCGTCCCTTTGTCCCAACTGTCCCAATGCTGAAGTTCTCCTTTTCGGCCGAACCGGCCGGTTCGCGTCCTTCACGTACATTTGTTCCAATGTCCCGATATGCAGGACAAATTCTTCCGAACCGCCGAAATGGGCTTCCTTTTCTCGGCCGCTTTCGCCTTTTCACATCCTTTTCGCGCGTCCTCCGCGCGTCCTCGCGGCCCGATGTTCCTTTGCGAAAGTTCTCCTTTTCGGCCGAACCCAGCTGGTTCGCGTCCTTCACGTACATTTGTTCCAACTGTCCCTTTCTTTGTGTAGATCGCTTGCTAGCGGTCTTTCGGCCGATTCGTGCCTAGATGTCCCAACTGTCCCAAAGGCGGCCTGGAGCAGGACTTAGCCAATTTTCATGATTTTCTCTTGAATCAATCTACTTGCTTGGAACTGAAAAAATCTGATGCATGTTATCGAAATTTACCCTGGGGTGAATTTTGGATAACAAAGACCCAATATAGGTAACCAAGAATGCGAACACGTCCTCCAGGGTGATAGTCATCTCACCCATCGGCGGTGTGGAACGTGTTAGGTCACACTCCCCTTTGGTCCTCGATGAATAAGCACCCTTCATCACATTCACCTAGCCATGGCCCCTTCACCTCAATAATATTAATTTAACTAATCTAATTAAATTAATTCATTATCCTCATAATATTTATTATTTAAATATCTTAATTTAAATAATATCCACACATACACTTCACCTAGACACCTCATCAAGCTAACTCACCCTAAGACCTATTCTTAGTAAGTTGCCATAACTAACTAAGACTTACCCAAACCCTAAAAATCAATGCCTACATTCTCTCTAACCACATTCCTGCATGCTTACAAGAAGCTCCTAGTCTAATCCATGGGTTAACAACATGAGATCCGAGGAAATCAAGAGGATCTCCCTAGTTTAGTAAACCTAGGAAATCCTACCTTGACCGACATCGGTTACCCCTAACTGCACACGGTTAAGCTGGAACCGCCGTCGGTTACCCTTTTAACCCCAAAACAACCTTATTCTCAAGGTTGGTAGAAGGTTGGAAAAGATTGGAAAAGTTGGCGAACATTAGCACATTCCAGTGAGAACACGCATGTAAGGAAGGAGATCAAGCATCTTTTCTGCGCATAGCCATCCATCAATGATCCGATCCAACCAAGCAAAGAGGAATGTACATGCAGCCCATGTAGAAGATTTTCTTCAGTTGGTGGTCACCTACAGCCTTCAAACCTCTCATCAACACCTCTATCCCTCACTTACAAACATCCAGGACCATAATCCAAGTAAGTAAATGTTATACTTCTCTGGTTCATTCCATTTCATCATTATATTATCATCTATTATTTACCTAGCCACCCATTGACCTCCTCCAATACTCACCCCTCCATATACCCATTAAAACCTCGCCAAATCCTACCTAAATCACCCAATACCTCATCCCGACCAACCAAAGTCCTTTTGTGCAATCACAAAGGAGACCTAAATCTCGTTATGTGGCATTCCCAGTTTTCCACAGTAACCAACACCAGTTACACCTAACCGCCGTCGGTCACCCTTAACCGACATCGGTCTCTGTATTTGCCCATACAACCTAGAACAATGACCTACCCACCTAATTCCCTCTCACCCTCATTCACCTGTGATCTACCTGAGACCTATGTTAGACCTACAGAGACCTAGACCAATTATTTGACCTTCGGATCCTATTCTAACCTAGCTTGTTAGATTAGATCTATTTCTTATTGTGTTTTAAGTGAGATACCTAAATCATTTCAAATTACAATAGGATTTAATTTATTTACCACATTAAATTGTTTAAAACAATGGACTGATAACCATCTAGGAAGTATCACACTTCCTGGATCTAGCATACGCTAGGCAGTTCACTGCATATATTGTTTAACTTTTTCTAGTGGTCTTGCTTTGTATTACATGTAGTTCCTCCTAGCCAAAAGGAAGCTCTCACAATCAGTTGTGGATTCGAAGTAATACGCACACAACAACCCATCAACCAACATTAAAATAGGTATTCTGCTACACTCATTACCCTATCTGTTTCTTCGCCAATACTTCAAAGAAACAATCTAGAATCGGAGTGAAACACCTACGTCGCAATAATCTACCTGGATGAATGATCCTATTAGTCTACCTACACTATGTTATCTTCTAGGCAAACCTATACCAAAATATTATAAAACCACGTCTTCTTCTACTCACAAGACATCTAGATCCAAATCTACTTCATCTCTCAATTCATCTTCTTCTATCAATCAAAATCCGATCCCTCTTTGGCCCTTGAGTCATTTTGATCATACCTTACTCTATATTAATCCATCTTCTAAATATCGATGTTTACATCCATGTCGAACCATTCACAAGAAATGATGTGCTAAGATATATTTTCGATGCACTATCCAATTCCTTTATGGACATAATAAAGTCAAACCTTCCCCTCATCAAACATCTTCTATATCTTCCACACCAGTTAGACTTGTTTCTTCTAATCAACCTCCTATGGTTGAAGAATAACATTTCATACCCATTGATTTATTTAAGAGCAAAGAAGTGATCAAAACTTCATGGGCCCACGTGATGGCATTCCCTTAGAAGATTACACTCAAAAATTCTCTTTAGACCTCGATACATTTGCATATTGTTGGGAAGAGGTTAATTACTTTTATCCAAAAATAGAGGAAGACCCCAGAATCATCGCACTTGATCCTCCTCTTATTCTTCCATATTCACATTCTTCATTATGTGATGAAATTCTTGGGTCTGGCATTGATCCACAACCTATCTTCTCATTACCCAATCATTATTTATCTATCAAGATTCCTCTCATTGCAATCTCACCTTAGGTCACCACTTGGTAGCCCATCGCCTGCTTCTATATGTGGGGCACCTCCAAGTAGCCCTTCATCATCTATTTGTGGCTCACCTCTTAGTACCCCATTTATTATATCTTGGGGCCATGTCCTAGTAGTCCCTCGTCTTTTATCCTAGGGGAACCTCCTAGAGACCCCTCATCTTCGATTCTTGGGCCACGTCCTAGTATCCCATCATCTTCCATATATGGGACACCTCTAGGTATCCCTTCATCTTCAGTCTATGGGACACCTCCTAGTAGCCCATCCTCTTCTATACTTAGAGCACGTCCTAAAACCCCCTCATCTTCGATTCTTGGGCCACATCCTAGTATCCCATCATCTTATATATATGGGACACCTCCGGTAGTCCCTCAGCTTCAATCTTAGGGCCACATCCTGGTACTCCTTTATCTTCAGTCTATGGGATACCTTCTAGTAGCCCATCCTCTTCAATTCTTAGACCGTACCCTTCACGTCCATCACATTATCCTTGTATCGATGGTTGTGGCAAGCCCATCATCATTTCTCACATCAAGTCTAAACATCCACTTTCTTCTCCCACTTCTCGGGATCAAACAAGTCACATATTAGCTTATAGGAAACCCAAACAGTTTCTTTATCAAGCTAAGATAAAAAATTCCAAGAGCTCCAAAGCTCCCAACAATTTAAACAATCATAAATTTTAGAATCAAACACAATTCAAGAATGCACATCAATGCAACCATCAAGTATGATGTAATGTGCATAAAACTGTGGATAGGGAACTCAACCTATATCACATACAAAATCCATGTTTCAAGATAAATCACAGTAATTTGTTGAGTATAAGCTCACTACGATCATCGAAATCGAGATAATATGACTCTTGATAAGCAAGCACAGTGCTTAATCTCCCTTATTAAGGAAATCACAAACATTGTTGTTGGATCTTATCATGCAGATTGATATTGATTGGTCCCAATTTCCCAAAATCTAAAAAATCAAAAAATTCAAAAATACAAAAATAAGAAAACATTAAAACAATACAAAAAAATCAAAGGTACAAAGATCAAACATTACAATCAGGTATTGTATACACATGGATGTTATTTCTTCCCTTTCTTTCCATCCCTCTGCAATTCATCCACCATTTTCATCCCTTTAATGATATTTTGGTTAGTCTATTCACACACATTTTGTGACATTTATCTCTATGGTATCCATTTGACCTTGGTCTTTCATCACCTTGGTAAATTAAAGAATGACTGACCTCTTAGAGATCTTATCACAATCTACATCTAATAAACTTGTTACGAATAATTTTTGGGTGTATTTGTTCACACTAGCCAATTTCGTCATCGCAATCACTTCCACATCCTTTCATCAAGCCATAATTGATTTTTAACCCCTTGTCAAAACAATGAAGAGAGCTGAAATAAATTTTCAAAAAGCAAAAGCTAAAATCAAAAAGTAAATTGATGTATAACCCTTTCTTGGGGTATTTCCAATAATCTCTCTTTGGGGCTATGGACACTTGACTGAAAATAGAGAAATGTTACGATTAAAATCAAAAACATCTCTGTTGGGGCTATGAACGCTTTGGCGCGGTGAAGCAATGTATGACCCTCCTTCCACAATCCATTCAAAAATCAACTTTGAAAATAAATCATTACTACACATTGGCTAGGTGTCTTCACTTATTTTCTATTAACTATTCCCTCCAAGATGTAATAAATTTCCACGTACACACACACTAGATGTCTATGAGAAAACAAGATTAGTATGTTACCGAGTGTCTTTTTTTGGACCTTGTTCGGGCTCTTACTTTATTTTGTATCTTTTCTCACAATTTGTGCCTTTGGCTAATAGCTTCTTTATCGCGAGGATTCTAGCTACATCTTCTATGTCCTTACATGGCATTCACGTTGTTCTTCTGCTTCATTAAGAACATCCATGTGTATAAGATTTCTTTTTGCCATGTTTGCGGGAACCTTGTCCCTTCTTTCAATAAAAGAATCTTCTACTTCTTTCTATCATGTGTTTCTTGGCCAACTAACACCAGGGGGCATCTAGGGGCATGTTTTCTCTTCCTAGCACATCATTGGTTTAAGTTCATCATCATGTTGAACCTATCCATAATGGCCCTGATCCAACTTTTGTGTGTGAAGAGTTTGCCTTTGTATATTCCCATCTAACGCTAGGGAAACTTTGCATCTTCACCTTCTTAAGCATATGTGTGGCATTCTTCCCTCATATATCTCATCTAACACTAGGGGCATCAATGTTTCTTTGTTTTCTTGCACATAGCTTCAGAAAACTCTTAGAACATCACAAAAACATTCGTAATTTTTTTTAAGACCCCAAAACATTCAAATATGTTAGTTGGAAAATTCAAAACATTCAAATACGTTTCCATAGAAAACTCAAAAACAATATAACATTGTCTCGAGGTAAAAAACCAAAAATTCAAAATTTTACAAAAAACCAAAAAAATGGTAAAAATTCACAAAAATCTAGAAATTGGTAAAAATTCACAAAAATCCAAAAATTGTAAAAATTAAAAAAAAAAAAAAATTAAAAATTGGTAAACGACATGCACGTAGTTGAAGCCTGTATCAAATGCATTGTCCTCGAACATCAAAATTTGTCCTACAAAAACATATTTCTTAGGTTCTTGCTTGTTCTTGTCTCAAACAACTCACGGATCATTTTGATCTACCTCCATTAACAAAGTTGGCTTGCTTACTATGTCAATACTCCCGTGCAACAATGAGTTTCTGAGATACTGTGTCATAGTGCACGAATGCTTTTCATGGGAATACACATGTCCTCCGTTATTCTCCTCACATGTATCCTTGCTTGGGGCACCATTTTTAACCCTTGTCGTTAAAACACGAACATTTAGGAACTGAAGCTTGATAACAAAAACATTGGTGCAACTATCTTGAACGTTGTTTGTTTAAGTATGTGTGATTATACTTATTTATTTATTAGGTTAGATGGTTTACTTTCTCATATTGCATTGCATTATGTATGTTGCATGGAGTTACACATTTTTAGCAATGAACAAATGTTAGTAATATAGCTTTTCATGTTATTTTACACTTTTGTTTATTTTAATAAGGGTCGATGATTTAGATCATAGGGGCAACATGATGAAACAAAGTTGCTTATTGAAAGATTGGATGCAAAATTTATTCCTATATTCTTCACTGTCATGTCTTATCACTATTCATTTTTCTTCCAAAATACCTAAGGAAATAAAAAATCATTTTTATCCCCGTCTTGTTTCTTCTATCCATTTCGATCATATTTTTGATCGTCAATTGACTTCTATCACCCCATCGACACTTGAGGGGGCATCCTTCATTCTACTAATTTTTCTTCAAAATTTTACTTTTTTATGCTTGTCTACTATGTTTGAAGTGACGTCACTTACTTCACCTCAAACAGGGGAAAATGTAGACACCTAAATTCCGCTTTTGCAATCTTATTGCTAAAAGCACACTAATTACTCTCATTCTTACCATTTCTATTATAATTAGTAATTTCTGCTAATTAATTAACGTTTCACCCTATTTTGGGTAATTAACGAAGCTCCATTGATTACCTAACCTCTTTCACATTCAAGATGCCAATTTACGACACATCGTAAGTCATAATCCTCTTCTGAGCAAACAATTAGCGATTATTAGCTAATTAAGCCTATTTACCCTTATTTTGGTCAATAAACCTTATTATTGGCTCAAACCCCTCTTCCAACAATTCAAAATCACCCCATTTCCCTCAAAGACATCTCAAATGGCTTCAAAAACTTATCATAGCCTCTTAGTTGACCCTCAATGGTTAATTAAGGCTCCTCACATACTAATCTCTCGTTAATTCATTAATCGTGATTAACAATCCTTAATCAATTTTATGCTTTTAGTCCCACATGCATCAAGATGCAAACTTTCTTCGAATAGAAAAATACAAAAAGACTAAGCATCTACATTCATAATGTACACCATGTTTTGAATAGCATTAATCATATAAAACATATGAGCCTTACTTCCTTCTTGGATTAACTTACTCAATCTTTACATCCGGTCTTCATGTTGGTTAGTATAGGGATATCTAATATGGCCTTGTAGCCATTGTTAGAGAGATTCTCTCACCATTTGTGAAGTAGCAATGAACCATAATTTGATTTCTCTTAGATCTATTTAGGTCTATGTTAGTTAACAATTCATATTGAGTGGGCATGCTTTAGCTAAGATTGATTGATATCATGTTAGTTATTTTAAGTTTTCCAATAAGCTTTAATCATTGATGTTACTATTGTTAATTCCTATCTTTGTTAATAAACTATGTGGTGTTAGTCTAGTTATTTAGCTTTGCTTAGTAGTTTTTAGTAGTTATCGGTTGTATTGTTTCTTTTTCAAGTAAAGTTGGTGGAAGCTTGAGGATGGAGAAGATGAAGATGAAACTCAAGAAGAAAAAAAGAAAATTCAAAGAAAATGCAAGATTCAAAAGCAAAATATGGGATCCAGGTGGTCAGGAGGCAAGCAAGGACAATAGTAGTAAAGGAAGAAGAGCAAGAACATACAAGGACGATGAAGATTCAACTCGAATACATGACTATACAAATAAAAACATGGTTTCTTTTTCTCCACCTTGGTAGAATGATGTAGAAGTATCAAAGAGAGAGAAACATCAAGGTGTCAATTATCCTTCTTTTCATGTTTTTGAGTTGTTGGAGTGTCTTAAAGTCCTTAGTGAGACAATGTGAGTCATTTCAAGTTGATGAGAAGTCTAGAAAATTTTAATTTTCTCCATATTGTGTTTTCCCTCCAAAATGGGATTTAAACTTGTAAAGCTTGAAAATAAGGAAATGTGGATTGTCAAGGAGTTAAAAGGAAGTTTTAATGAGTGGAAGGGTGGCATACATATCTAGGTGTGATGAACTAAGTATTAGGTTAAAGTATAAGTCAAAAAAATGTCTAAAATGATGTAATATGCCTATGTATGGGCATGAGAGTATTATAAAACTTTGTTAGGGTTATGAAATGGGGAAGAGCATGAGATAAATTTTAAGGATTCAGTTTTGAGGCATTCCTCGAGGACTATGAGGACCGAGGAGAGGAAGACCGAGAAAACCATGAAATTTTGTATGAAATATATGGTTTAATATGATGAAAACTCTTTTTTGGATAAGGCAAACTATATATTGTTCAAGTTTTGGAATGTATATTGGGAATATTCATTTGTGATGTTGAATTCAATTCTTAGAAGAATTTGAGGAAGTTTTCTTAGACTCCATAGAATATTTCATGAAGGATTGGATAACGAATGCCGGGTTTCTAGCATGAAGGCAAATGTATGGGATTGTGCATGACAAAGCTGACACCGAGTTTGGGAAAATATTCTCTTGTATGTTTAGTTTATGATCTTAATATTAAAGTCTTGTAATAACTATCACATGTTGAAATCTTGTTGAAGTGATTTTTACTAAGATTGTTGGATTACTCTATTTTTGTGAGAGTTGATATGACTTGACTATGAACTAGTTGTTTATGTGTGTGATTTGAGAAAGATTAATTGGTGCTAAGCAAATGTGCATGCATGAAGACCTCATTAAAGGAGGAAGAGGGATTTTGTTAGAAGGGTTCTAAGCATATATGAGGATAAATATTAATGAAGTTGGAAGACTTGCTAGTTGAATGTAAAACCCCACTCTACACAATTTGCATAGTTAAAAAGATTTCATTTTTATGTGTTGAAGATTATATAGCCTTCCCTGCAATTTTGGATACATTTAATAGGTCAAAATAGATGTACAATAGGAAACGAGGCTTTGAGAGTAAATTTATAATATTTGGTGAAGGATTTAAACCTCTTGGGTTTCTCGAAACCGTCTTTTAGGGTTTAACCAATATCTTACATTTGAATCAATTGTAACCAAAGATAAATGTTGAAAATTCTTTATTATCCTCTAATGGTTGTGTGAATCATTTTTGGATGGTTTAAAGCATCGGAAGTCATTAAAATCTTGGGAAATTTGATAGATCAATTGGAGGATAAATTTGTGATAGAGATGACTAAGGGTTTATTATGCCAAAAGTTGTGTTAAGACCTTTAAATGTGGAATCGAGTCATGAAAGTTGGTATAAATCATATTATAGGTGAGTTCTTATATATTTTATAGGAATTTAAGTAAAACATTGGGTAAATATAGAGAAATACATGACAGATTGGGGTTCATAAGTTTGACAGGACCTAAGGCCACGGTTGTAAGTACAAATCTTACAAGACGAGTGGTTTAAACTTTGAGATGTTGCATGAAAGTGTGTAATCATCTATAACTTGATAAGGGTGGTCAAAAATTTATTTGGAGTGAACTAGAACATTGATCATCAAAAGTTAAACCCTAGAAACTTCTAAGGAAAGACTAGTAGGAGTTGAGAACTAGTGATTAAGCAAAATATGTGAATTTATATATATGCCTAATCTTATTGCTATCGTATTAGTAAATAAATAAATAATTAACTACAAAAATTCACCGAAGTAAACTAAGCCAAAATATATAAAGTCCTAAGTGCAAAGAAGAGGTAAGATGACTTAGCTGTTTTGTAATTATTCATAGACTATGCCGAATTTCTGACTAGATGAATAAAGAGGGAGGATAGTCATACATATCCTCAAAAAAATGTATGAGATGATGATCTTCCTGGACTAGGGAGCCTGGAGAGGGATAGGAGCATCTGCAAGCGCCCTAGGCCTATTTTTGAGCGCCTTTATTTGCCAAAATGCTCAAAAACCTCCTTGAGTGCTCACAAGGTATTCATTATTATTCACCTTTATTTTTATGAGGTCACACAATGATCGCCAAAGTCGCTAGAAACCTGCAATGAAATAATGACCTACAAAACCCTTAAAGAGACATCAAATCCTAAAAAGAAAGATGTAGAATGAGGGGTCGATGTGCTCGGTTGTCACAATGGTGATCTTATGATCGAGCAGCATTTGTACTACATCTCAGACCCAATGTAGTTCTATGTGTGTGTGTGGAATTGTGCACTCGGTGGATCTTATGCGTGTTGCACTTGATAACGAGAAAATAGCTAGATGTAAATAAATGTAATAGATGTGTACATGGAATATAATAAATTTCCCTCCTATTAAGTCTATGTCGAATATCTTGTCCTTGTGTCCCTTGGATGGTGTTAGATGGATGAAATGGAGCTTTTAGATGCTTGATGGATGCAACCTTAGGTGGTGACAGATTAATGCTTAGTGCTTGGTCCTTTCTTATGATGACATGAATTTATATTTATATGAATCCTGTTAGGAATAATATTAGATATTGTGAACATTATTATGAGTGTGGAAATAAATAATATAGTGTAATGTAATACAACTATTTATGAGTTGGTAACTCATGTAAATAGTTGTAATTATATAAGGTTTGTTGTGAGAGAATAATGGGATTGAGAGTTTGAGTGAGATATTGTGGGGATTAGGAGAGATATGTGGAATGAGTGTTGACTCCTAGAAATAAGGAGATCAAACTCTATATATGTAATCTTCCTCTTTATATTTGATATCCCAGAAGAATTGAAGATTGAATTACTATTATTTCTGGTGTGTTTTTTTAATTTAAGCTCTTTCATTTTTTAACAAATCCCTTCCTTGAATTTCGTAATTAACCCCGAAAAGGTCGACTACCAAAAAGATAAGATGCTCAAATGGACATAGAGAACTCAAAAGTGTGAACAAAGTATACTGGGTCGTGTGCCCCAAAGGGACGAGGGCGTTTGGTGCCGGCATCCTAGTTGGGCGTTAGTGTCCAAGATGATAAATGTTGAGGTATAAAAAGGTAGACTAAGAAAGTAAGGGTGCAAGGAAACAAAAATAAAAAGGTGGTCAAATACATGGGTTAATTAGTACTTTTCTTACTTAGGAATCATATGAATAATAGTATACAATCAAGACTAAATAGTTACCCAAAGTACGTGATTTTGTGTCTACATCTTCCCCCACTTTGTGTTGTTGAGGGAATTCTTGATAACATAAAGTAGATAAGAGATACATACCTAATAACCATGTAGATTGATGACGAAAGCGTGCTGAGGGACAAGAAAAAACGTGGAGTGATAAAAATGTGAAGTGTGTAAAAAGTGATGATGAAAATTAGTCTAAGGTGGGAACAAATGTGTAGATGTAACAATGTGCCTATTGTTGATGTCGATTGTTATCGTCGATGTTGTGATGATGATGATGTGATGTGGCTACCGCTTCCTTAAGGGTGGACCTATAAAAGAGAAGAATGAACAAGTAGTCAAATACACATGTACATGATCAAAATGTGTAAAAATATGTAAGGAAAGTATGCAAAATACAAAAATGTGAAAAAGAAACATGTGCACTTGATCTATGATGAGGAAAGAGTGTAGAAATGATCCTGAAGATGTTGTAGATGAACAAGTTTTTTGGGTGATCTCACACCATTTTCGCCAACCGCTAGTTTTTGGGGTGATCTCGACACTAAGACATGGAAGAAGTGTAGGGAGAAAATTCTGATGTTATTCTCTAGCCTTTGAATTCTTCCCGTAATGTAGAACCCCAATGAAAATGATGTGTAAAATTCAAACAATTCGAACAATTCAATCCAACGTGAAAGTAGAAAGTGTTGTGCAGTGAATGCATGCCGAGTGCTAAGGAATGTGTGCCCTGTTAAAGTTATTGTGTGGTGTTACGTAGAATGTGTTTAATTGCCAAATATTGTGTAATTTCCCCTGGTCACAGGCATCCAGGAAGGGTCGGGGTGCTTAGACACTACTATCCTAGTTTGGGCGTTAGTATTTACATTGTTCTAAGGACCCAAGTATGATTTTGAGCCCTATCGATATTGATGACTGTGTTGTACTAGTACTATGTTATGCTAAAATGTGACTATATAATTCTGTATGAAGTGACTAATTCACCCAATGATGCCCCTTCATTTGGGTTGCATGCGGCGTTGCTAAAGGAGTATACAACCCAAAGGAGAACCGACCGATGTGTTGTTGAAAATATTCCTTGCAGGGGGAGGGAGTGTGTTTGGTAGAAAAAAGGCACATGAAAACAAGTGGCTAGGAGAAAAGTGTTAGTACAAGAAAACATGCATGTAAAATGTAAGCTAGCAAACAAGAAGACAATGTGTAATCTAAGACACAAGAAGACATCACAAAAGAAGACAATGTAGACTGCACAAAATGGGTTACAAACATGGGACACTACTCATGATGTCACAAGAAAATCAAGGTGATGAATCCAAAAGTGGACAACGTGCACAAAAGAAAAAGGGAAAAGCCTGTAAATAAGAGCATATAAAGAGCAAACAATGACAAGTAATGTAAAAGAGAACCATGGAAGTAGATAGTAGTGCATAAAAACGTTGCACATGAAGCAACTGTTAACATTATAAAGATAAAGAGTATGTAAAAATGTGTATAATCCGATATAATAGTGTGCTATGAAAATAAATGAAACAATAACCCCTGTAGTGTACAAAATTGGATGCCCCAGGAGCCGATGTGGCACTGGTAATAGGTATTGTGCCAAACATCCATGCTACATGTAATATATCTATATAATCTGTGATCACAACTAGAAAGGAAAGTGAACGTGCATGTGTGTATGGAAAAAATAATGACATACAAGATATCTATCTAACATGTGTAAAAAGTGTACATGTACAAGTAGAAGTAAGAAAAAGTAAATGCAACGAAGATATGCAATATGTTGTGGATGAGACAGAATGGAATGCAGTGTGAATGATAGGATCCGTGTGCCCCGAGTAGATGTGTATGTATGAGATGAGGTTAATTTATATATTCCCCCTCAATAGTCAAGAATGAACCGTAAACAAGAGTGCGTCATCGGGAAATGGTTTGAATTGTGTGTATTAAAAATATGTGATCGTGAAAGTGCAAAGCGTAGAGTGTAAGCATGTGAGTGATTGATTGAGTGAGTGTGGTGAGGTTCATTTTAGATTGAAACCCTCAACATTCGAGTATGAACTGTAGAACTAGAGTGCGTTATAGGGGAATGACTACAACGTGTAGAAATAGATGTGAGGAAGATAAAATGATAGTGAATAAGATGCAAAACGTGTAGTAGATGCTGCGAGAGAAGATGAAATGTGTAGTGTGCAGTGTATATTGTAGTGTGTGAGGTTCATGTATATATTATACGTTCAACAGTCAAGTGTGAACCAAAGCATGAGAGTGCATCATTGGGAAATGATGATATAATGCATGTATCAAAGGCTTTGAAAGTGATAAGAAAGATGAATCATGAAGCCCATAGTGTTAAGTTAGTAATATGACATGCAAGAAACAATTGATAGTGTTAGAAGGGGGACAATAAGTACAACACCCCCAAGTATTCCAATGATGGAGATCTATATGGTGACATGAGAGGTACCATGCCATTGTGGGAGAGCGTTGTCTATGATGTGATAAGAGTGAGGGCTAACACAATGGTAATCTGAAGCAACAATAGGACCATGCGATGGTGGTGAAATTTGAAATGTGTCTTTTCCATCAGTAGAAGGAGCAATTTCTTTGACAAAAATGATTGGTTTCTGAAATGGTGAATTATTGGGTAATGCGGTAAGAGACTCGAGGGAGAAGGTGTTGAATTTTTTTTTGAGGAGGTTACTTAGGTTTAGTTGGTGATGTCGTAGATGACTTGAGAGGAGGTGTTGTATTGATTTTGAGAGGTGGTTGCTTGACTTAAGGAGATTGCATAGGCAACACTTGAGTGGCGGAAGAAGAAACATTAGAAGTAATGACTTGATGCTCATTAGACATAAACGAATCAGATTTAAGAACCCATTGAGATGTAACAAGTGGAGAGGACCATGTAACATAACGTTGTGCAGTGAATGAGATAAAGCCTTGACACTCAATATGCCTTATTCTACAATGTAAAGCATAGAAATCATTGTCATTATGCCAATTGATTTGATGATAATTGCAATATGGAATACCTTGATATTTTGTAATCCAATAAGGAGGATAGCAATGAGTAGATGGCAAGCTGATTAATTGATGAGTTATGAGTTTCAGAAGAATATCTTGTTGCTTAGCATTGATTGCAAACTTGAGAGGTGTGGGGAGCGGAAAGATTTGAGGTTCACTAATATGAGCACATGTAGAAGACATAGAATGAAGATGAGATGTAGAAGGAGAACAAACATGAGCCTGAGAAGCATCCTTAAGATGTTGGATTTCAGATTTTAGAGATGTAATTGTGGATTCCATAGCTTGAAATTTATCTTAAAATAATGAATGAAGATCTTAAATAGATTTACAAATAGATTGATTGGAATTGGAACCAAGAGAGTCATCAAAAATATGATTGAAGATAACATTGATTTGAGTAGGCAACATGTTGATAGGAAGATACATAGTGTTTAGGGTTTTGTGGAGAGCATCTTTACAAGATGGGTGCATTTGAAGAAATTGAAGCAAAGAGACTTGAGAGACCTTATGAGCCATGATGGAAGAAAAAGAAGGATCCAAGAGTATTCGAATGTGGGTTCACCAAAATGATTAAGCGAAATATGTGAATTTATATATGCCTAATATTATTACCATCAGTAGCCGTAAATAAATAAGTAATTAAGTACATGAATTCAATCAAGCAAACTAAGCCAACATATGTAAAACCCTAAGTGTAAAGAAGAGGTAAGATGACTTAGTTGTTTCTCTATTATTCTGGAATGTGTCAAAGTTCTTACCGATGAGAAGAGAGGGAGGATTGTTGCACAGCCTAAAAAAAAAAAGTGTGAGTTGACGATCTGCTTAGACCGGGGCGCCTAAAGAGGTACAAGGGAACCTGCGGGTACCCTAGGCCTATTTTTGGGTGCATGTGTTTGCTGAAATGCTCATAAACCCTCCTTTGAGTGCTCACAAGGTATTCACTGTTGTTTACCTGGTTGCTATGAGGCCGCACAATGATCGCTGAAGTCGCTAGAAATTTGCAACGAAATAATGACTCGTAAACCCTCAAAAAGACATCAAATCCTAAAAAAAAGATGCGTAATGAGGGGTCGATGTCTCAACTATCATAATGGTGATCTAACGACTGAGCGTTACACTACATCTTAGACCCAATTTAGTTATATGTTTTTTGTGTGTGGAATTGTGCCCTAGGTGGCTCTTGTGCATGTCACACTTGATAGTGAGCAAATAGCTAGATGTAAAGAAATGTAATAGATATGTGCATGAAATAGAATGAACTTCCCTCCTATGAAGTGTATGCTAAATAACCAAACCTTGTGTCCCTTGGATGCTAGATGGATGAAATGGAGTTCTCGGATGCCTCATGAATGCAACCTTAGGTGGTGATAACTAATGCGTAGTGCTTGGTACTTTATTATGATCACATAATTTTATATTTATACGATTCCTTTGCTTGAATTTTGTAATTAACCCTGAAAAGTCCAAATACCAAAAAGATAAGATGCTCAAATAGCTAGAAAGGACTCAAAAATTGTGAACAAAGTATATTGAGGTTAGGGGCGCCTAACACCGATGTCTTGGTTGGGCGTTGGTGTCTAGGATGATAAATGTTGACATATAAAAAGGTAGACTGAGCAAGTAAGGGTGAAAAGAAACATAAAGAAAATAAAGGTGGAAAAATACATGGGTTAGTTAGTACTTTTCTTACTTAGGAATCATATGAATAGTAGTATGCAATCAGGACTAAATAGTTACCTAAAGTGTGTGATTTTGTGTCTACAACTAGAAAAGAGAAAGTGGGGTTTGTGAGAGGAGATGAAGGAGTTAGTCCATGAAAATTTTCATACACCATATTAAGGATAAATGGTACTTAGAGAAGTTTAGAGGTTTGTCTGGGTATGCATAAAAGCTTCCAACCAAGAACCATGCAAGGGCATTGTCTTAAGAGCCTAGATAAGACATTTTTGAGATAAGAAGGCAAATTTGGGTAATTCTTTGATTATGAATCATTTTAAAGGATCATTTGACATTGCATGAATTTTATGACCAAGGTATAATGATTAATGAATTCATCTAAAGTGAAAAAGGGTAGTTTTTGCATATTTGAGCCCTCAAAAGCTAGTTTGATAAGACCTCAAAACATAGTATTTGAAATAATGAAGTATTTAGTTGTTTTTATCTTGACGAGTATGTTAAATTTCCAATGAAATCTACATCACAATGCATGTGGCACTCTTATTCCTAATGGGTGGTGGTTTCCAGGATGCTCCAAAGATGTAACAGTCAATACATATCCGGGTAACATGTCATTTAGTATCCAAAAGTGAAGTGGTCATTCTAGAAAAGAAAATAACAAGAGTGTGGGAAAGATTAAAATAATGAAAGAGTAAAATAAGTGTTTTCAATGTCTAGTATTCTTTCTTAGGAATCGTGTATATAATGAAATATTTAGAGGTGTGATGTAAGTGGAAAGTGTATGACTTCACAACTACATTTTCCTCCACTTTATGCTGGTGAACGAATATTTTATAGCATAAACTAGATAAGAAGAGTGTACCTTGTGGAGATCCAAAGAGAGTTGTCACCAATTGTAGACACCCTAAAAATACATACCTATTTCTAGCATATTTCCATCCCATTAGAATTAATTAAATTAATTATATCCTACTAGAATACATCCCTTTAGAATTAATTAAATTAATTCTATCATTTAAATCATAACCCTTTAGAATTAATTAAATTAATTCTAATTACATACTCCTACCCTTTAGAATTAATTAATTTAATTCTATCATGCCCTTGGAATTAATTAAATTAATTCCTAACACCCTTTAGCTAATTTAATTAAACATTTGTTTAATTATCCTCTCACAATTTATAACTAATTAAATTAGTTATTTAAATAATCCTATTTATCTACTCACACTCCACTCCACTCCACTTCTAGAACCCTATAAAAATCAAAAGAAATAAAAATCATTCTCCACGCAGCCAAGGAGGAGGGAGAAAACGCAGGTCAAGAGGAAAGAATCCACGCCTGGGAGAAGAAAGAGAATAGAGCTAAAAGAAAACAAAAGTATTTTCCACGCATCTTTTTGTGCAAAGTAAGAAATAGAGGGAGATCCATGTAAAGAACTCAAATAATTTCCACACATGCTTGGGGAGAAGGAAGAACTAGTTTGAAAGCCACCAGAAGTTTCCACGCATACAAAAATCCACGCAGTAGTTGAAGATTTTGCCCACGCAGCCTGCATAAGAGACAAAACAAATACTTAGAAGTTTGTGTATGCTTTGAGAGGAAGGAGAAATAACTCTGTTTTGCCCACGCAGCCACAAGCTTGAAGTCAGATTTCACGCAGCAATCCAGAATAGTTTCCACGCATTTTTGGGAAGGAGAAATTTGATATGTTAAAATTCCACGCAAGTTTTGGAGGAGGAGGAATTTGATCTGTTTTACCCACACATGCAAAGGATAAGCAACAAATTCAAAACAAGAACCCACGTATGCATTAACATTCTGTTTATTTATTTTCTATTATTCTTTTTTAGAAAAGAATAACAAGGATACTATGCACACATTGTCGAAGTGTTAAAATGATCTAAAATTGTATTATTTTTCGATATTGATTTGAGCTTTGCCTCAATATTGTTGTATGGTTATTTTGAATTCGGCATTCGCTAAATCTCTTTATTTTTATTTTTAAAAATTATAAATAATAGAAAGAGTCGTATTATTCTTGTGACAACGGTGGTCCAGAGACTTAGACCCGACACCTTTCTAGTGTCTTGGTTTTCTTTTCACTTTCCGAGTTTTAAAAAAAAGAAAAAAAAAGAATTCATAATGGGTGAACGTTTCTAATAAGTCGGCACTAAAATATGCATACCAAGGATTAGTTCCAACATCGTCTTTAAATTCAGCATATGATAATATTTTGGATACCGATATGGGTCATGTAGATATGGTTCAGTTTTGTGATAGGGTAAGATGGGAAGGGAGGACTATTTTCTCAAAAAGGCTTTATCGTTGTGGCTTACCTCAAGTGGAAACATTTCCTGTTGCCATACAATGCCCTGAATTTGTCTTAGCTTGTGCCAAACATTATGACCCTGAGCGTCGGGGAATTTTTAATGACAGAAATGAACCTTTTCTAGCTCAATTCTCCAGATCATATGGAAGATTTGTTAAGAGTGCCACTCCATGAAGAAAATGTTGACATCACATAAGAATCGACACAACAGTTTTGGGATGAAAATCCTTTGAGATGGTCGAAGATGGTTAGTCAAACCAAAGACTAACACATCAAGAATTCCCAAAGAGTTGTTTTGGGTAGGGTTTCATGAAGAAATAGGGAATATGATTACTCTCCTCAAAGAAGGTTTTTGGTTTCCTTTTGCCAAAAATTTTCATCCTTGGATGTATAAGTTCATTTGTATCATTCTTGATGCAAAGATGTTCATTGATTGGGCAAGTATTGTTAGCAATACTCTCCATAAGCAATTGATTGAGGTAAGGATGACATGTCATTTTTACATGACCTCATATTTGATTTATGTTGTAGCAAGAAGGATGATATTTTCAGGGCTAACAACTAGAGGTATAATGGGTGGTAAGAATAGTGTTTTTCACTTTTACCCACAGACTAGAGTCCAAGAATAGTTCTCACCATTTCCCGAGAGAATTGTGCACCACGATGAAGTTACACTCCAAAGGAAATGTAATAGCTCTAGCATAATCACAAGGAGGAATCGATCAATCAATGGAAGAACTTGCATAACAAAACAAAGCTTGCACATAGAGAAAGACAACAAAGTGTCTTGGCATACTCATAAATGTCAAATGAAGGGATACATATAGGGTGCTGAGTAACCCTAGTGCATGACACAAAAGAAAACCCTAAACCTAACCCTAAACCTAACCCATGTGAGATGACCCTCCATATGTGAGTGGAGGACATATAGGATCCCACACACCAACACCCCCTTCATCGAAGCTGGGGTAGCGGCTATGATGAGTCAGATAAAACAAGAAGACACTCCTAAACAACTAAGAAAGATGTGTCAATGGGCTTGACAACTAAAGGCCTGATAAGGCACCCATATACAAACAACATCTTCCTAGAAGAAGAAGAAAAAGAGGACTATATAGCCCGAAGAAGATGAGCAACTGCATAAGACCTCACCCCAAGAAGAGACCGCAAGTGAAGAAACTTCACCTCAGTGAAGGGCTTGGTGAATATATCTGCAATCTGATCAGTTGTTTGAATGTACTGAATGTCGATGATACCATCATGAATAAGCTCTCGTATGAAGTGCATATGGATCTCAATGTGCTTCTTCCATTGATGTTGAATTGGATTTCTATAAATTGAGATAGTGCTCATGTTGTCACAATAGATAATGGTAGGTTGCCAAAAGTGGATGCCAAACTCTGTCAGAATACCCTATAACCAAAAACCTCTGATGGCAGTGTTAACTACTCCTTTGTATTCTGCCTCTCTGTAGAAGATATCACAATTACATTCTGCTTCTTGCTAGACCAACTTATAGGACCCGAACCAAGAGAGAAATTATAACCAGAGGTAGATTTCTGATGATCTAAGTCACCGGCCCAGTCAGAATCTGTGAACCCAATCAAGTCAATATCCACCCCTCCAAAATAGTGAATGCCATTAGTATAGGTGCCACAAACATAATGAAGGATCTGATCAGCTGCTTTCTAATGCAGCTCATGTGGTTTCTGCATGAATCTGGATGTAATCCCAACAATATAAGATAAATTCGATCGAGTGTGAGTCAAGTAAATCAAGCTCCCCACCAACTATCGATAAAGGGTACCATCAACCAAGGGAGCAGAGCAATCAGAAACCAACTTAACCCCGAAAGAAAAGGAGTCGGAGAAGACTTGCAATCGGACATCCGAAATGAGAAAGCAACTCAAGAGCATACTTAGGTTATGAAATAAAAATTCCCGAGTCAGATTGTGAAATCTGGATCCCAAGAAAGTAATGAAGCAGACCTAAGTTAGTCATGGAAAACCCATTGGCCAAGGCAATATTCATAGAATCAATGATAGAGGAAGAGCTTCCTGTGATCAACAAGTCATCAACATAGAGAACAAGAATAAGTATGGAAACATCTTGCCATAGAATATAAACATTCGGATCAGAATGACACCTAGTAAACCCTGATGTAAGTAAAAAGGATTCCATCTTGGCATACCAAGCCCGAGGGGCTTGTTTAAGGCCATAAAGAGACTTCTTTAACTTACAAACGAGGGAGGGATCATGGACATAACCCGAGGTTGTTCCATGTAGATCTCTTCCTCTAGGTCACCATGAAGGAAGGCACTCTTAACGTCCATTTGATGGACTTTCCATCTGTTTGTTACAGGTAATGGCTAGGGTCAGTCGAATAGAAGTCATCTTTACAACCGGAGCAAAGGTTTCAGTATAATCAACCCCAGCTATCTGGGAGAAACCCTTAGCTACTAATTGTGCTTTAAAATTTTTGACATCTCCATCTACTCCATACTTTGTTCGGAACACCCACTTACACCGAATGATTTTTCTTCCTTTCGAGAAGAGGGGTGAGATCCCAAGTATCGTTCTTCATGAGAGAGGAATACTCCTCATCCATGGTAGAATCCCACTCAGAATACCAGAAGCCTCTCGGAAAGAATGTGGAACAAAGGCAAAGGTGAAGAAAGAGTGGGGTCCAATGAAATCTGAGTGAGTACGTCTCATATTCAAAGTATCTCCAACTAAATCTCCAACACTTTGTAAAGTTTTCCTAGCCCAAAGAGGACCAGGAGGATCAGGCTCTGAGTCGGAAGATTCGTCACTTGAGTGAGAAGGGACATAGTCCTCATCATCACTACTGTCATAATCGGAAGACTCAAGGCTCTAATGGTCGGAGGATTAGGAAGAGGATCACGCTCAATAACATCATCATCTGATGAGTCAAAATCTGAATCAACAAGCTGAAGAACCTCAATAGGTAGAGAAGTAGAAGTCAAAGAAGACTCATTGAACTTAACACTTCTCTCAATATAAAGCTCATGAGAAGTAGGATTCAACAATCGATATCCCTTCACGCCATCAAGATACCCTACAAAGATACAAGGTTTGGATTGTGGTTCCAATGCCTTGTGTTTCTTCTTGGGAATCTGAGCCATAGCCTTGGATCCAAAGACTCAAAGTGCTCAACATCAGGCTTGCATCCAAACCAGCTTCAAAGGGTGTCATCCCTCTTACTTGCCTTGTGTGGAACACAAGGTTCTGAATGTAATTAGCACAATTCACTACTTCAGCCCAATACTGCAGAGGAAGAGACTTCGAATGAATCATACAAGTGGCCATCTCCTTAAGAGTACGGTTCTTTCTTTCTGCTACTCCATTCTGTGAAGGGCTATAAGAAACTGTATGCTACAAGGAGATCCCTTCAAAAGTATAGAAATCCATGAACCTATTGTTTACATATTCACCTCCATTGTTAGTTCAAAGAACCTTAATAGACCGTTCCACCTGTTTCTCAACAAGAGCCTTAAAGTCCTGAAAATGTTCAAAGACTTCAGACTTAAGCTTAAGAAAATATACCCAAGTATATCGCGAATAGTCATCAATGAAGGTTAGCACATAAAGAGCTCTAGTAAACGAAGGAGATGGAAATGGACCAGAAATATCGCTGTGAACAAGATCCAAAGGATGAGTAACTCTCTATCCTTTTCCTTTGTCAAAGTTATTTTCAGGATGCTTTCCAAGGGTACAACCCTCACAAAGACCCTTAGAAAATTTGATGTGATGTAACCCATCGACCATTTCATTTTGGCTCAATTGTTCAAGGTAGCGATAATTTAGATGTCCGAAACACTCATGACATAACTTACTAACCTTATTTTCATGAGTGAGCAAGGTAGTGGGTGTAGAGTTAGAAGTAAAGTGGGAAAAGGTATATAACCATGAACGGTGATCCGCCTTTCCCTCAGCCACTGTAGTGTCATCGTTAAGCTCACGAATAATCACCGAGTTAGGACCAAATTCCACTTTCATTCTTTTACCAAGGTGAGTAATTTCGTAAATCGACAAGAGATTGGTAGAGAGATCAGGAACAATCAACACTTGGTTGAATGTTCCCCCATCCATCTCTACCAATCCACTATCGGAAACCGACATTGTCATGTCATTACCCATCATGATTTGGGACATACCACAAGGCTCGATGTTGGAGAACTCAACATGCGAATAAGCCATATGGTGTGAGGCACTAGAATCTATAATGCACGTTGATGAAGGACTAAATTTGACTACAAGGGCCTTTCCTTTCTTCTTATCTGATTTATAACCTTTTGCAGTAGAAGACTCAACCTTCGAGAATTTTTTTTGATAGACTCAGGAACACCTATTTGATTTTTCTCAAGTAAATGAGTAAGGTGATCAATTTGTTTTCTCATACACATATGCTCTTTATGACGAAGCTTCTTGCAATAGGAACACAAATACTTGTCTTTCTGTGCTCTAGGCTTAGAAGTCAAAGTGTCCATGTAAAATTTAGTTTTGGTCTTGGTTTCCTTCTTAGGTTGATCCTTTTTTTCTTTCTTCTTTTATGTCTTCTTTTCCTTACTAGTACTTGTTACAAAGGCATGTGACTTGGACTTGAGAGACCCCATTTGAATGAGTTTGTCTTGTTTTCGAATGAGTTGGGACGAAAAATAGTCAAAGGAGGGCATATTCTAATCCTTGCCCAAGACAAATTTTGTAGCATAAAAAGTTGACACAAAGACAAAATATTCAAGACCTAACTTAGAAAGAATCGACAAGATCAGTTGAGAATCTTTCTTCTTTACTTGACATTCTTTTAACAACAATCTAGTGTGGACAAACTTAGAGAAGAATGCTTGTAGGTTTTCAAAATCACTAGCATTTAACCTTAGTAATTCATTTTCCAACTCATGCACTCTCATGTCATCTTGTTGTCCAAACATTCCATCTAACGTTTTCCATGCATAATTAGGTGTTTCAAATGACTCAATGTGGAAGAGCAAGTTAGAGAAATGAACATGCAAATAAGACCTAAAGCTTCATCACTATGGTTTAACCACTTAGATTTTTCAGGGTCGTCATCTGGTTTAGTCTCAATTCCCATGGTGATGCGGAATAACCCTTTACCCCTTAGTTTCATAATTATTTTTGATATCCATTCAAGAAGTTGAACGACATAAGCAAAGGAATTGAAAGTGCATCCATAGTGAAGAGAGAGAAAGAATGCATAAAAAGAAACACAAGAATCACAACCACCCAGACAATATAATAACCCCCTACTTTCGGCACTTTATAGTTTAGTGTGTTGAATACAATCAGGTCCGAGCGTGTGTCTTGAAACACTTGGTAACTTGCCTTGCAATCAGCGTAATAACATGCAAGAGAGGAGACCACAATCATGTTTTGTGGAGTGCAACAAAGTGACACCGTACACAAGCACAAATGTAAAAACTAGGAAGGAGGTGAAATCAAATCTTGGTTGTGAGAAAAAGCGTCTCACATCGCAAAGGATACCCCCTTGCTGCAAACTGTGGTGGATGCACTCACTAGTCACAAGCAATAATAAGGGTAAAATACAATGTTTTAAATGAACTCAAGATGAGTCCGAGAGATCTTCAGAATGCCAAAAAAGCACGCGGAAGAAAAATAGGAGCTCGAGTGTTACTGCACACTTGAGCACATGATTAGTAAAAAATTGACAATAATGCTTAAAAATTATCATTTGGAAACACCTAATTTAGCTAATTTTAAAGCTATGGGAGTTAAAAAATGATAATTAACGTTAAAGCAAAGGACAATTTTAAATATTTTATCTAATCGTAAATGAGGTCAATTTGAAATTAATAAAACTAGATTTAATATAATTAAATCTAATTAATTTCAACTAATTAAAAATTAAATCCTAATTAAATATTTAAATACTTTCCTTTTTAAAAGAAATCAAATTTTAATTGTTTCCACTTACAATTTAGAATTTTTCGGTTAAGATCTATTAAGATCTATTAAAGGAAACTTACTAAGATCTATTAAAATCTATTAAATTTAAAAGAAACTAATTTCTATTAATATCTATTAATAGAAATAGATTTTAAAAAGCTTACCTTTATTTTAAAAAGCACCCACGAAATGGAATGAAATAAACTTACCAAAAAATCTGATTGAGGCGGTGGAAAGCAAAGCGAACGAAACTCGGCGGGGTCTCGGTGAGACGTTGGGGAAGGATCCCGAGACGGTTGACAGAAGGTCTGTGGTGTAAACGCTGGCAGATGGGCACACAACAAACAAAGATCCTGAACAACACGAGTTGCAGGTGGAATCCAAGCGAATAATGGTTGAGCATAAATTTGAGCCCACAGTTCCACTGCACGTTCACAAAGAACAGAATCCAATGCAATGGGAATCCAATCCAATGCAACCAAAGGAAAGGCATCTGAGCACAAGCACACAGGTTCGAGACACGTCGAGGGAAGCTCCTGCAAACTCAACTTTTAATCTGAGCCGAATGGAACGAAACCAGTGCCATGAGCTCAAGCTGAAGGCGGATGCACAATGGCAGAGTCGAGTCCAACCAATGCAAATGAAGATGAGCTAATGCAAAAAAATGTCCTTGCAAAAGCACAAACAATGCAAAAGGAAACAATGTAAACCCGAGCCTGCAGATGTGTGAAACCAGCACCGAGAGTGTAGGAAGGTAAACCACGACAACGAAAAACGAGCTCACGAGTAGAAGCAATCACGAACAAAACTACCACATTTAGACTACGAACGAGCCCGAGTCCAAGCAAGGCAATCGGTGGTTAGTCAATGTAGAGGCATGAGCAAACTGCAGATCGGGTGAGCACTTAACCAACGTAGTTATGCATGAGCCAGAGAGCTCGAGGAGGAACTTGGTAAGGTTGTAGGAGCTCATAGGCAGGAGCTCGGTGGAGAGCAGTGCACCAAAAAACACCAATCACTGATTTTTTTGACTTGAATCGTAAAAAAACAACAAAAACACAAAAAAACCAGAAAAACAGAGTTCTAAAAAATAATTTCCAGTTTAATAAATGATTAAAAACCAGAATAAAGAACCTCTATTTTTAGTTGATCTAGCTAAATTTAGTCAGTAGCTAGCTAAATGTAGCTACAAAACCCCGAAAACTCGAGGAGATCTACACATGCACGAAGAACACAACAAAACCGAAAACTTTCCAAGAGCAACTTGTTAAGAACGTTAGCAATAAATTTCCAAAATCTGATGATCAAAAAACTTGCACGAGGAGTAAAAAAAAATGAAACCAAGAGTAATCACAACTTAGATGACAAATGCACATTTACCCGATCTCAGCTCTGATACCATGAAAGAGTTGGCAAGAGAATCGTATCAAAAATTGTGCACCATGATGAAGTTACACTCTAAAGGAAACGTAATAGCTCCAACATAATCACAAGGAGGAATCGATCAATCAATCGAAGAACTTGCATAACAGAACAAAGCTTGTACATAGAGAAAGACAACGAGTGTCTTGGCATACTCATAAATGTTAAATAAAGGGATACATATAGGGTGCTTTGAGTAACCCTAGTGCATGATAGACAAGAGAAACCTAAACCTAACCCTAAACCTAACCCATGTGAGATGACCCTCCATATGTGAGTAGAGGAGATATAAGATCCCACACACCAACATTCTTATTCTATATAATCTGGTCACTAAGGAGAAACCCGGTGGAAAGATTTTCAGAAGATGCCAAGGCGGTGATAAAACAATGGGGAACTTGGTTTATCCAGCTTTCCCTCTTACTCCTCAAGAAAGTTTCTTCAAGTCAAGTAGTTGATAAATAAACTACTAAGAAAGTTTCTTCTTCCACATCCTCAACCAAGCCCGAAGAAAAGGTCAAAAGTGTGCCATCATCAAGTTTGAAAGAACTAGTATCTGAGACATCAAGTATAGTTACTTTGCCCAAATTTGATATCATTGATCATATCAATAAAACAAAAATTTCCATGTCACAAGAAGAGTACTTAAAGTCTAATAAGGATCAACTTGAGAAATTGGTCCAGTTTATTAAAGGTGACTCTCCGATAATTCCTCCAAAGGAATTATGAAAACTCCCAAAGATGGGAAGACTCAAAATATTGTGGCGGCCACCACATCTTTAAATGAAAAGATTGAACCTTTCTTTGTGTCCTTTTTGATCAATGGATGCAAATTAAGTAATTGCATTATAGATTCTGGAGCTTCGGATAATGTGATGCTTGTAAAAGTAGCACATGCTCTTGGGTTGAATTATACGAGAACATTTGGATCCTATTACTCAATGGAGATGAGACAAGTTCCTCTGATCGGAAGATTAAAGATGCTCAAATGGTTTTAGCCCAATTTCCTCATAAACGAGTTAAGGTAACCATTCTAGTTGTTGACATTCCTGCTTCATATGGTATGTTGTTGAGTAGGAAATTTTGTAGAGATTTGGGTGGCGAGATTCAAATGGACTAGTCTCACACCATGATCCCTATCAATGGAGAAATGAAGAAGCTAATGCCAAAAACTCAAGCAAAGTTCACGGTAACTAAAACTGAAGATCCTCGCGCACAGATCCTTTTCCAAGGCTCAATTATGGGTAATTATATGATGACTGCAAAAATTCATACCCCTGAGGTCATGTGCCAAGATCATAATAAGATTTGGACTCTTGAGTTTGATGGAAGTTGCTCGACGGGTTCTAGTTTAGGAGTGGTGCTCGTATCTCCAAATGGTAAAATATTTCCTTTTTCCTACAAACTTGAATTTTCAAATACTAATAACACTACAAAATATGAGGCATTAATCTTTGGCCTCTAGGTTGCAGAGGAGAAAGGGATAAAAATTTGGAAGTCTTTGGAGATGTGGAATTGATTGTGAAACAACTAAGAAATAAGTTCCAAGTAAAGAATGATCATTTGAGACACTACATAAATAAAGTGTGGGGTGTGATAGAAGTCTTCAACGCTTTTTTCATAAAATCATCCCTTGTGAAAAGAATGACAAAGCAAATTCTCTAAATAGCCTCACTTCATTAATTATTCCTCATTCAAAGTTTGATCAAGAAAATTACACCATTGAAATGGTTTTTAGGTCAAGTGTTCCTGACAATGCAAAAAATTGGCAAGTATTCAATGACGATCAACAAATTATTGCCTTCTTCAAAAAAAGGGATAATTTTGAACAATTGTACTTTAAAGGAAGTGATTCTGCATTTCACGAAATGACGACCTCACCCATTCAAGAAGGACTTGAGAACGAAGATCCTAGTGATGGCATCATTCAACTCAAAGGAAATAAAATTTCAAAAAGATTGGTTTCACTTGAAGAACTTTTTGATAAACATGATAGGTTTATCAAAGAGAAAGAGCAGCAGACTTGCGAATTCTGCTGACTATAAGCAAGTTAACATCGGTACCAAGGATAAACCTCACCCGGTTAACATCGGCAAGTGTTGCTCACCTGAGGAGCACAAGAAATTTGTAAGCCTTCTTACCAAATATTCTGACGTCTTGGCTTACTCATACGAAAACTTGAAGTCTTTCTAACCTAGGGAAATGGAGCATGTCATACCCCTAAAACTTGGTACAACTCCATTCAGGCTGAAACAAAGACAATATAATCCCAAGATAGCAAATACAATATTCCATGAAGTTCAAAAGATGTTAGACGCGCGGATAGTGTTTCCTATTCGACATTCAACTTGGATAGCTAATATTGTACCAGTTCACAAGAAAAATGGAGAAATTAGGATTTGCGTGGATTTCTGCAATCTTAATCAAGCTTCCTTGAAAGATAATTATCCACTACCGGTCATGGACCATATTTTGTAGGCAGTAATTGGATCGGAAATGCTATCCATGCTAGATGGTTTCTCTGGTTATAATAAGATTGAAGTGGCTAGAGAAGACCAACATAAAACCATGTTCACCACCCCGGGGTATATTCGCATATAAAAGAATGCCTTTTGGTTTGATCAATGTCAGTAACTTTTCAAAGGGCTATGGATATGGCATTCACAGATTATAAAGACAAGATCATTGTGATATACCTAGATGACTTGACAGTTTTCTCAAAGAAATGAGAAGATCACCTAAGAGATTTGGAGAAAATATTACAAAGGTGCAAACTTCATAAGATCTCTCTGAATCCAAAAAATTTTATGTTTGGAGTTACGGAAGGGAAACTCCTAGGTCATATTGTTTCTAAGGAAGGAACTAAAATTGATCCTGAGTGCATTCAAGCTATCAGGAAACTTTCCTTGCCTACAAGTAATCCTGGAGTCCACTCATTCTTTGGGAAGGTAAAATTTTTGAGAAGGTTCGTGCCAAATTTCGCCGTGACGAAAAGAAATTTCTGATATGATGAAAGGCAAATAATCCTTCAAATGGTCGAATGAAGGTAGAGAAGCATTTGAGAAAATCAAGGGTGCTATTATGAAAGCTCCTACATTAGTGTGCCCCAATTTTAAAAAGGATTTTATAATCTATTGCTATGCTTCGCTGCACACAATCTCTACCATCTTAGCTCAATGCAATCGAGAGGGATCAAATCCCCTATTGCATTCATGAGTTCTAGATTCAAGAAACATGAACTCAATTACACTCCCCTTGAGAGGCATGCATATGCGATGGTGAGAGCCTTGAAATATTTTAGGTACTATGTGTTAAATTCTCACAAAGAATGTCTTAGTACCAGACACGTAGTTAAATCGATGCTAACACAACAAGAACTAGGATCTAAAAGAGGTAATTAGGTCTCCAAGATTCAAGAGTATGATTTGGATATCAAGCCTACCAAGCTAGTTCGTGGAAGAGGACTCTGCCAACTCATCGCGGAGAATGAGCCATGAGATGACTCTGAAGAAGAACTAGTTGAAGAAGGTTTACCACTGGTAGTTGTCAATCATTATACGATGAATGGTATTCTAATATAGCCTACTTTCTCACATATGGTGAATGTCCTGAGAATCTGACAGCTAAGGAAAAGAGAGCTATCAAATTAAGAGTTGCTAGGGACATCATTTGGGACAATAGTTTGTTTAAGAAAGGAATTGACAACATGTTCCTTAGACGTGTTGATAAGGACCAACAACCAAGGTTGCTTGAAGCCTTTCATAATCATGCTTGTGGTGGTCATTTCTCTAGCCTAGTTACAACTCATAAAATTTTATGAGCACATTATTACTGGCCCACTATGTTTTTTGATGCTCGAAATGGGTAGCAAAATGCGAAGCTTGTCAAAGAATTTGTTGGAAGACCAAAATTGGCAACTTTGCCTTTGAAGCCAATTGTCATTGAAGATCCCTTTCAATAATGGGGTTTAGATTTCATCGGGGTTTTGAATCCTAATTCTAGTGTTGGTCATACTCACGTGCTCACCGCAACTGACTACTTTACAAAGTGGGTAGAAGCTATACTAGTGAAACAAACATCTACTGCGGTAATCTATGACTTCATCAAAGAAAATATATTAGTTCGTTATGGAATTCCACACCAGATTGTGATGGACAATGCCTCAAATTTTTCTTCTTCGAAATGATAGGTTTTTATTATAGGTATGGGATATCTTTATCTCATTCATTAGATTACTACACTTAGGGAAACTATCAAGCGAGAATCCAAGAATAAAAAAACAACATTACTATCATGTGCAAGTTAGTAGAAGAAAATAAAAGAACTTGGCACAAAAAGTTATATGATGCAATCGTGGGTTGACCACATAACTCCCAAAAGAGCAATCGAGATGTCCCCATTCCAACTCTTGTATGGAACCGATGCTCAAATTCCCATCACATTGGAGTTACCAGATTCCGATTGCTCGGGCGGTTGAAGATGAATGCTTTGTCAATGCGTTACATAAAAGGATCATGTTCATAAGCAAGCTTGAAGAGTAGATAAGTCAAGTGGCAAACAAGATCGAGGAACATCAATCCAAGGTAAAGAAATTGTTCGACAGGAAAACTAGAGAGAGACAATTTCAAATCAATAACTTAGTCCTTCTCTAGGACAAAAGACGTGAACCAAAAGGAAAGCATGAGAAGTTTGATTCACTGTGGCTAGGCCCGTTCAAGATCAGAAATTTTGTAGAGATAACACTTATTACTTGGCGTATCCCAATGGAACTCATTTTCCTTTGCCTTACAATGGGAAATATCTCAAGCACTATCAAAATTGAAAACAGGTTATCCTCTGTATGTACATAGGTAATTAGGATTTTGGTTTGTTTGTTTTCCCTGTTTTTCGGTTTCCTCTCTTTGTCATCCTGTTTTTGTGCTCCATTATTTTTGGGATCATGTTCATTGAATATTTGGGTTTGGGCTAGTTGCTGCATCCGTGAAGTCCTTGTCCCTAATAAGAGCCAGGATTGTTATCAGCTAATTTTGACTTTGCAAAATTAGTAAACGTGAATATATATAAATATATATATATATATATATATTCAAAAGTGTTATCTTGTGTGATTTTTCTCCTTCATCACAATCGTATTATTCTCACGGTCATTTTGGATTTCGTTTCATCCATTTTGAATGAGCCCTTCTCCCGCTTACGCCACAAACCGTGTTTTAATTATTTAATTAATATTTACCTGTTATTTAATAAAATTAATATTTATTAAATTTTAGGGTTTTTAATTAATAAATATTAATTTAATACTCATAGAAGTTGTTCAAAAAACTTGGGAGAACTTTTCTTCTTTTTATTAATTGTCATAACTATCGTGAGCAAGTGCCGGGGCAATTTTTCTTCCGCTTCCAATTGTCGTAGACAATTTTAATTTTTCTTCTATCATCTGAAATTGATGAGGAGATGGTTACAAGAGGTTACAGAAGTAGAGGAGATTGGGAAGAAGGAGAAACAAGGAGATATTGCAGATATCTAGAGCCTGGAGAAGGAAAAGCTTATTCTACAGACACTACCCGACTTTCACACGGAAACCTGGCATGGGCATTAGCTAGAGCCAGGAAACCTTGAGAGTTTTAGGTAGTTTTCTCCATTGGAGGGAAGCAATAGCAGGAAGTTTCTGAGATCCACGCTTGCAAAGGAGAAGGAAATTTCATGCACGTGCAAGGATTGATCTGAAACCCAAATGAATCCCTTATGCAACAAAGAAGGTGAAATTTCCCATAGCTGGTAGTTTGTTTTTGTTTGTTGTTGATTTGTGCAGAAGAAAAGAAGCCAGTCAAGATCTTTCACGCATACCATAGCCAGTTGATCTGAAATCTCATTTCCTGAAGGTGAAAGATCACGTGATGAATTTGTTTCGGAAGTTGTTTATTGCAGATTTATCTAAGAAGGTTGAAAACAAGCATTTCCACACACAACCAGAGAGAGGGAGATATAGCCAACAACCCACGCATTGGGCAGAGGAGATCTTCCACACAGCAAAATAAATAAAAATCATTCTCCACACAGACAAGGATGAGGGAGAAAACATAGGTCAAGAGGAAAGAATCTACGTCTGGGAGAAGAAAGAGAATAGAGCCAAAAGACAACAAAAGCATTTTCCACACATCTTTTTGTGCAAAGTAAGAAATAGAGGGAGATCCATGTAGCAGCTCAAATAATTTCCACGCATGCTTAGGGATAAGGAAGAACTAGTTTGAAAGCCACCAGAAGTTTCCACGCATACAAAAATCCACACAGTAGTTGAGGATTTTGCCCACACACTTGCGAGAAGAGACAAAACAAATACTTAGAATTTTGCATATCTTTGAGAGGAAGGAGAAAAACTCTGTTTTCCCACACAACCACAAGCTTAAAGTCAGATTTCACGCAGCAATCCAGAATAGTTTCCACGCATTCTTGGGAAGGAGAAATTTGATATGTTAAAATTCCACACAAGTTTTGGAGGAGGAATTTGATCTGTTTTATCCACGCATGCTAAGGATAAGCAAAAAATTCAAAACAAGAACCCACACATGCATTAAAATTCTGTTTTATTTATTTTTATTATTCTTTTTTTAGAAAAGAATAACAAGGATACTATGCACGCATTTCTAGAAGTGTTAAAATGATCTAAAATTGTATTATTTTTCGATAGTGATTTGAGCTTCGCCTCAATATTGTTATATGGTCATTTTGAATTTGGCATTCGCTAAATCTCTTTTATTTAAAAAAAAAAATTATAAACGATAGAAAGAGTTGTATTATTCTTGCGACAACACTGGTCCTAGGAGACTTAGACCCAAACCTTTCTAGTGTCTTGGTTTTCTTTTCACTTTCCGACTTTTTAAAAAAAAAAAAAAAAAAAAAAAAAAGAATTCATAATAGGTGAATGTTCTAATAAGTCGGCATTAAATATGCATACCAAGGAGTTCTAGCATCATTTTTTAATTCAGCATATGATAATATTTTGGATACCGATATGGGTCATGTAGATATGGTTCAGTTCTGTGATAGGGTAAGATGAGAAGGGAGGACTATTTTCTCAAAAAGGCTTTATTGTTGCGGCTTACCTCAAGCGAAAACATTTCCCGTTGCCATATAATGCCCCGAATTTGTCTTAGCTTGTGTTGAACATTATAACCCTGAGTGTTAGGGAATTTTTAATGAAATAAATGAACCTTTTTCTGCTCAATTCTCCAGATCATATGGAAGATTTGTTAAGAGTGCCACTCCATGAAGAAAATGTTGACATCACACAAGAATCGACACAACAGTTCTGGGATGAAAATCCTTTGAGATGGTCGAAGATGGTTAGTAAAAATTGGTTGGTCAAACCAAAGACTCACACTTCAAGAATTCCCAAAGAGTTGTTTCGGGTAGAGTTTCATGAAGAAATAAGGGATATGATTACTCTCCTCAACAAGGTTTTTGGTCTTCCTTCTACCAAAAATTTTCATCCTTGGATGTACAAGTTCATTTGTATCATTCTTGATGCAAAGATGTTCATTGATTGTGCAAGTATTGTTAACAATACTCTCCATAAGCAATTGATTGAGGTAAGGATGACAGGTCATTTTTACATGACCTCATATTTGATTTATGTTAGTAGCAAGAAGGAGGATATTTCTGGGCTAACAACTAGAGGTACAATGGGTCCTGACAAGAATAGTGTTTTTCAATTTTACCCACAACTGGAGTTCAAGAACGGTTCTCACCATTTCCAGAGGGTAAATGATGCTTTCTTATTCTATATAATCCGGTCACTAAGGAGAAACCCGGAGGAAAGATTTTTAGAAGATTCTAAGGTGGTGATAAAACAATGGGGAACTTGGTTTATCCAGTTTCCCTCTTACTCCTATATACGAGTTGATGGATTTGTGGGAGCTCCTTACAGACTTCCTAAATATGTCAATGATAAAATAACGTTGATGGAACTTTCACGTCAGCTTTTCAAAATCCATTTCCTATTGTGGATAAACGCAAAGGAGGCATTCATTTCCCAATTCAGATTGGGAATACAAATGTCCAAATTCCCATAGTGCAGAACTTATGGAAAAAGAATTTTCTCTCATAACTATACATCCTTTCACAAGCAAGACTCAATTCGATATTAAAGGATCCATGGAAAAGGCCCTAAGGGCAAGATATAAGCACAAGGAAAACATAGAAGACTATTGGGCGGAATGTGCGGATGACAGGGAGGTAAGACAACGACAATTTTCTCATCTCACACTAGCTCAGATAGAAAATTATGGATTGAGGGATCCTCCCTTAACCCTTGCCGATAATGGAATTGATCTTATGGATCATGCCTATGATCATATAGTTTTCACTCTGCTCCCTAGTATTGATTGGAGTAGAGGAGATGAAACTTCTCTAGATGTTATAAACCAACCTGTGTTAAAAAGGACTATGAAGTGGTATGAGAATTAGATAGCCAATCCTCTCCCATTTTAGGCACATATGTCAGAAATACAGAGGTTTCCAGTGAAAGGAGGAGTGACATAGAAAAAGGTGGTGTAAAATTCTTCACACCAACATCATCACACACATCTCAGAGGCAAAGTCGGTGGTTACCCAAACCTATCTCTAATAAAGAAGCAATGTCTCAAGGATCGGTAAAGAGTGTGCATCTTCGAGAAGGAAAAGAACATGTTTCTGGTATTTCTACCCCAACTCATCTATTCACATCACTGAGAGTTCTAATAGACCTACCAAAGATCCAAATCATCAATGTCATACACCAAAGTCCAAGCAAGTCCCAGTGAGTGCAGATATCTAATTCTTACGAACATCCATGTGATAAGGATATTCCACAAGAACATGAGGATAATAAAGAATGTGTTGTATATGCTCCTTCACCAAGGATTGAGGCCACAGAACCACTACCTACTAGTTTTAGTCATGAGAAAGGCAAAGAGGATTTTTCTTCCAGTTCTTGACATTTTTGTGTTGAATTAATGAATGAAACACCGACTTGGGTTGAATCTGAAATAAAAAAGAGAAAGAGATTGGTCAAAGTGGCCAACATTGATTTGGAGTCTCTTTTTTCCCTCTCCAATAAAGTCATGCCCAAAAATCCTAAGGTCTTCTCCAGAGTATTGATTAATGATAGGGGAGATAAGTTTTAGAAATTACAGTTCCTACTACTGAGAAGGATCGTGGGGACATGACAGTCATCGATTATGAAGTATCAAAGATACCTCTTGGTAAAACCACTTTTGAAAGTGATGTTGCTATAGCAAAGGATTCAATGATTAATGTGCTTACAAGGTTGGAGATATAGAAATCTCAAATTTCCCAACACAAAGAAGAAAAGAATCAGTTGATTTCATATGTTCAGCATTTGATAAGCCCAATTGAATCTTCTTTTCCTATTCTAGGAATGATGGCTATCCCGGATCACAAAATTCTCAATCAATCGAAGGATGTGATCACTCTAGGACACTCTCTAAGGTCATGGGTTTCTGAGATAGAAAGCGGTGGGTTGAAAACAATTGTTGAAGTGATAAAAATATCTGAGAACATTTATGCCTACCTCGATCTAGTGTTTCCATTCAAGGAGTGCCTCATTACAGAATTAATCACACTGGATCATATTTTTCCAAGTCTTCAAGATCTTTCCCACATGGAATCTACATTCTTAGCCTCATAGGGAATACTTGAGTTTGATCATCGCATGACATGAATTCTATGGTTAAATCATGCTAAGTCTAGGAAAATGATCTTAGAAGACTTGGTAATTCAGTTTGATAGTTTGTGCAACAAAGCCTATACCACGCTCTCTTCCATTCAGGTATTCATTGAAGAGATTCCGTGCACCTTCATCAATGAACATAACCAAAGGAATTCAGTACAATACCTGGTGGAGCAATTTACAAAATTGATACATAAAATGTATACTCCTGTTGATGTTTTTCCACTTCTTCTATGGATCAATGTTTCAGAATCAAACATCTTTGCGAAGAAATCCAATCTAAAGTTGCAGACCTGCATACCATACCAGGTAAGATTCTTGAAATGCAGGTACTCTGTGAGGTTGGTCTTCTCCTCGAGTTGTTTTCTAGAAGAAGAGAAGATGCACCAGACACTGTAAAAGCTCAAATCTTTTGAAATGGAAAAGAATCAGGATCCTTGTTTTTTCAACAACATAGTAGGATGATTTCCTATATTTTCTCATGGGTGGGAGAGTCCATTTCTCATACGATTGAGATAGGCAGACCCCACCCCCAATGGATAAGGCACTGGTTTTGGTGAATGTTTTGAAAGTGGTATTTTAAATGATGTTATTGTTGAATTCACGTTTGAGGAAACTTATGAGTTTTCTATTTATAGTTGTTTTTAATAAAGTTGGTTGAAAAAGTCAAAGTTATTTAAGTGCCCTATTTAATGTGCATTTAAAACTTTAACTACTTTGTAACCAAATTTTTGGTTATAAAAGGAAGTTAGGGGCTCATTTGTAAGGGTGACTTTGAGAGAGGAGAAGAAAATAATTTTGTGTGCAAGATTTGTTTCAGGAAGAAACTTTGTGTTCTTTTGTGAAAACATTTTGGAGTTAATGAAATACGAACTTTGTGTCTCATTCATTGTCTCTTGTAACATTTGATGTTTTTATGTTCATTAGATGTTAGATGTTTAAATATTGCATACAAATATTGTCTTTGATCTTATTGTCAACGTTATTAAGTCTGTTGTTCTTGTTCACAAAGTGATCAAGATATGTTATTTACTTGCTCATGTGTGTTCTCTTTTACTCATTCTCATTTAACCGATGCAAACTCTGTTTTATTTGTGTTAGCTATTGTTTGTTTTTCTCCATGAAATATTAGGCTCTACTTTTACCTAACTCTTGCATGTTCCTTTGCATTTCATTCCATCTCTTTCATTCACTTTTCTTTCAATTGATGTTCCAAAACACCCCCCACATACAATTTTGAATGTACAAATGTAAATACAATTTTGGTTTTCAATAAAGGTAGCCTCACCTTCATTGAGGAGTGATTTCTTTCCCACACTTTTGCATGTGTGCAAATCCATATGCTAACACTTCGTAAAGATGCAATCGCACAAACCAAATCTTCTTGATATTTCAAGAAATTATAATTATGAACCGGTAACCCATTCAAATCTTGATCCAATATTCATGGCCTCACCCTCAACTATAAAAAGAAATGGATTCCTTTGTAAATCATCCTTGGAAATATTGTGTAATTTGCAACCAACTTCTTCCAAAATTACCATACGTATCCTTGTTTTTGTTTTCTTGTAGCATTTGCAAAACTACATTTGGAGAATGTTTCAAGATGATCCACAATCCTTTAAAATACAAGATTCTACAAGTTCAAGTGCTTCACAATCTTACTTGAGGTTTGCAAGGAAAAGCTTGGAGAAAGGTATACTTTGTTGTTTATTTTTTATCTTTCAACTTCTGTTGAGTTTTTTCACTTGCTCACATTATGGCACGTCCATAGGGTATTAGTAATTTTAGTTTACATTTTAGTAATATAATCATTTCTATATTTTTCTTGTTTGTTTCTAACCTTGTTGTTCAAGTTTCAAGTTCTCAGGTGCAACAGAGGAGGAGGAAAACAAAAAAACCATGTTTTTGGCCTTTATTGCTATTTTTTATAATTTTCATATTCCTCATGGTAACCTTTCACAAGATTTGCACTAGTGTGCATGTACGTGCACTAACGTCTTTGTGAACACATTTCCATCTATGCGTGTGCACTAGCATGCTTATCCATGTGCTAGCGTTACAAATAAATTTACATTGACGAGATTATGTTGTATTACTTGTGTTTTCATTCTATCGTATGTGCTTACATCCCTATACATGCACTAGTGTTACTGTTAAGGTTAGCACACTCAAGTGCACGTGCTAGTGTGCCCTCACTATTTTTTAAAAATTTTCTGCATTGTCAAGCAAGTTCTTTTAATTCTAACATCTCTGTTTTAGGGTTATTTCGATTCATTTCTTATAGGTATGTCGTAGTTAATTAAATTAAGTGATTATTTTATTATTAGCTTCCATGTTTGTCTAAACATAACAACTTCACACGTATGCTCTTCTCTCACACTTTTATAAGTGATCTTGAGAATTAGAAACATGATTTTATTTTTCATTATTTTCTCTTTTGTATACCTCATGGAAATACATCTAACTCTTTGTTTATAGGATCTTTCTTATAAGTATTGATTCTTAAAAATACTAATTACAGGTTGCCATTGATCGTTGATTCAAGCAAACCCCTTTATCACCCTTTTTATTACAATTTTTTTAAAAACTCTTTTATATAAATTTTTAGATATGGGATTATTCCCCGATACCACTGTAATTGTGGGAAGTCCATGGCCAGGGGCTAAAAAATATTGATTGAGGAGTACCATAGGAATTCCAAAGAATTTGGTGCCTTGAGTGAACTGGCTGACAAAATGGGAACCCCCACCCAACTAACTAGTACACTTTTTGTGAGAGATTAGAGTCAAAGACTGGCTGACAAAATGGGAACCCCCACCCAACTAACTAGTACACTTTTTGTGAGAGATTAGAGTCAAAGATATCCTTAGTGGTGACCCCAGTTTTATCCTTTGAGTGGAGTAAAATTTGGCTTATCATATCAAGGGACTAAAGTAAAGATGACAACTAACAATAATACCATGCTCACCCAAGTACTCTATTGACATTTATGGAGAACTTTATTCTAGGAAGCCACACCTTGACCAATCCAATCTAAGTTAGAGGCCCACCTTCCATAAACATCATTTTCATCTATTTTATTTTTACGTGTTAGTGAGTTTGTGTTCCACACTCATATCATACACTCTCCATCTTCATCTCTTTTTGAATCTTCCAAATATCCTTCATTTATATTTTTCATCGTCTCTTTTCTATTCTTCCAAATATCCTTTATTTGGATTTTTCATCACCTCTTTTCAAACCTTCCAAATATCATTTGTTTAGATTTTTCATCATCTCCTTTCAAACCTTCCAAATATCCTTTATTTAGATTTTTCATAACCTCCTTTACAACCTTCCAAATATCCTTTATTTGTATTTTTCATCACCTCCATTCGAATCTTCAAAATATCCCTCATTTGGATTTTTCATCACCTCTTTTTGAAACCTCCAAAAATTCCTTCATTTGGATTTTTCATCTCGAATTCATTTTATCTTACCTTAGTCTTAAATCTTTGGATCCTTTTCCCAAAGTTTAAGCAACTTATCTCCCATCAAAGTTAAGCCTTGAGTTGTGGATACCCACATATTTACTCAAACACCTTCATTCACAACCTAAGTCTTGACATTGTAACACCCACTTTATCACGGTCAAACATCATCACGATCTTATCATTCTATCTTTCTCCTACGTCTTTTAGTTTGACATATAAATTTTTAAACTTTAAGCACTCGCCCATCTTACGTCTATAAATTTAACATTCACTTTGTTAAATTTTAGGCATCATCATTTCTACACCTCTTATTTCAACATTCACATTGTTGATATTTGAGTATTTCCCTTTCATCACTAAGCCTCATCCATCTTAACTTTCACTTTGTTAAGAGTCGAGCACATCAATCATGTTTACCATCCTCTTCTATATTAGAATTCATTTTGCTAAGGGTTGAGAAATCAAATTTCATTTCAACCTCCTCCATTTTAGTATTCACTTTGCTAGAGGTCGAGTATGATCAATCTTTTCATCCCCTCCTCCATTCTAGCATTAATTTTGATAGAGGTCGAATACGTTGAATCAAATCAAACCCCTCTTCCATCTTAGCATTCACTTTGATAAGGGTTGAGTTTATCTTTATCTTCATTTTCATTCACTTCCATATCAATGTTCACTTTGCTAAGGATTGGATTGTTCAATCTTTCAAAACACTCTTCCATCTTAGAATTCACTTTGTTAAGGGTCAAGTTACCTTAATATTCATTGCTAAATATCTTCCATCTTAGCATTCACTTTTCTAAGGGTTGAGTGATCAATCACACCTTTCTTCATTCCTCCCCTTTTAAAAATGGTGGGAATAAGACACTGAGATTATAGTCCCACAAGAAGACAAGATGGAAATATTTTCCATTTTAGTTCGAAGACGAGGATGAAGATCAACTTGAAGAACAAAAAAATAACATCTCTTTTGAAGAACAAGCACAAGTCGAAAATATTTTACAAAAAAATAAAGACCAATTTTTGCTTCATCTCCTCACAATGGGAGAAAAATTACCCTCAATATTTAATGATGAAAATTTGAAAACCTTACAAGGTTAACCTAAATCCACATATAATACACAACCCAAAAAAATCATGACGACATTGGGGCAAGTAACACAAATGTTGAGGAAAAAGGAAAATATAGTGGGGTCAAAGCACAATGTTGTGTCCCACTTCATGTCCCAAAAACGCGAGTAAGAAGTTGGGCGGGATCGGAAATCGAGGTTGTTCGCGCGAACACCCCTTTCGCGTGAACCCCCTTCGCCTGAACTGCCACGTAGGATGAAGAAAATGGTTCGCGCGAATGGGGGTTCGCGCGAACACCCCTTTGTGAAACCCTCAATTCAAATAATTTTGGCGGCAAAGAGTTATATATAGATATTTATATAGTTTTGGGCGGTAGATTTAAGGTTTGGGGGTTCGGGCGAAGGGGGGTTCACGCGAACCCCCTTCACGCGAACCCCTATGTGGCACCTTTGTGGCACATTTTGGCGCCAAATCCATTTGGAGGATAATTTTATGCCAAAAAGTGCCACTTAGGTGCCACGTAATTAGGGTTAACGAATGAATAAAATTACAAAAATTTAACACAAAGTACAGAATTTTATTAGCTTTCTAAAAATATAATTTTTATTTTTTAAAAATATGTTTTACTATTTATTTTTTATATTTTGCTAACATATGGTATTTTAGGACAATCAATTGTACACAATCAACCCAATTTGAAAAATAGCAAAAAATATCAAAAAAATTGAAAAAATTAAAATTACTATTTATTGAAGTCTTCTTCTTACCTGTGAAAAAAAAATTCAATTTTGATAAAAATCTTAAAAGTTATTAGCATAAACATTTGTACACCATTTATTTGAAAATATTTTTACTAAATAATTAATTAAAAAAAAATATAAGTCCAAAAAATATGAAAATTTGACAGCGCCTCGAAATTCAAATCTTAAACATATATCTAAAATTTCATGGTGAAAAAATAAATTTTCATTTAAAAGAACCACCCAGGGACAGTCATTCCTCTTTTATAACATAAGAAACAACGTATGAATAAAATTAAGAAAAAGACCATTTTTTTGTATTTTTTTATAAAAATTTACATGTATTCTACACTCTAAATACAACATTTTGTTAGTTTGTGAAATTTCATGAATGTGTATGGTTTTATGGCTATTACCTTTAGAAAATCAATGAAACTGAAAATTCATGTTTATAATGGTACAAAACATACCAAAAAGTGGGACATTTTATTGTGCTTTTACCCAAGGTGCTTCGGCCTCCGATCCAAATCAAGCCTTGATCGATCAAGTCAATGCAATGGAAAAACAATTGGCTCTCATATATTCTAAAGTCACCAATAATACCAACAAAAAGGATCAAAGAAAAAGTGATGATCCATTTAAAACTCATACCGAAATAGATAATGAGAAAAATAATTATAAACTAGACAACATTCCACAAACCAATTCACAAGTTTCTCGAGAATGGAAAATGACAAAAGACACAATTTCAAACAAGCAACACCAACGTAAAAATTTAATTTTGATGAATTTTATCCTTACCATTTTTATAAGGACATGTTAGGCATACCCTTCCCAAGATTGTTTGAAATGCCCAAATTTGACAAATACAAGGAAAAAGATCCAAACGAGCATATTAAGGAGTTATTCATGGCATGCCAAGAAGTGGCATACAATGATATCTTTCTATTATGTCTCTTTCCTAGAAGTCTAGGAGGACAAGCCTTGGATTGTTTTTACACCTTCCAAAGGGATCGATAACCACTTTTGTGGACATCTTAAAGAAGTTCATTAAACACTTTTCCTTCAACCTTGACTCTAAGATCATAATAAATGTTTTTGTAATGCAAAACAACAATCAAATGAAAACTTTGCACAATTCTTACAGTGATGGAAAGGAATCGCAAGCCGGTTCCCATGTTCCATTTTGGAGAATAAATTAGTTAGTATCTTTGTGTCAAACCTCAATAATGATTTATCCTTCCACATGGTTTGATCAAACCTCAATCCAAAGATAACACAAACAATAATAACAATAACAATAGCCATCGGATAAACCTACACTCATCAATAAAAACTATAATGTTGTTAATGAAAGTGTCATGAATAATCACAATGTGCATAATGTATAAAATAGTCAACCAAAATAAAACAAATCGAAACAACCCATCATTATTCCAAGTAGAGAGGATCCCCCTCCTCGTGACCAAAAATGACGACAATTCACACCTCTGGGAGAGACTCTTTCGAGTGTCTTACGCCAACTAGAAATTTCTAATATGGTCATATACCATATCATGAAACCTTTTGTTGAAGGGGAACCTAAACCTTCCTAGTATAAACCTAATGCCTATTGCAATTTTCATCGCATTGATGGCCATCAAATAGATAGATGTGTGCAACTTCATCATTAAATCCATGACCTCTTTGATAATATAGATATAACATTTAAAGACGAAATACTAACTAAAACACCCAATGATAATCTACGTGTGTTTTCCAATCCATTCCCCAAGCAAGGTGAATATAACAACGCTACTAAATAAGGCCAATCTTGAAACAACGTCAATTTCAACTTGATAATCTCATTTGTTGAAGAAATGCCTCCTACCATTTCCACCATAAAATTCCAAACTCATAATTACGCAATGGCCAAATGACAGAATAAAATTTTGTTGTCCAGTAGCAAACCAACCATCCACTTTTTCCACTTGAGCCTCAAGCAGCAAATCCCATGGTTCCAAGTAACCCAAAGCTGACATCTCACCCAAAATCTTCCATTTCCAGTCCGTATGACCTATTTAAAAAGTTAGTGAAAACACCTTCCCATATCTCCCTCATGGAGTTATTGAAAGAGTTACCTAATTTTTAGGTATTCTCATTGGTGCCCTCTACAAGGCATGTGCTCCTAAAAATCTTAATGTTTAGCAATTCCAAGACTTAATTAATAATCTTTCACTAACAAATCCCATACTGTCATTTGGTACTCAGGACTACCTTGCTAAATCCAAATCTACAAAACAATAAATCTTTGTATATCAAAGCATATATTACTAGACCACAAGTTTAAAAGAGTTATAATTGATAATGGCGTAGCTTTAAACATTTGTTCCATGAAAATGTTGAGATATCTTGGTCACACGGAGGCTAGTCTAGGAGATAACGTTATAATCATTCATGGTTATGATAATAGTGAACGAGAGTCCTTTGGAATGATCACCGTTCCTATAGAAGTGGGCTCATGAATTCTTAAAAGCATATGTCATGTTGTTGATGTCGATACCTCATACAATGTCCTCTTAGGTTGACCATGGGTACATGCGACGAAAATCGTACCCTCTACTTTTCACCAAGACATTAAATTTTTGCATGACGGTAAAGATTTTACCTTTTTATTGATTCTAAACCTTTTGATTACTACAAAAATTGGAGGCTAGATATAACCATGCTGATTGTTGTCCTTATGCAGAAGATCTGTCGAGCCTCATGTCATCCCTATCATTGATAAACACATTGATTTTGAGACGTTGTTTCGATCCCAAACATCTACATCTAGCTTACAACCATCTACATCCTATTCACCCGTTGAACCTAAATTTTCACACCAAGGTCTTGGTGAATATAATTTCAAAACACTTTAAACATTGAAAAAAATTCATTGTTCCCACACAATTATTGACGACCCTATTCCCCCACTTGAAAGAAGCTTCGATTTATCACCTTGGTAAATCTATTTAGAGGTGATACGGACTCTTGGAGAATGAACATGTTCAAGGTTTCATGGCTCTTGGATATACAAATATTAGATGGATGAGTATTATGAATCAACAAACTATGTCAAATCCCACAAGCTGATGAAGAACATGAATTGGAAAGGTAAATGACTCAGTTCACAAGCACAATGTATCCTTAAACCAAGATTTGTAATAAGCAAACCTATACCGTCATGGTTTAGGTTTTGAAATTTTTTTAAAAAGCCTTTAATATTCGATGTTGTGACTACTAAAGAGGACACCGACTCTAAATTTAAGACTAGTTCCATCCATAGCCTCTTCGAAGACCCAACTAAAACCACCCTCTTCCTTGACAACTTTTCCATTCACACCCTTGATATCATTTACCCATCTCTCATAAATCAGGACCGACAATGTCACATCTCTATGGACCTCTTTTAGAATGATGAGGCCATCCAAGAATTCCTCGGGACTCGGGACCCTATTCCCTATTCGAGTACAAGAAGGGATTTGATATAAACCCCGATACTATTTCTTTTTTAGAGATGAATTTGAGTGCTCAAATTCACCAAAATTCAAAACAGAAATTAAAAATGGAAAAAATAAGAATTCAATCTTGCATAGGTTAGGGGCACATAGTTCACGCCTTCTCTCTCCACACATACATTTTTGTTGATTGCTTCCCTTAGGGTCGACGAGTGTAGGGTACAGAACATAACACATAACTTCATTAGTAACACAATGATATTTTACGCACAACAACTATAACATATTACACATAGTATACTTATGGGGGTATAACATAACATCAATTCCACATCTTACAACACATCACATTTCTACGTAATGCACAAAAAGTGCAAGTACAATAAAAAAGGGGTCATAAGGTCACTATATGCCCCTAATTCACGATACAAATGTTATCACATAACAAATGAATACATATGTATGATGAATATAGTGACTAACATCACACATATACATAATTACAATACAATTTGGTAATATAACATCATGATGCATCACAACATAGTGGCAATAACACAATATGATATAATTCACTTTAAAGAAATTTTGTCTTACAATCACAATAGTACACATATAAAATATCAAAGGGTAACGAAACACTACAACAATTCAATGTCCACAATAACATTCATTTCACACAACAAGGTGGTTACACATGTGAATTTCACATTGAATTCATGAGAGAGAGAGAGAGAGAGAGAGAGAGTGGATACTCTCATCACGAAACACATCAACATCATAATGAGTCCACACTAAGTGGTATGCACAATAGGTGCATTCATATTATCACAAGTATAATATTTGTCACATCACAACATAATATCACATTACTCTTCAAACTCCTTCGTCATCATGCATAATCATCACAACAACAAAAACTATCATAGAGGTTCGAGAGCATGAACCTCACTCTGATACCATTTGTAATGCCCACACATGAATAGACCAAAACAAAATGTGAAATAAACTAGGGTAATTTTTTTCTCATAATTTTCATTTACTTGATATGACTTAGGTTCACAAGAATAACTCAACATCACATAAGACATTTCACCAACATAAACCCACACATACAACAAGATGAGAAAAATATAAACACCTCAAGTAGAGATGACACACATTTCCAAGCCTACATACGAGACTTACAATGGGGAGAAAAACATACCACATGATAACACAAGATGCACATAAATGCCACATTTTCTAAATGACAAGTTTAAAACAGTGACACCCACCACAATAAAAACTCATGGATATGCACTACCACAACACACCACTTTCATGGTTACATCTTTATTATAGTCATATTTCATTATTTGACCCTAAATATTTAAAGAGAACTTATCATGTAAACATACGTTCTTATTTTCTCTAGACTATATTTTCTTTATTTCGTCTAACATTTCACCTATAATGGTTCCATTTGATTTTTCTCTCTTCTCTTATTGCAATTAATTTATATAACTTGATTGTTAACATGATTTTTTTCAAACACCCCTAAGTCTACTAGTGCTTTCAAGATCATATTTACTTGGTATAACATTATACTTTCATTACAAGGAGGAAAATTCACGGGAAGTAAAAAGGTAGACTATTAGGTCTAAGAGTAGACAGATTCCATGTTCCTTTCTCATTATAACACTTAAACACTACGGATACACTCTTTCACTTTCAAGTTATTACAACTATGTAGTTTAACTACTTAATTTGCTTCATTCGTGATATGCATATGAGGTTTGCATTGAGTTTAAGGGATGAGTCTCAAATTTCACTTTACTTCTAATCCATCATCTTAAGAATTCATTATCGATATTTACAAGTTGAAATATAGGTTTCAGCCACATATTTTACTTCTTAACTGGTCTTAAGATTAATATATTTTCATTTATGCCCAAGGGTTATACTCTCTACTACACGTCAATACTAGAGTTTTCAATATCCTTAACTCGCAAGACCTTCATAAAAGCCCAAGGTATCCCATTATTACCTTTTAAGGAAACAATTTTATCCATAAGGCTTTAAATGTCACGATGGGGTTCAATCACAATGTTAGCTTTCCATCAATAGTAACTCTTTTAGTTCCTTTTGTAAAGGCGACAAATTAGTCTATGAGGGAAAAGGGGGCATTCACATGGGCCATGTATGAAGGGTGGCCAAATAAAAAGGTTTACCTTCTACAAGATGATTGAGGAAACAAAAGTAAAACTCATTCGTTCGACATGCGGAAGAACCAAGTCTCAAAATAGAATAGGAGATGTTGCGATACAAATTTTACTAAGGTGTGCAACCCTACTAAGGAACAAGGGCATGAGGGTAAGCTCGAGGGGGCCATTCCATACAGTAAGGGTCATTAATTCATGTTATAAGTTTGTTTTTCGCTTTTTGCCCAAAATGGAAACACACGATACAAGTTATTATTTTCCTTTGAAGGCTAAAAGGTTTCCTAGGTCAACACATCACTAGCAAATAGATAGGATACACCATTTTCAATTTATTACCATACATTTTATTGATATCGACCCACATCCAAAATTACCATGGTACAAACACAATTAAATAACAAGATTTCAAAATTCACCCTCCTATAATGATTCAATATAAGAATATTTTTACATTAATTTCCACATCAACATGATACAATCAACTTATTTTACCTAACCAACATACCAAAGTACGAATAAGAATGAGACTAGTCAAAATATAGAAGTACAACTGAGTATGAAAATAGTACACTTTCTCAACATGCTACAATTTCATGTTCATCATAGAAAACAATAAATAACATTTCTATTTATAGCAATATTTCTGATATATCCTATATAATTACATTATTTCCAAGATAACATGTTATTATGAAAACACTAGTAACGCTTCACTTTGTCCTTATCCTAGTACCTGCAACCATCACATGGTCAACACAACTGCTAACATGACATCTATTGAAAACTAGAAAAATTTGTGATTTCATAGTTTTCCATTCACATCATCATAATACTTAGCACCCACAAAAATAGAGTTAAAGATACATTCATTTCATTTCATTTCCTAACTAGAGGGGGAACTAAAGAGAGAAAAGAGAGAACAACACCATTTTCCCGACAATCAAATTTCTCAAAACAAGCAACAAAAGAGAGTTCCATACAATCATATATAAGTTTCTACAAGTTTCCTCGTCAGTGATTTGAATTAAAGAGGGTCCCACGACATTCTTTCACATTTTCTTACAATTTTGTGAAAATGTCCAAATTTAACTTGAGGGCTATGAAGCTACATTCAAAAACTGATTTTTAATGGTCAAATGCACCATGAGACAAATCCTATACGTACTCTATATACATGGAATTAATAAAAGTTGATGAAACTTATAACTCGACGAAGCAGGCACAAATGAAAACTACTTTTTGGAGCCACAATCGTAATTGGACTAGTTTGACTTGGTCACCCAACAACCAGAGGCCTACAAAACCCCCTTGTAAAACTAGTTTGTAAAGTGATTTTATCATAAATGATGGTTGATAGTGATTTTCACGGATAAATATTAGAGGTATACAGAGGCCAATATCTATTTCTTCACTTAGGGCCTAAATAAAAGCCAAAACCAAACCCAAATTTTGACTTTTAGTAGCTTCCCAAAACTGAAAAAAGGGTTAACAAGGCTCCTAGAGGGGTGATGAAAAATGCACAAATGAACATTCGAGGTCGTTCTAAGGTTTGATATAATACTCCACATGACAAGGAACATAGTCACAACTCAACTTTCCCATTTCGTAGTTCGGAGAGGTGTTTTGTGAGTCACATAAATTGCATTTATTAACGTTTACAAGGTAAACTATTGGTATATTTAGTTGAAAACTCAATTCAATCTTATCAATTTAAGAAGACATGGATATCTAGTTTTGATAGCTTGGTTTTACAAACATATTAGGTCATGGTTTACGAGTATGATTGATGAAAAAAAAATCAATCAAGTTGCGTAGGTGATAGGAATCGGGAGGGCATTACATAGAAAACCACACAATGAATTTAGCGCACAAAAATATATTACTCTATGTTATTATTCTATCTTCAAATTACACGAAACATGGCTATTATACAACCACTTACATAGCAAAACAACCTCTGAAATAATAGGGAGGTGTTACAACTAATATCCTGGACAAATTATCATGGGTACAACATACTAACCACTAAGTACATAATATGCTTATAATATACAACAATATTACTTAATAAAACACTAAATACAATAGTTACAAATATACTTGTAACTATACCACCAAACTAGTAAGTATTAATTTACCAAATGGTAAATCACCCACAACCATGTAAATATTAATTTTCCTAACATTCCCCCTTAATGTTTACATGGTAGCAAACAAAGTGTGACACGTCTTTTTGTAGCTTGCACGCCCGTGCTTGCTCATGATCTTGGTAAAACATTCTAACTAAAGGTAGAAGAAGGAAAAAATCAAATTCTTATCAACCATGCACTTTATCAGAACATATTTGACCGACAAGGATGAGAACACACTCAGAATCATCTACTTATCAACTAGTTACTCTAGGAACACATCTAACCTAGAAATGTGGGAACTCAAGAAAGAACACATATGAACAACCTTCAATGGTTTTCTAAAGGTTAAAAAAAAAACCTAGGTATGAACATGAACACATATGACTATTTAACCTCTTCAAGTATCATGATGTTGCATTTCTATGTGTTATCTATTCTTCAGTATGTTATTACATCAAGAAATTATGTAGGAATAACCATGTATACCAAAGTGAACTGGGAATGAACCTCTGTTCTTATTTCTCACACAACACTAAAAATCCACACCAAACTGAAATGCTTAAATCAAACAAATTACATGCTAAAATAAGGCACTCTAAAGCAAAAGCACACACATGCCACCAAATCAATGAAGCGGCCCCATCGTTGGCGATTGAGAGGTCACTAATTGACCTCCGCCTCCCCGTGTCTCCATCCTCCGAGTTTTTTAGCTCACCAAATTTGTCTTTGAGGATCATTTGAAAATGCCCTCCATCAAGTTTAACTTAGACATCGGGTTGCAACGAAAATGCGTCTAGTTGATATACAAGTAATTTTTTTATTGTTTTTACAATATTTTGACAGTTAAACTATTAAATTTTTTTGACAAGGACTCTATAATGACGATTGAAAAAATATGTAATTGACACAAAAACTATGACATTGACCCACTATATATGACTCCAAGAGACACTTTTAAATAATACTAGATAATGGACCTTAATAGTAATCTAGACTTGATTTTAATGACACCCTAAATTTGACATCTTTACTACTAAAAGGTCTAACACATATATGATTATGAATGGATTTTTTTACTTTAAAAAAAATTTAAAAGGCCTATGAAAGGAATAAACAAGACACAAATATTTAGGCCATGACTCAATTATAAATCGACTAACTATGCAAGGCTATATTGTTGTTGGATTTTACAAAGTAAAAGATTAAATACCATGAAATTGACTTTTTCTTAGGGTTCACTTTAAGAAGGTTCTCAGTAAATTGAGGTGGAAAATCCTCCAAAATATATCTTGAACTACTTTCACCGAAAGGTGAATTTTCCTAGGTTTTAGAATGAACTTTTCACCTAATTTTTTAAAGGGAGAGCCGGGGTTTCCGTTTTACTTTTGTTGACACACTTCTATAGTTGTCACACGACAACAAGAGCTTGATGTCATGTGACTACAAGTATTGATTTCACACATCAACAACCATTGATGTCGTGCGAAAATGAGCTTTTCCGACGCATGTTAGCTATATTTTTCGTCGTGACAACCAATAGTTGTTGACGCACGTCAACAAAAATTGATGTCGTGCTGCAACAATTTTTTTGACGCCAAACAAAACTTATCGTATGTGGAAACAATTTTTTTTTGACACGTGTCAACAAAACCTTGTTATTGTGCGACATCAATTATTGTTGACACTTGCCAAGAAGGCATGACAATGAGGCTTGTTGACGTGCGTCGATAAGAATTGATGCCGCACAATATCAAGGTTTTCTTGGCGACACGCGCCAACAAAAATTGTTGTCACACAATAGTAATTTTTGTTGATGTGTGTCAATAAATGGCTATTGACGCACAACAATAAAGCCTCATTGTTGTGCATCCACCATCTGCATCTCCAAAAATTCTAATTTTTCCCTATAAATACCCCACCGCCCTTATTTTTACGTTCACACTTCCCATATACCAATTTTTTCCTTTGTTATACTAGCTACTTCTCTCAATGCTATCTCACTACATGAACCATATGCCAAAGACATGAGAAACTCCATGTATCTGAATCTCCAGACTCCAATCAAGCTCAAGTACTCATGGCTACTAGTGCTCAAGCTCAAGATCCAACACAAAATCAAACTAACCAGGTATTGGCAACACCCCAAGCCCTACCCAAGGGAAAGATTAAATACAAGAGCCTATTGTGCCCTCACATCTATATAGTTTTGCAAATGAATGCAAAATACAAGGATGTTGTAGAAGCATGTGAATTCTTAGGGCTTGTTAACATGCCCCAGTTCAAGATTGATCATGACATTCTTAACTACCTTCTCTCCTCTTACAATACGACATTCATTTTACTGTTACTTTGGAAGATGGTCGTACATTCAGGTTCAGTGTTGATGCAGCTGATATCCATCAATTGACAGGCCTTCCATTTAAAAATTCACCCATAGTAACAACAAAAACAACCCTCATTGAAGAGGATAAGATTTACCTCGAATCTACTTTTGGTTTCCATGTTGATTGTACGTGTAACCTGATTTCATTTGAAATATTTTTATTTTTATATTAATTCAAATTGATACTAATTGCAATGAAGTTTTGCAGCTCATGTCAACAAATCAAGACAAGGTATGGATACACAAGGAATTGCACACCACTTTCTTACTACTATGATTTCTTTTTTTTAAGCTAGAATTGTTCTGCAAGGTTGGAAAATAGATATTCCAAATTGGGCCATTACATACATTCTTGCAACGATCACAAAGCAGAAATTTGATTGGTGCACATTTTTATCTAATAAGATAAAATATGACATTACAAATGCATCACTTTCTAAAAACCAATTATTCATTCCAAAAACTATCTCCTTGCTCTTTATTATGAGGCATATTTTAATTTAAAAGACGAACCAACTCCCACTTTGCTTGAATGAGAATTTTAATAATTTGTCAATTCCACTTGAAGAACAATAGGTTAATAGTTTACTATTTATATTTCGACGTTAGTAAGGTTATTGTCTTGATTATGTACTTTTGATTGAATCCTTATCCACTAACATTATGTAGTTATGATTGAATCTTTACCGTGTGCGAGTAGATTTTGGAGGCCCTTTCATGAAAAAAGTAGCATCACGAGGAAGAGGCAACAATAAATTGAGGCATCGGGAGATTCCCAATTTGAAATTGGAGTTCACTCTTCCCCTAACCCCAAGTTTGCATTAGTTAAACAATAAAGACGTAATACCCTTAACTCTCCATTTACTATTTTCATTTACCATTTACCATATTGAATAAGAATTGACATGTAGTTCTTTGCACTTGCAGGGACTTTGGACTATATGCACCCTTCTTAACAAGCATCATCAACTCACTTGGTCCAATCACGTGTAATTTTAGATTCTCAACCAAACCAATCACCCACAACTCCACAACAACTAATTCAAACCACGACACAACCACCTCCGACACAACGACAAACTAGCCCTTTAACAAGCTATAATTTTATTGCTTTTGTGTAATTTTTAATAGTTTTTCATATAATTTATTGGCTTGTGTGGTTTTTAATAGTTTTTCATTTAATTTAGTAATGATTTTGTTGATTGTTCTTGGAATTTACAGTACATAGCACTCCTTCACCATCTATTCAAACATCGGCACCGCCACGTCCTCCACCAACATCATTAAGATTCAAAATGGCCACAAGAGGTTTGGGCAAAAAGACCATTGGTAAACACATGCCAATTCGGCTCTTAGCGGGACACTAAACATTAACTCTTCATTTCCAATTTCGACCCTCTCTCTTAGTGGATGGCCCAGTGCAGTGGGCCAATTAGTGTTGAATCAAATAACTTTAGATGAAAATTATTTGGGAATTGATAGTAATGACCTAACAAATTTTTTCAATACACATGATATGATTCAAGGCTAGCATGTATATTTCCATTCCAATGTAATTTATTTAACTTTTTAACATTTCAATTTCAATTTTAATATTAATTAATTTTATCATAAATAGGATCAGGGTGTCCAAAGGCAAAAAGAGGCAGCAAACGTTGCTCGACATGAAAGCCCCCATACCTCTCCATCGACATCATCCTCTTCAGATACAAATAGTGAACAATTGTCATCATTTCATTTCGAGAACTTGATTGGTAATGATTGTCAATCCCATGTTAAAGAGTTTACTGTACATCATATCGATCACTCATAGAATGGGAGAGAAGGGAAAAAGTATTCATCAATGAGATAATAATTCATTATAATAACCATTGGCAAAGGGACAATTTATATGCAGCAGTCCAAAATCAACTTGCTAAGATGGAAGCCTTATTCATCCAAGAAAGAGGTGGGACTATAACATATGACAACAATTATAACGACAAAATTTTAGATAAAGTATTAAAAAAATTGGAAAATATTAGTGTTGAATCCCAGGCCAATTTCAAAAAATGGTCGAAGGACAAAGATTTGGTGGCAATTGCAAATGCCGAAAGAGATAGGGTTGTTGTAAGTATTATCCACTTGAAACAATATTTTTTATTAATTTGAAAATTTCCTATTTTGGTAATATGTTTAATTGAGCTCACTGTTTTTGTTTCTGTTGAACTATGAAAATTTAAAGAGTCAATCCAAGGTGTTCCAAGTTCACTTGGAAACCGCAAAGAGTAGTTTAAACACAATAATAAAGATGAAGGAAAATATTGTTTTGGTTAACAAACAAAACAATACACTTAAGTGGATAATCAAAGAGAATGGCTTTGACCCTAAGATTTTGTTTAAAGAAAAAGTAGCAAGATATCCTTCTTTGGTTTCCCACGGAGATGCTACAAAGGAAGAAGAACCAATCGTAAGGAATTTAGACATTTCTGCAGAGGATTTGATTAGTTTTGGTATTATTCAAGCAAATAATATAGGAGGGCAAGCCATTGGAGAGAGAGCGACACATAAAATGTTACAAAACTCAAAAGGAAAGTTAATGTTTGAGGCTTGAGCATAAATAGTGACTAGTTCGGTGGGTCAAAGGCGGGGGTAACTTGAAAAATTGAAACTTGAAATATGAAACTTGAATATTTATTTAATTTGAAGTTGCGAATATGGTTTTCTAAATGTTTGTTATATTTATATATAGACATTCTAGATTGTATATGGTGTTTATGTTTGATATGGATGTGATGTTTACAAATATAATATTGATAGATGATAATGATGATACGAGATAATAATGATTCATGGATGACATTAGAATAGATATGGATGATGATGAATTGTATGTGTGAATTATATGTATGAATTGTATGGATGATGATGTGGTATGATTCAAACATTAGATATGGATGATGACATTAAAATACATATGGATGATGATAAATTGTATGTGACCTGGACATTGGTGTAACTTCAAGCACGATCATGTATGATGATAATGGATAATTGTTTTAAGAAAAATTAGAATGTGGATGAAAATTAGATGATGACATTAGAATAGATATGGATGACGTAATTGGAATAGATGTAGCTTCTTGCACAATCATGGAAGAGATGTAGCTTCTTCTCTCTACTTGTAAAATTCAAACTCAGAATCGCAATTCTACTTGTAAATGTAATGTCTTTTGGGAAGATCAATTTTTACATGTTGATGTAATTTGATATTCATGCCACAAAGTTCAAACACTACATCAAATCATTTAACAAATACTAAAAAAATTAAACATGAATGTCAAATCTCCATCTATGATAGGGTTTACGGTACTATTCTCTCTACTTGTAAAATTCGAACTCTGTATCAAGTTTCTTCATATTCAAATTTTATACCTTCTCGAGAATATTATTCTCTCTTGTAATGATTATGAAATAAGAATAGATATGGATGATGACATTCAAATAGATGTAGTTTCTAAGTTCTAGCACGACCATGGATGATGATAGTATAATGGATTTAAATGATAAAGTTTTAAGAAATTTGAAATGTGGTATAATAGACATCTTAATACGGTAAAAATATTTTTCTCTCCACTAATAAAATTTGAACTCTATATCGGGTTTCTTCACATTTAAAACTTTTCAATAATTTTTGGGAAAATCAATTTTTACATGTAATTTGATATTCACGCCACAAAGTTCAAACACTACATTAAAGCATTTTACAAATACCAAAATTAATTTAACTTTGAATGTCAAAAATCTAACTATGATAGGGTTTAAGGTACCTCTTAGCTTCTAGATGGGCATGACAAATCATATGGAAGGAAAATGAGAAATCATCCCATGTTTTTAGCCCACGTTTTTGAGAAAGAAAAGATGAATGAAATATTGATTAAGACGATAAAATGAGAAACTAGAAACAGAAAGATTCAATGAAATTAAAGCAAACTTAGGTACCTTTTGTTTTCTAGACGGGCATGAAAAATCATTTGTTAGGAAAATGAGAACTCGTCCTTTGTAATGAGCTAAAAACCTTCGATTCCAGAGAACTCAACACGAAAGATGGATTAGTCTACATAAGGATGAGTTGCACTGAAAATGTCGATCCCAGAAGTGAGAGCTTCCTCGGATGGATGTCAACCCACATTTTCAATTAAAAAAGATGAAATATTGATTGAGCATATGAACAAAGAAAACAAAAAGATTAAAGAAAATTAAAGCAAAAGATAAGTAAAACCTATACATGTCCTGGACAAAGGAAGTTAAGAAGTCTCGCATGTCACAAACACAACATCAAAGCGAGTTTGGAAAATCTAAAAAATAAAAAATAATTTTTTTTAAAAAATAAATGTAAATATATATACCTGTAACATCTTCAATGATAACAAGAGCGGAAACAAAATATGTTAAAAAACATCCTCATACTCAATATTTGCATTTGTAGAGTTACAATTGTGTCACATCTAACTATAAACTTTTATATTCGAATCTATTAATATGAAATTGAATAAATAACCATAGTTAAAATCTAAGGAGACAAGAATAAAAGTAAGGTCAAGGAGATACCTATTTAAAGATGAAACAATCCATTATCAACAACTTCTTCAAAGTCGATATTTGCTTCTGTAGAGTTTGACGACACACCAATTCCAGTCTCATCGTTTACAACATTTGGACTCGTAGCTATATTATTTACACCTCTTCTTTCCGCAAGTGAATTCCAATGCACAATCACTTTTTCAAAAGGAAAGTTTTTCAGGGAGTAGCGAGAAACATAACACCTCATGCAACTTTCCCTATTTTTATCTAACATGTTTCTTAGTTTTGATTTGATAAATGATAAAACACTTGAAAATCCTTTCGTCCTCCATAGATCCCAAAACCATTGTTTGGCACAACTCATATAATCTAAAATATTCACTGATGTCTTCTTGTAACACAGTACTTTGATAGATTACTTCACTAGAGCCTTGTAATAGCACCACTCTCGGAAGGTTCATCTAATAATTTATATTGGTTCCTCATTGTCATTGCAAAATTTGTTGATTGAGACTTTAATAAATCAACATTCAGTATACCTTTGATTTCGATACCCTTAACCTCTGCCGTCTTAGTGAAATGTTCGATTATTGTACCCATAGATTTATGGAAAAGATTTCTTACAAAGTTTACATGAGCACCTTCAGTATTCTAAAAATAAGGATTCATCACACCCATTGCTTCAAGAATTTTATTTGTGCGAAACGTTCTCTAATTTCGATGATAAGGATTAAAAAATTGTCTAAGTTTTATTCTTGTTTCAATTGTAATGAATCAAATAGATTCTGTGTTATATGAACTTCTTCTCTTTCCGATCCTATTATATCTTGACGTCTTTGCAAAATATGCGGTGGTATATCCCTCCCATTAACATTGATGTAGAGGTGATCGTGGATATTAAATATTATATAGTTATTGGTATTCTTAAGATCTAATAAAGCTTTCAAATTATCAAAAACATGTGTATCAAAACTATCTTGGGAAGTGTAGAAGACATCAAGATTTTGACATACCATTTTCTCATCTTTACAAAATCAACAATATAGACTAATCTGCTCTCATGCATGCTTCATCAATGTATTGATCTCCTGCAAAATTGGAAGAATGTCAAGCAATGTCCCTAAATCGGTTAGACAGAACAACAAGTCCCTCGCCTTGTCAATTTCATGATGATATTTATGCATGAAACCAACCAATGAAGGATACTCCTCATGCACTCTGCATGCATGCTCATACAAAGATATCCACCTTGTCTCATCATCCTTCAGAAGTTTTTTGTCATATGTAATTTCAATTGCAAATTTTTGGAACTCAAGAAATCGTTTCGGGCCATATAAGCATTAAGTTATCTTATAAGGTCTTCTACTTTAGCAATATTTTCATTGTTGTTAACCATTTTATATGCTAAATTCATTCTGTGTGCCATACAATGAATTGCTAGCATATAAGGGGCCATTGTTGTTTGCAATCTAACACACAGTCTAGTTCGGTGACCTTGCATGACTGATGCACCATCTGCTCTAACACATACCAACTTCGTAGCAATTTCATAATCATTCATGCCAACAATATCTTTCAAATGAGAAACAACTATTTTATGTAGGTTTTCGGCATTGCAATTTTCAACCATTTTCATAACACCCAATAGATGTGGTGTCCTTATATGATTTTCTAATGTATAAACATGGATACATACCCATGCGGTGTTGTTTAATGCTATCAATTCATCAATTGATAGAGAGATAAACTTTACATTTTTTACACTCTCCTTCAAATCTTCCTTCTCTATCATTGAAAGGCGTTTGACCATTTCCCATGCACTATTGTCGACTAGTGATACTTGAGGAACGCGTTGTGCATTTCATTATATTGATACAAAACTTTGTAATCAAGGAAATCTAAAATCAGTCTTCCTTTCTTAAGTACGTGAAATAAAGTAGAGAACTATATGAGTTTATCATGCAAATTTGATTGATTCATCTTACCAATTTGCGATGTGATCGTTCCTCCCTTTTCCACGAGATGTCTGCGTCTTTTCCGACTTGTTGTGTATTTGGCATGCATGCATTCTTTTTCGATTTTCCACCCGTGTTTTGATTTTCTCGCCATCCTCCCCCTTACAGTCAAATATTGTTTTCCACAAAGTTTTTCAATTATGTCCAGCTTTCAATTGCATTTTTGTTGCTTTCCCAATTTCCACGTATATATTGTACATGTACATTCGAGACATGATATCTTTTGAATTAGTCAGGTGATAGATGTGTTCGATAAAGAAACTTGGCAACCCAATCAAACTTGTATGTCCTCCCGATTGTCCACATATTCTCGTTTGCTTTCAATGTTTTACTTTTTTGAGTAGAATTTTGAGCATTATCATAATCACCTAGTTTTCTCTTTTGTGAACCATAATTTGAATTTGATTTTTTATTCCATTTTGTTGAGTATTTGTATGTGCGGTATCTTGATGCACTCCTGGTTGCACCCCAATAGGAAGAATATCTTCAGGATCTAGCATCTCAATAGGAATATCTTCAAGCTCTGACATGGTATCATCATAGGTGTCATTTGGTTGATATTGTGCAAAATGCATGTCCACTTCAATAATACCTTCAACACAGTCATTAATCTGATTGATTCCAAAGGTGAAATCGTATGGGTGCTGGTGGTTGTGGTATCTGTAGCAGAAGAGTTTCCAAAATACTTGAACATGGACTTCGAGATTTTTTTGTTACCTTTTGGGTCTTCTCTCGAGCTCTAAAGAACTTCCATTGTTTCGAATGGCCGAGTTGAACTTGAACCTTTTTCATGCGTCACTAAACACTATGTCACACATCAGTAAGACTGTGTCGTGCATCAACAACAACAATTGTCACCCATTAGTTGTATCCCCCTTGTCACACGCAACTAAATCTCCTTTGTCGTGTGTCAACAACTATCCTTTATCGTGTGTCAACAACTATCCTTTGTTGTGCGTCAAAAATAGTTTCATCGCACGTTAACAAAAAACAATTGTCACACCAATCAACTATATCTCCCTTGTCGCACATCAATGAATCCCCTTAGTCATGCGTCAAAACTATTCTTTTTCGCGCGTCGTAGTAAGTAGTATCAATCACACATCAACAAACAACAATTGTCACTCGTCAACTATATCTCCTTGACATGCATTAACCGAATCTCCTTAGTCACGCATCAACAACAATCCTTTGTCGTGTGTTAGCAAATAATAGTAGTCGCACGTCAACAAACAACAATTGTCGCCCGACCGCAAACTTCCAAAACTATGTCATGCGTCAATAGAGTGACCCTTGTCACGCGTCAGTTGTATTGTTATTTTCGAGCATCAACACAATTCCTTTGTCGCATGTTAGTACATGGTAATGGTTGCACGTTAACAAATAACAATTGTCGCCCGACTACAAACTTCAAAATAGATCTGCAGTGTACTGGTGTTTAGACTTCGCAAGTTTGTTGTACTTGATATGTCGATACCTCAACTAGTAGTTTGTTAGTAGTATCCTACCCGGTGAATCGCCTAGGTTTTTATAGGTTATGTTTTCAAATGTAGGTGAAGCCGACCCCTAAAAAATTACTAGAAATTTTAGGCGAATAGGGCATTGCCCTATTGCAAAAACTCGTCTTTTCAAAATTTCCTAAAATGGAATATTCGCCACTAAAAATATCCCTTCTTTTTATATGTGGATAATGAAGACTTAATACACTAAATGACACTAAACTATTGACACATACTTATATACCTCCATGCAATACGTATGAATAGATCTCCACGTAAGATTATTGGATAATGCAAATGATAATCAAATGGAAAACTCATAGACTATTGATAGATCTAAACCGTACATAATTGAGGTGGCATGCAAACGTAATTTTGTTGATTGATGGGAAATTTACGAGCATCGAGGGATGTCTTCGAATTCCATGGTGAATCCAATGCTCATTCTCAACTGTTGAACTCACAATCCAAATGTGACGTGCCGTGAATAAATTTCCAATGAAAACTCCTTTTGCGCAGTCTCGTAAGATAAATATGATGTGGCAAGCATAAGCAGGTCGTGTTTGAAAGAAACTCAGAATGGAAGATCTGTGGCCAGACTCTCGTACACCAAGCAATGTTTCACATTTGATCTCGATGTAATCGTTGTCAAAACGTAGGCCAACTATGCACCACCACAAGGTTTTTTCAACAATACTTAGATGCAAATCCGTTGGATATAAAATGGATATAGTGAAATCACATAGACCTCCACTTGGAAAATACGTTGATATCTTCATAATACAATAGATTCCATAGGGCCACGACCAGGAATATGAACTACCGGTCTAAAACTAGTATAAAATCTGTTACGAAAGCTTCAATAATTTTCTCACAAAATCGCCATTACTCAGCAAAACAACACAACACTGCCCTTAGAAAACATATTATTCTTGCATCGCAAATCTACTAGCTCTCACAAATACCTGCTCTAATACCACTAATAGGAATGAGGAGGGAATTACACAGAAAACCACACGATTAATTTAGCACACAAAAATATATTACTCTATGTTATTATTCTATCTTCAACTTACACGAATCATGGCTATTATATAGCCACTTACATAGCAAAACAACCTCTGAAATAATAGGGAGGTGTTACAACTAATATCCCAAAATAATATTCACGGGTACAACATACTAACCACTAAGTAAGTACGTAATATTGTTATAATATACAACAATATTACTTAACAAAACACTAAATACAATAGTTACAAATATACTTGTAACCGTACCACCAAACTAGTAAGTACTAATTTACCAAATGGTAAATCACCCACAACCATGTAAATATTAATTTTCCTAACAAAGAGGAAAAGCCGCTTTTGTTATTTTGCACTACGATTTATTTAATTAAACTGAAAGCTTGTCCTTAATTTTATTAGAATTTCGATTTCATTGGAAAAAGGAAAACTAGCAATACAAAAATTATGCAAGTCAAGAATGAGAAAACCATGCCTGTATGATCTTTCCAAAAAAAGGAGTTTCATGTCTAGTTGAATGTGTAGTTGCATGTTGACGAGATTTGAGGCCTATTCATAACTCCATTTGTCTTGTAACTAAGGGGTCACACTCCTTACGGGCATTTTTCCAAACAATTTACATTCCATGTGCTCAACAAACACCAAGAAAACGATTCCACACACCACCACAGTTGGAATGACACATCGAGAGTAAGTTTAAAGTTTCCTCAAAATACCCACGTATCACCAAGGATGGTATGATTTATGAGATTACCACATCAATGATGTGTTACAACCCTCATTTTCAGACCCTACAAGTCACCTACTAAAACAAAAATGAAGTTTACATGGTTAGGATCCACCCCGAAACTATACTTCATTGGGGTATTCAAACAAACAGTTCATGTGCTTCTTCTTCTTATACTCCACGCTTTGCATACATAGCTGCCAGGGTAGTTGCGGCTACAACATCCAACAATATCCCTCTCTTCTTTGTGCTTTGACGGATGCCCATATCATGTTCCAAAGATTCCATTGGCGCACACAATAAGAGGATATTAGTAAAAGGTTGTAGGGCCTGGATTAAACCCTGCCAACACATTTTCATTAAATTTTTTAGCACCTTTTCAACAAATCCATTCTGTCAAAATCTAGTAAACTGTGGCAAGGCATTTTGTCAAACAGTTTTCCTGCCTTAAGCCCACGTCCCCATTTTTTACCGCAACCAAAATCATACAATTTCAGTGCCATCCACGGCCAATCTCAAATCAATCTAACACATGCAGAGAGAGAGGTAAGTTGAAGGAGGCGCTACACAGATCGCTTACTACACACATCCTCCCCGTCTTTGTGGTGGACATCTATACCCCCTCGTTCAAAGCTATCATTTTGGCACATGAAGGGGTGCGTTGGCAAGGAGAACTAATTGGATCATAACTCGTTTATTGCATTTGGTCGAACGGTTTAAATGTTTGTGAGGACGCCCATGCCTGCTACATCTAGCACACTCCACCGCCATGCCCAATAATTTCCTCACCAAACCAATTTACTTCATATTATATATATATATATATGTTTATTTATTTTATTTACTCGTGCAATCGCATGTGCACAATGCAATGTGAACGCCGAACGGTATATGTTATTTGATTTTAGAGGGATAGTTATTAGTTTTGTAGTTGATGTTGATAAGGGGTGTGATTGTATTAGTAAGTGTAGGAATATAGATGAAGCATTGCATTTAAAGGTTCTATCTCTACATTTGAAATTTGTTACAAATTTGTACATATACATTTGTAAATCTTATGTCATGAGTGGTAGCGTTTTGCAAACTATTTTATTTGAATTAAACATGAATACATGAAAACTTCCGTACATTTTCAGATTTTATATCATGAGTGGTAGCCTTTTGTGGCCAATTTTTTTGACACAAAACATGAATACATTTATACATTTGATATTGCTGTGGATACAAGAAGTTTGAGTAAAGTAGTAGTGGAGGTGCTATCAAAGTAGAGGCTAGTATTTACGACGGATTGATTTCGGCGTTGACGACATAGACCTTATTAACAAGGAGTACCCCTTAACAACAACCGCCTACTTTATCTCAACCACAAACCTCCTATCACAATCCGCACTATATTACTCACCAATATTAATTTCTATCCACATAATATGTTAACAATAATATTCTTACATATATATTAATTTATAATTTCGGTACATATTGGCCTTACACTTCAGTTATTTAGATTATGAATTTCACTTATGGAATTAGTGCATTTGTTTCAATTATGCATGTTAGTCAATAGTCCTCTCTTCAATGTATCTTTACAATAACCGATTGTTGTCAAGAAAAGAGCTTGCGTGCATTTATATTCTGCAAACTTTACCATACGTAAAGATAGACTATTGTGATTTTTTCCAATTACCTGGCTGCCCACTACAAACATGCATGATAATGATGTAGATTCATTGAGATCAGTCCAATATAAACCTCCATTATATAAAAGGATCGAAAAGGTCTATAATTTAATAGGTATGGATGCATTTGCACTCGATCCTAACAGATAGCTAATAGAGAGGGAGGAGACCGGGTTTGAGTTTATCTTTAAATTAAAAATAAGAAGAAGAAGAAGAAGAAGCCTTCCTCATTTACATGTTAAAATTCTAAATATAAAATCCTTCAAATTGTCCCTCTATTTGGCATTATCTTAGCGTGGAAAGAGGGACAGACTAACGGATCCATATGAGGTTGAGGAGGAAGCTCCTGAAGTGGAAGATGAAGTTACAGAAATTACTGGACGAGGCATAGGAGTTAAGTCTGTTTGTAAATCCAATAAAGCTGGCGGAGTGGGTACATCTAAAATTTCTGTATCATTTGTTAACATAGACAAAACATTGGACATGGATGGCCTCTGAGTAGGAGAACCTTGAGTGCAGAGAAGAGCAATGCATATAACTCTTGATATCATCCTGTGTTCCTTTTCAGACAATGTATCTAACTCCAATTTTGGATCAACGATAATGAGGCTTTCATTTCTTTCGTATGAACTCCACGCCTGCACCAATCAACAATAGATTAATTTCACCTAGCAGTAGTCAAATTGAAACGAATTTTTTTGTTAACACTGCAAGAAATCTGTAGGTAGATCTATGGCAGGCAAAATTATATATACGTAGTTCGATTTGCAGATGAACTGCTCTTATTAAGCTGCACTGGGTCTAGAGCTGTTGGCCTAAAGTAAACTGCCGGTGCAGTCATGTTGACCAGCATTGAACAATTAAGGTTTAACACTCATTAAACCTAATTTTAAACACCACCGGACTTGAAGTTTAAACTCTTTGGTTATTCTCTATACAAAATGCATCATTACATCATAGAAATCATAGCATCCCATAATGCATGCATACATAGCATGCATCGTTGGGGTGGTAGGAGAACAGCACAAAGCAACATCAAAGCCCAATGATAATGTCATGGATTCTCCTTAGGCCAAGTCATTTTCTAGATGATTTTTTCAGCCTGTGTTTCAGTAACATTTTTCAATTTGATAGTCTGCCTAAACAGTTTGCAGGTTCTGTCTCCAGGACATTCTTCAAATTGATAGTCGGAATGAACAATTAGTTGAACTCTTTTAGCGCACTATTTTGGCAAAACCTCCCATGTTGTGGGTGAAATTTGCTCCCATTTTCTTTTACAGTTCATTAATAATGCCTAGAGGCCTTCTCTTCTATTATAAACTAGTTGCACTTTTACAGTTCCATTGACTTATTTTGGTCGTCTATAGACAATAAATGGTTTAATTCTTTCTCTACAAAGCTACCTACATATTCTAAGTTCCACAAATCATTGAAAGTGATTGACATACTAGAACTTGTCAAAGGAGTCTTTGAGATAGAGGCGACAAGAAACATAAGGTTTCAAAACCTAGGAGAGCTACACAGCTGACATATACCCCCTGATAAAAAAAACAATTGTATTACAAATTTCTTTGACACTAGATTTCAATTTGAATAGATTTTTAGAAAGCAATTTTAATTTGGAATGTAATCTCCAAAAAATGTTTCTTTAAGAATATTTGTTAGTGATCAGTTTGAGTTAGAACTCTTAAAGTCAGAATAGAATTAAGGGATTGACATTTCTATATAGTATAGAGGAATAAGTGAAAGAGGCAACATAAGAGTTTGTGTTAGAGAAGACAACTTAAGAGGGCGAGAGCAAGTGCTCTGACTGAGATGTAACAGCCGAGAACATAATCTTGCTAGTTATAATTATTTTGTGCTGTTGATGAGAAACAAAATTGTGTGATTTTTGACGTGTCCAAATGCTTCCTTTCCTCTGTTCTAGACTCTGAGTTTTAGTGTAGCTGTTGTATTTGGGCCTTTATGTGGGAGGTTGTAGGTTTATCCCAGTATAAGAGGAGGCTGCAAGATAGCAAGTAGTCCATCATTTAACCCCCTCACCGATTGCATCGGATGGTATTGGAGCATCCAAAGATGCTGGGAGTAGAGACCTTGTGGGATAGCCTTAGTTGTTATTGAGGACAGTATAGATTAGCAAAGAGGAAAACTATGGCTGAGCCTATGGATGCAGAGATGAAATTCGGACACCAGTTGAGAATGATTGAAAAATTGATAGAAAGGTACTCAAATATCTTCAAAGAAAGAGAATTTTGGCCTTATAATTCAGGGACAGAGAAGAAGGTAAAAGAGATGGAGCAGCAAAGGATGAAGAAGCAGAAGAAAAATCTTAGGGGGGTCATGAGAGACTTCAAGGATATGGTTGTCGAAAACAAAGTTTTCTCAATATCACAGAGAAGAAACACATGAAGCAAAGCCATTTACATTCTCATGGAGAGAAAATCCTGAGCAGTTGAGGAGTAGGGTGCTGAAGATGGAGCAGTGCTTCATGGAGAGGAGTACTCTAAAAGGGTTAGTATGCCTGCAAAAGGTTGGGTAGTGGTGCAGTTGAAGCTTGGAGGGAACTCCAACAGATATGAGAAAGAAAAAGTAAATAAAAACTAAGAAGTTGGATGAGATGGTCACCAAGGTGACTGAAAGAGTAGTGCAAGCAAGAGACCATGTTAACTGGATAAAGAAGTTCCACATCCCAGGCTTGAGGAGAAGAAAATTGGCTTGAAAGAAATGGAGAGAAGAAATTGCTAGAAGAGCAACCGATAATTAATTCTTCGAGTAGCGGCAGAGAGGAGAATGGGGGTTATGCTCAGCCCATAGAGAGAGATCCTCATTAAGGATGATGTAGAGGAAGAAGTTCTTATCTTTGAAGAAGATATGGAAGAGATGGTGATTGAGTTGAAGAGGGAGAAGCTCTAGAGAATTTTAATCTTGATGTGACTTCCATTGGGGAAGCATGGAGTGAAAAGGAACGAAATATTTCCTTGGAAAAGATGTAGAAGTCTGTGAGAACGAGAAGTTGCTTTGTGGGCAGCTAAATACTGTTGTGAGCAGCAGGAGGATGAAGGAAACAAGCCTAGCTTGATATGAATCAAGCCAAGAGTGGATAATGCAGTCAAGGTAGAGGCTCTCAAGCTAACAAGAGCCCAGCCTTGCAGCCCCAGAGTTAACACAGCAGAAATCAACACAAAACAACATTATTTATTAATCTTCAAGCCTCAAAGGGTATCACAAACATGATACAGTCTCAAAGGGCTTACCAACTACTATGTACAGACTCTACTCTTACTAATGTGCTCAAACAGAGATTCTTTTCTTTCCCTAAAACTTGCAGTCCTACAACAGTCTCACATGTACTTCTACAACCCCCTTCCACTTCTACTCTGCTATTATTTATTTATGTTATTCTACCAAAGGAAGATGATAACAACTTCTATTAATAGGAGAACAAACTCTTAAAATATTTTGTTCTTGGCTTTCTCACACAACAACCAACACCTATATTTTTTTATCTGAAAACTAATTCCCTACATTTTCTCAACTATTTTTGGGGATGCAAGATTGCCTTCAAGGCTGAGATGCTCTCGCATCAGACACCCCAATGGGAAAAATTGTGATTTCCTTATCACAAGTATTGATTGAGTGGTAGAACCACTCTTTTGATCCTTGTAGCTACCAAGGCTTCCCTTTCCAACGAGCCAAATACCTCTGCATGCTCCAAATAGTCTTTCTTCTTTTCCAACTCTTTGTTGGTCTCTGAAATTTTCTCTCCTTCACTATGTATCTCTTTCTCCATTTCTTGGTCCTTGCTTGGGCATAAACCATCCTCCTCCACCCAATGGGTTCACTCTTACTCGTTAATCTTTGTGTTGTGGGCTTTATCCCACCATAGTTCTTCCAAATATCTATGTTCTTCCCTTCCCATCTTCTTGTTGGATGAAACTCACCTTCGTCGATCACATCCACCAAGATGCTCTTTCTTGCATCTTGCTTTCTCTTGTGGGATTGTACCCACTATCATCCGAACACCTCCTCCTAAAGCCTTGTAGGCTTTGTTCAATCACTATCCAACCTGCTATTGGATTTTGTAGCTCCTCTTTTCTCATGGCTTCCAACTCTTTCTCTTCTCTCATTGTCCTCATTGCTATGTCAAGAAACTCTTCCATCTACGAAGCCTTGTCCAGAAACAATGTCGGTGTGGCAGTTAGAATTGATCATCCAGTACCAGAGGGAAGTCTCAAAGGATATTGTGGAGTTGGTGGATACAAGGTCTGGTTGGTTCAGTAAGTCCAATTTAAGGTAATCCCCGGCAGGTCCATAGTTGTAGTTCCTGTACACAGACCAATAAGAAGTAATACTCAATGTTACAAGAATCTGAGCCTTTCAATATTTCTGCAAGTTTATACGTCCTCTTAAGCAAGGTTACTATAATTCAAAAGTAATTTACATTTAAAAGCACAATGATCCAAGTTCTACTTGAATAATTGAGGAATTCAACTCCAAGTGAAAATAATTGAGAACATATGTTTTCCATGAATGTTTAATGTGTTATGTGGAAGTCTCAACACAATCAGACAAACAGTTGTCATGGTGATGAACCCAAGTACATTTTATGATACTCTATGAAGAATTGTGTGTTGTAATAGCAAGGATAATTGACAGTCTTATCAAAGACCAATGATGATTACTTGCATGGGAGACGGGAATTAGCACAGGTACACCATTTTTGAAAAAATAGGAGAGGGTACTAGGAGACTGCCCTAAGTATTAAAAAATAAAATAAAATACAAATTTAATATATATGTAAGATTTGGAACAAAAATTAGTAGTATACTGTGTAAACAATTTTAAAAAGACAGAATGCATAAAATAATTAAAATTTTAAAGCACAGAAATGAGATTCGGGCATGGGATTTAATGAATTAGGTTAGGTAGTAGTTATATCGTGATGTGGTCAAGATAGGAGGGTCAAATTCTAATCTTGCAGCTCGATCAATCCTTGACTCCCACCACACAATCAATCCACACACCAAATAAAGATGAAGGTTATCCTGGGTTCTAACCAGCCCCCAGTCAATGAAAACTTGCACAACAAACATGAACACCCTTCTTCTCTCCATATAACTAAACTTGCACAACAAACATGAACCCCCTTCTCTCCATATAACTCCATGTGAAGTACCTTTAGCTTTATTAATAACTTAGGACTGTTACTTCTCCTTCAAGGTATACACATGAACACAAAATGAGGAAAATTATACTGATCAAGTTTTAACATCATTCATCACTCCATGCATAAGAGATTCATCAAACAACCTACAACTCAACTGGATCCTCATGCAAACTATGCATCAAGAAAAACTACTTCAGATATTTGGTCGAACGGCTAGCCCAATTTTCAGGCATTAAAATCTCCTACAAGAAAAATCAGTATTCTGATTCAGAAGATGGATCCTTCATCTAGTCGATCAACCCAAATCAAATATGGTCTCCATTTTTTTGAAACTCTCCCGAGGTTTGCAATATTTATCTTGCAAGAACACCTCTGTTTTGCTAAAAGCAAATTGTACACAGAGAAGGGGAGGCTAAACTCAAATTTTTCAATCCCCCGACATTCTTCATGATGAGGTTTTTTTAATGGGTTACTTGAGGACCCTGTGAAACATCCCAATCTCCAAACCTTCTCACCCTTCCTCTTCCAAGCAAAAAACGTTTTTTCTTCCTCTTCCATTAAAAACATTCTCCCTTCTTGCTGTTTCAGTACAGGCTGTGTTTGTTTCATTTCCACATCATCGGTAAGACCTGAGGGGAATATCACATCATTTGCATGACACTTCACATTCCCACAACCCCAAAAAACACTAAAAAATGCTCAAAAACGGCCTACACATGCTAGAAACGAGTTTCACAAATTGGTTTTGACATGTTTTATGCATCCAAAGCATCAAATGTGATGCCTCCTATCCTTCTGAAACCTCCACTCAGCTCCCATCTTGCACACAGCTTCAAAACAGAGTTCTAGATGAAAACTGCTCTAAACATGTTAGGCATAGAATGAATCCAACTTTTTTCTTGTTAGCACACGTTCTCCATCAACCACCCACTTGGAATATGTTTTCAGAGAAGTTTGCAATAGTCCACACCTTTCCATCCTTGATTTTGCCATGGCAAGTGTTCAGCAAAATGGCAAATTGGAGATTTTCTGAATGTTCTTTGGATCAATGATCACTCTTCAAGTCAGACTACTCTGTAATTGATGGTAACATGTGGTTCTGAAGACACAATGAATTATTAAAAGCCTTCGTCTACAATGAGATGATGGAAAACACCAAGCTTGACACCACTTGCTACATATTTTTGGTTGATGCAAGGTTGCAGATCACACCTGGATGTCTCTGCAACATGAACTGATAAATCCATAATATAGGATCAGGATTATAAAATGAATTGGATTTTTCTGGAATCATCTGGGTATAAGAATTTATGGCTGTAAAATATTTCATGGTTTCTGCCGATCGTAATCAAGGAAAGCACATTCATAGAATTATAGCCCAAAAAAGCTAGTGAAATTGTTTACGGAGTTTTACCTGCTCTACTGCAACCCTGAATGTTTGAAGTGGTCTTTTGTTAAATTCAATGTATCTGTTGCATGTGTTGAACATCCTTACCATTGGCTAGTAGGCAGTGTTGGTTTCATTTAAACTTGAGAGTATAAGTTCAAAAAGAATAGTTTTTCCTCAATTTGAGTGTTTTCTATTCTTTGTTTAGAACAAATCTCCAATGTACAACAGTGCACTACAGGATGTCCTCTCTCCAATCTAGATTAGATATACTTAAACGCAGATAAATTTATAACCCGATGACACCAAAATGAAGAGTAGATGGCTATGAAAAGTTCCGGCATAGATGTTTGTTGTGACATAGGGGTTTGATATCGCTAAATAAAAGTTCAGATTTATAGCTTTCTAGGATGCATGCTTACTCCCTTGACAATTGATAAGAAGGAATCCATTTTTGCAAATTATGAGTCACAGAAACACATAAAGAAAAAATATTGATTTAGACTATTGGCAAATGACCAAAATAGATCACTGGACTGCAAAAGCGAGAAAACCCACCAGCTTAATTGTATAGGACCGTGCCCATGATAACTCCTTCCCTTAGCGCATGGATACTAGGTATTTGTCTCATCACAGTCTATCATACTTGAATCATTTGAACCGATCGCATTGATATAACAGAACTCTGTAGTCAAGAATTGAGAATTAACTCGTTGTTTAAGATGGAGCAAAACTAAACAGTATACAACCTAGTTTGTAAGGTAAGTTTCAGTAATATTCGCGATGATCAAAATTTACCATATTTGACCATTGTGGGCGATCAGCTTCTCAATTCTAAAGCACGCTACAATCCCTATTGAAATAATTCCCATAAAACAGTCGGATCTGCGTAAAGCAGTATTTTATTGGCGAAGCCGTGGCGAAACAGAAAGCACTGAGTTTTCTTTCTCTCGTTTCCGACTTCTGCATTCGCTGCAAATATCCAAAATGCGCAATATATGGCACACAAGATCCTTCAAGAACACTGAAAACCTAGGTTTTAAATCCTCCATCTCAACAATGTGAAAACTTCTAGATGCCCATCGAAACCGTAAATAACAGTACCGAAAAAGTAGTAAAAGGAATGTGTGCCCCCGATCCGTGATTTAGTGAAAAGGATAAAAAGTTCCTTGAACTATTGTAGAAGAGTGATTTTTTGGGTGATCTCATGCCAAGAGCAAGTTTTTGGGTGATCTCATGCTAAGAATGAGTTTTTTGGGCGATCTCACACCAAGTCCGAGTTTTTGGGCGATCTCATGCCATGACAAAAGAGTGTTGGGGAGAAAGGTCTAGTGTTATTCTTCATCCATGAATGTTATTTGATTTAGAAGGTTAGTCATTACTTTTATAGTTGATGTTGATAAGGGGTGTCGATTAGAGGACCGTTTCTTAGTGCAAAGCAAGGCCATCTGGAAGATTTTTGCTACAATCCCAAGATCCCTCCAGGTTGTTCGTTAATTTCGTCTTACGCAATAAATTGGCCAAATGGGTATAAGATTTTGATGAATAAAATCATTAAAAATGGCTAAAAATAGTTTGTACTTGGAGATAAAAACAAATCAAAGGAGGTGGTGAGAGAGCGAGAAAAGATGACAGGAAAGGTACCTAAATTTGAAAGTGAAACAAAACTGAAGGGATTTAGAGGTGGTGGATGGATTGTTGTTGTTTATGTCTTTGATCGGATGTGGACACCTACCAAACAATGGCTCTTGTTAGAATTTGTATGGGAGTAAAGCAATGCATGAGTGTAATTACATGTCAACCTCTTTGATAGAGTTGCAATTTGTGTTTATAATTAGTTTTCTAAAAACAAGCACAAACATAAATTGAAGTTCTACCCTCTATCTCTATCCACTTTTTGTAACATTATCTTCTTAAAGCAGGTAAATCCTAAACTTAACAGATTATCTACTTCACCATGTTTTCTGTACCACTGGCATTAATAGAACTCAAACCAGACAAATCAAGGAGTGTGGTCAATTCCACTAGATTTCCCAGGGATATTGTTGTTTTTCTTAATCACTTTGAGAAGACAATACAAGCAATTGGGTGATTTTCAGAGCATAACAAATAAATCAAAACATTAACAACACATTGAAGACGTTTAACCTATTCCTCCCTCTGCAAGCAAGGCGTAGTTAGTGTCAAGCCCATTTTAGGGAGGGGAATTGTGTTTCTATTCTGCATCATATTAAACTGGAGAGGGAAAAAAAGTATATTAGTCCAACAAGATGTTCTTAGGTATGACAGGCAACTTAAAAAGCCTTGTTGCTGATCAGTCTAACGTCCAACTTGGGATGATTCAAAATGGCCTCATTGGGTAATGAGCCCCTCAGCACATAACGAATCATGTCATTAACAAATGCACATGCCCCCACATGTCACTTCGGAAAAAGGATTGGAGCCAACTATAAATATAGATGAAACAATCAAAAAAAATAACATGAAAGAACTCTACAATAATCTTTTAGTCCATAACATGCAATAAACAGGACAAGTGAATAAATACTTCAATCAATAGTGAAACCCACCTAAAGTTCGTTTAGAGACAACACTTTTTCTTTACCGCCAGAGAAAGAGAATCACAAATATCCTGCAAAAAAGTGAAAGAAGAAGTTAATAAAACTAAATGTATCAACGAACTCAAAAGGAGGATCTCCTCCATACATGATGGGAACTAAACTTGAATTTTGGAATCATTCTACATTAGTATAATATATGTGTCTGGCAAATATTTATCTGTTACATTTGAATGACACTTATAGCCCACCTTAAAGAAAATTAATGAGTATAGAAAAGAAAATTGTTTACCCAATATTGGCAATCAAACTCAAGTTATTCAACATAAAGGGAGAAAAACAAGGGCAACTTCCACTCTATCTAAAATTACAACTCATGTCCGCAAAACATAAAAGCGGACAGTGAAATAGCTAAAAGCCTAGAACCTCTACTTGGGCACTGTAGTCCAAGCCTCAGCCATTCCTTGAAACAACTAAAACATCATACATAAAGTCAGAAGATAATAACTTAGAAACCCCTTGGGTACTGCAGTTCAAGGGTAAGTAACTCCTCCATAAAGCTAACATATTATGCATGCATAAAAATTCAAAATTGTTAACCATGAAAACATGAGATGAGATAACCTTGATGACAGGTAGTGATGGATGTTCAATCAAATCATCTTCCATCATAGATAAAGGCTCAGCCATTCTCCATATTTTTAAGATGAAGTGGATATACACAGCAGTATTCTATTGTATTCTTTTATCCAACATTAAATAATAAATATTTTGACCCACGGTATCCTCAATAGATGGCTGGGCATTATAATCTGGACTATCTTAGTTTCCACAAAAGAAAAGCAGTGAAAAATGCAACACACATTTGCAAATAAATGTAACTTGGTCCTAAAGATAAGAAAGAGAAAAACAAGTCAACTAATCTTCTTTCCATTATATACTGAAACAAAGTTATATCAGATCTCCAATAGTAAGTCCAATTTAAAATTTGAAACTGCATCTCAAACTTGAAACTTTATACATTGAGAACATGATTACAGTTCAATTTTTACACAATTGAAATAATCTTTGTAGGTAGAAAATGGTTGAAAGGTCATCTAGTTCAAAATATTTATAGGATTCATCAAGAAGCAATAGGATGCAAGGAAATCTATGCTCTCAGATAATGTCACAGCATTAGCAAAACCTTTAACATCATTGTCCTCAGATTGTATCACTACTCTGTCAGCCATGTTGTCATAAACATCCTTTTCTAAGTTTGTAATGGTTGCAATTATAACAAAATACCCTAATTTATTGAGGATTAAGACTAAATATACTTTTGAAAAGGTATGGAAAAGTTTGGGAAAGCCTCCTTTCATACCAACAAATTTCAGATTGAAGATGGTTAACCAAATACGGTCATTATGATTGCAACAAAACAACTATCCGTAACACTTGCTACAGTAAATATTTAAGGAGTGTTAGAGCATTATGATGCAATATTAGAAGACCTTGGCTATAGTATAGATATACTGAAAGCTGAAGTTATAGTGAAAGAACATTCAAGATCAAGTCTTGTATTTGATTCAGAAGAAGAGGAATTTTGAACCCAACAATGAAACTTAATCATTGAAAAGAAATTATTTACTCTAACCAAGGCCAGTAGAATGGCACACAAAAAGCATAATGCAAATACATTTTACTTGAACTTTTTGAAGCTTAAATACAATTCTGTTTGGTTGCAAAATAGATTCCTTTCTTGCAAGAATTTAAATAGTAAATGTTTTGATTTGACCCAATGTATCCTCGATAGGTGGTTGGGCATCAGACTCAACACAATATTAGTTTCCATAAAAGAAAAGCAATGCACAATTGCAAATAAATGTAACTTGGCCCTGAAGACAAGAAAGAAAAAAATCAGTCAACCAATCTGCCTTCTATTATATACTGAAACAAAGTTATATCAAATCTCCAACATTAAGTCCAATTTAAAATTTGAAACTGCATCTCAAACTTGAAAGTTGATATACATTGAGAAATGATTGCAATTCAATTTTTACACAATTGAAAGTAATCACTGCAGGCAACAAATGGTTGAAAAGTCATCTGGTTATTCAAGAAACTTTCACAGGGGAGACAAAAATGCTTTTGCCGACATATCAATTTAGGTAACCTGTTTTACCTTTTTATATGCATCTAATTATACTGTTGTGTATGACCTGAAAGAGTGCATGAACATGCATATTTTTGTTTAGTATTAGGTTTAAAATTGTTGCTTTTTAAAATGCTCTTGAAAAACTTAGAAAAAACTGCTCACAAACATATTCACTTTAAAATTCACACTTCTGGACTATCAAAAATGTAAATTAAAATGCAAAAATCTTAAACATAAATCTCAAGTGATGATTTATGGCCCAAGGAAATACACAACAAAAATTTAAGGTAATTTACCATCAAGTATTTTGGCTTTAAAGTAGAATCGAACTTAAAAAAAGAGAATATTAATTGACACTTCTGGACTCTGGCCCATCCAAGCAAGGACTTGGCTAAATAAGAACCAAGAAGTTTGAAGCCATCCACCAATATTCCATTCCAGCTGCCCTCTACCCCACCGAAATAGTACGAGAACATTATTGATGAGGCTGAGTGCGAATCCAAAAAAACTATGATAGATTATACAATGTAAAAAATAGTTGGATCCGATGAAAAATAAAACAGGAACATTCTTCCACCCAATCAAAAGTTTATATAAATTCTTCAAAGAAAAATAAAAAATATTCATAGTTAGTTGTGAAGCTCAACCTGGTTAAGGATATAAGAAGAAAAGGCAATAGAAACACAATAACTAAATCTGATTAAGCACAACATTGCCATGCAACTGTACATAGGAAAATTTTCCACTAATCTACAGAAAAATAAAAATAAAACATAAGCAAGAATACCTTCGCGATCATGACATAATTTAAAAAAAAATGTAAACCATAAATAATGAAGAAAAATAGAGTGGCCACAACTGTGCCTTCTATGGACAAATGGGTTACAATACAAAGATGATTTTTTTGATAAAATATCATATCCATTAAACTACAAAGAAATTTAAAGGCTGTCAGCTCTGACTGTAAGATCTTCAGCATGCAGAAAAACGCATAGTAGTTACATTGAAAAAACACCAAAGAGAGTATAGGCCCATAACTCAGTGACAAGCATGTTGAAAAGCATTCTTACCTGCACGTAACTCAGTCAAATGACATGTTGAAAAACATTGATCAGCTAAGATTGTTACGACTCTTTCCTGACCATTAATCTCAGTTAAAGGCATAAAAGGTCAGTTCAAAAATTGAAAGAAATAGTAACTAACCTTGTTGTCCACAAAGTGCAGTAGCTGAAATGGCTTACCCTCGAATTTGTAATAGATAGGATCCAACAATCTTGACAGTCTGCTCCACCATCTCCGTGTCGGCCTTCATCAGCCCAAAATTCTCCTTTGCATAATCATACAACCTCAACAAGCATGTCATTTCCTTCAACACGGCCACTTGAAAAAACCCCAAATATTTGACAAATGTTGTTGTAGGAAGTGCATTAGTTGATGTGTATTCCAAGCATGGAGATGTAGATGATGCCAGGAAAGTGTTTGACAGAATGCCTCAACTAAATCTGGTTTCCTGGAATTCAATGATCGGGGTTTATTCTTGGAGTTAGTAACATTAAATGGATGAAAGGAATTGTGCATCCTATTCTACCCTCCTCCCGAGACATCCTTAGCATTATTCCAGCCTGTTCTGCCTATTTGCTTGGATCCCCATCCAGAGGTCTCATTTCCACAGCCCTGCCCTGTTGAGTATTTTCCTCCTCACGAGATGTCCATCCTGAGCCTACAACTGCCATTCGATCCATTTTGATTTTGATCTCCCTAGCCTATGTTTACAGCTTGCTTGACTTAGCATCTCCAGTAATCTCCACATGAACATTGTCCTTCCTGAAATGATGGAACCAGTTCACACCATTTTGTGCATATCCTGCAATCATAGCATTCCATGAGACAACATCTCGTTGAGACATTTTATCAAACAATTTGTGTGCCTTATGTAAGCTTCCACATTTTGCATACATGTCTATGAGACCACTGGAAACTACAGAATCTAAGAAAAATCCACTTTCCATTATTCTTTTATGGATATCCACACCCTGTTCCAAAACTCCCATTTTTGCACAGGCTGAAAGTATACTTGCAAAGGTTGTAGAGTTTGGGATTGCACCTGGCAATTGCATTTGTTTAAAAGTCTCCAAGGCCTTTACAACAAGTCCATTTTGTGCATATCCTGAAATCATCACATTGCATGAGACCACATTTCTTAGAGGCATGTTGTCAAACAGTTCTCGTGCCTTCTGTGTGCTTCCACATTTTGCATACATGTCTATCAGGGCACTCACAACTACAACATCTGACAAAAGACCGCTTTCTATTATATTTTGATGGATGTCCATACCCTGTTCCATAGCTCCTATTTTGGCACAGGCTGGGAGAATGGTGGCAAACGTGAACTGATCCGGTTGAACATATGTTTGTTGCATTTGGTGAAACAGTGTCAAAGCTTTGTCAAGAACACCATTTTCTACATATCCTGAAATCATTGCATTCCATGACACCATATTTCTTTGAGACATATTATCAAACAGTTCATGTGCCTTGTGTATGCTTCTGCATTTTGCATACATGTCTATCAGGGCACTCGCTCGTGAAATCATTACATTCCATGACACCATATTTCTTTGAGACATATTATCAAACAGTTCACGTGCCTTGTGTATGCTTCTGCATTTTGCATACATGTCTATCAAGGCACTCGCAACTACAACATCTGACAAAAATCTGCTTTCTATTATGCTTTGATGGATGTTCATACCCTGATCCAAAGCTTGTATTTTTGCACAGGCTGTGAGAATGCTGGAAAAGGTGAACTCATCTGGTTGGACATCTGTTTGTTGCATTTGGTGAAACAGTGTCAATGCATCGTGAGGCCATCCGTGTCTTCGGTAAGCTGCAATCAACATATTCCATTAGAAACTGTCTCGTTCTGTCATTTTGTCAAACACTTTACGAGCATCCATTAAAATACCGCATTTGACATACATGTCGATAAAAATGCGGGAAGAGAAAATTCGAATCTCCTGTGTGTGACGAGAGAGTGGACTTGCCAATCAAAAGCCAAAGGCTTAAACAGGCCAATCCCTACCACTGATCTTTGCTTTAGTGGTAAGATAATGGAGTGGGCGGAAACGTTCCCCAGGAGGAGAGGCCCAACCATCGGGAGTAATTGTCAAGATCTAGAAGGGGTACAGTTCCCTGATGCTTGAGCCTTTTGACCCACTCCAGATCATTTTCGCCCTCAATACGAGCCATGTATGAACCTTTATATGAAAGATGTCTCAAAAATTGCTCCACTATGGAATGTTATCCAAGCTAAAAAGGACACTTAAATGAATATTAGCCTACTAAAAGTTGTCAATGTGAACTTTCCTCAACACAACTCAACCTGCCCAATGCGTCAAATTGGTTGTAAAAAAGTCTCCACGGTAAAAACTTGATATCTCAAAGATTTGGTATCCCTCCAACCCCAGATCGTCATAAACTCCAGCAACACAAAGTCAACAGGTAACTCCTCTAGACGTTTGCATCCGTTCAGAAACAGAGTAGTCAATGAAGAAAGCAACCCAAATCCTTTGGAAAGGGAGGTCAGATTTGTGCAAACCCTTCCCAAACCATCGGAGCCCTTCAAACCCTCGCCAAACAGAAAAGCTCTGAAATCCACAAGCCCTTTCGTATAAAACTGAAAACACGAAACAAAAACGTCAAAAAAAAAACGTCCAAACAGACGTCAAATTTAACATCGCCGCAGAAACGTCCGGAGGTCCTTTACCATAGGGGAACGCCTTCGGCGTAACTAGCAATCGCATATGTAGAATGCAATGTGAACGCCGAATGGTATATGTTATTTGATTTAGAGGGATAGTTATTACTTTCGTAGTTGATGTTGATAAGGGGTGTGATTGATTTTATAAGTGTAGGAATATAGATGAAGCATTACATTTTAAGGTTCTATCTCTACATTTCAAATTTGTTACAAATTGCGTACATATACATTTGCAAATATTATATCATGACTGGTAGTGTTTTGCGGACTATTTTATTTGGCATTAAACATGAATACATGAAGACTTCCCTATATTTATTCCAAATGTTAAAAGCTTGTGTCATAATGCTTGCATAGAAAGTAATGGGCTAACAGTTTCAACCACTAGTCAGAAAAGTCCATATCCATCTTCCTAATTTTACAATTACCATAAGATTCCCTCATTCATCTAAACGTAAAATAAACACGGGTGGGATGATATCCAAGTGATTCATTCAACATATTGAGATATGAATATTTGTGAATAAGCCTATGTAGAATTCGTTAATGTACCATAGATGTTGATGATTGAATTGTAATAATATATTTAAAAAAACTTTAAAAGTAAACATGAATACAATTGATACATTTGATACCGCTTTGGATTGTGACCATATTTCCTTCAAGAATTTTGTCAAACATTTCACATGCCTTTGCATGCTTCCCGTTTTACATACATATATGTCACTAGAAAGATGCTTCAACATTTTGTAATGACATTGAAGACCGAGTACTAATATGAATAATAAGAACCCATAAAAAATATAGAAATAACAGGCTTACGAAACCTTGCATAATTATAGCTTTGTACCATTCAAATCATCCAAAGGCATTTACGAAAGGCTATATTTATTGAGTTTTTCATTTCTATTGATAATCTTCCTCCCTGACATGCAAAAGTTGAATCGACAATCATGGTCATAAAAAATAGGCAAGGAAAAGTCCAATCCATGAGTTTCTCTCCTCGGTGGTTGGCGAAGTGGGAGCACTCCCCTCATTCCACTGATCCATAACCTCTCCATCATCTACACCTATAACATTGTGGGCAGGTGAGCCACATATTTCACATGTTCTGCATAATCAAATGTTTTATAGATCAATAAGATTATATATGTCTGGAATGGCCCATAGAATCTGATAACAAAATTTCAGCTGCCCAAAGCTTTAGAGGAGTGAGGAGTGGTTTATAAGGTTTAAAATGGACCCAATGATTGAAATAAATTAGCTCAACATAGACTTCAATTATAAGAACAAATCTGGTGAAAGGAAATGTTATATGTAAGAGGACCAAGCATGATATACATATTTGAGACTACCGACGAATAAAACACTAATGAATCAAAATGTGTCAATAGGATAAAATAATAATAAGAGAGCATTACATTAATGTAATCTTCTCGACATTATAAAACAAGAATCACTAAAACACAAATAGTTCCAATTAGTGTGTATCTACACATACTAAACTTATAAAATAATAAATAATAGGAAAAGAAACATAGAAATAACAAGAAATAATATATGGCTAATATCTAGGTAATATCTTGTTTCATTGCCTTGGGAGATGAGTATAGCAACATTGGCCAATATCTAGGTAATGCGTGGAATGGTAGCTTGGTAGGGAAGGAAATCAAGAGAGCCTTTATGGCGAGCAGGATAGGTGAGAAGCTAATAGAAATAAGCCCTTCTCATTTATGGCAAGTTGGGGTTAAATTTGACGACCACCTATGCCTGTCAAAAAAAAATTGGGTGACGGTAATTTTTCATTAATATCCTTAAAAATATAAAACAATGTTATTTTTACTAATTAATATTCTATATTTATTATATCTTTTTGATATTATTTATAATTTATATACAAATCTATATAAAAAATTGATGCACATTTTGAATATGTAAGTTGCTTGTGACAGTTAGCTTAGATATTTACAAATATTTTACCTCTAAAATCACAAAAAATGTCTAAACGGTTGTCAAATTAACCCCTGATAATTGGCAACCAGGATAGGTGAGAACAAAAACATCTACATTCAATGAAGTGGGTATGATGCACAAGAAAAATAAGATGTCGTTAAATCCACTGTGAAACATTATGGACTCACAGGCTGTCTTGCAACATTAAAAGGATATACCTATATATAAGTAAGGCGAGTTTTTCATTGTCAAGAGCTCATTCTATTTGTAGAGGAAGGAGAAAACATTGAGCTATGAAAATGGAGGTCTCTGGATTGATTGCTAACAAGAAGAAGATGATGTTGGTGATGTTTTTATGCCGACAATGCCTGACCCGTTTGATTTTTTGGCCTTGTGGGGCAACAAAAGAGCGTGGATGACATGTCAAGATCTACATTTTCCAAATCATGGGTTTTTTCATCTGAAACATGTGGTTTTGCTGGATTATTGTGACTCACAAGGGGGACAAGACATAGTTGTGGCACTGAATCTTGGAAATGAATCTGTGTTAAATGTCAATCCAATAATAAACATGTTAGGCAAAATTGATGAAAGACATAATGTTACAAATTTGTTTTAAAAGGGACTTTAAATCCCTAACTCCCCATGAGGCAATTTATGTTGTAATTTACAAAATAGAAATTTAAAATTGATAAATTATTACAATGTATGGCCATCGGTGCTGAATTTATTGATAAGTTATGGAGTTTGGATTTAATTATTAAAATATCTATAATTTTATCTCACTGACATACTGTGAAATGTGAATTGTCTTCAAAAACTTTCCAACCAACAATCAAAAGAAAATCCACACACCCATGCCCTTTGCCTATTTGAAGAAAATATGCAAGAATAATCGATTCTTGGAGAAATTAGTCTATACTTAGTGAAATTCAAAGCTCTGCGATAAAATTTCAATTAGTAATAATGATGTTACAGTGTGCTCATTTTCGGGAATGAAAAAATGAAATTAGTAATTGAATTCATCGACCATCACTGCAAGCCACAGTTCACATCAATTATCTCTCCCTTCAACATTGACATAACCATTTCAATATCCCTTATCTAATTTGAAATGTTATATTCTATTTGTGTGTAGATTAGTTTTCACAGAGTAGCTAGAAATTATAGAAACAGATCATCTTCTCACTGTGACCGAAAAAGACCTTGAAAGGCCAAAATTTCATGTCACTTTGCATAGAGGGATCGTTTGGTTTGTAGAATGTGTGGCTTTCTAGACTGTTGCCTAAGAATTCAAAGTCTTTCTCATCATGTTCCGAGTTCTGTGATGAAAGTTGCAACTCAGGAAAACACCATTTAATTGATATGTTATACACGAGGAAATGGCTTTGAAAAAACTAGGAGAACATGGTTGTAGAAAAATAAAAACTCTTAGTACTTACATAGAAAGCAGTGACAGTGCCTGAAGAATCATCGGGAACCATCTTTATCTGCATATTGAAGTGTGAAATGGAATATCTATGGGCCTGCAGGGTGAAGTAGCCATGGCAACAGGTACTATTACTAATAAGAGAAGTAGAAACATTTTGGTATCTATCTTCAATAGAGCACCTACACATAAACACATGTATGAAAATCACAATATTAGAATGACCCAATCATCAACTCTAGACTGAAAGAACTTGTGAGCACATCTAGAGTGTCTTATAAGTGGCTACTAGATTAAATAAATTTATGGCATTTTTCCTAAGTTTCGTAGAGAATATATATATTCAACAATGCAAAATAAGTTAACAAACTAAATCAATGATCACCTTCAACTAAGCAGCCTATGGGTAAGGGGTATCTATGTCGTTAAAATCACCCATGGCACAATCCTAGTGTCAACCATTTGACTCTCCATATCGAGCATCTCTTCGACACTCTTTGAATTCGTACAACATACATAAATACTTTTATAATGCAAAGTTTTATCTCTATAAATCATTTCGAGAATCTTTAGTTCTTATATTTGAGATATATGAGAAATCCTCTCCACTGCAATCAAGTAGGAATACCAAAACAAAAATCCATGATATTACAAATGCAAGAAAAAACGCATGCCAACAAGAAATCAAGAAAGCAATGACCCGGCCATGAGTTTCTCTCCTTGGTGGTTGGCGGAGTGGGAGCACTCCCCTCATTCCATTGATCCATAACCTCTCCATCCTCTACACCCATAACATTATGGGCAGTTGAGCCACATATTTCACATGTTCTGCATAATCAAATGTTTTATAGATCAGTAAGCATATAAATGTTTGGAATGGCCCATAGAATCTGATAACAAAACTTCAGCTACCCAAAGATTTAGAGGAGTGAGGAGTGGTTTATAAGGTTTAAAATGGACCCAATGATTGAAATAAATTAGCTCAAAGCATAGACTTCAATTATAAGAACAAATCCGGTGAAAGGAAATGTTATATGTAAGAGGACCTAGCATGATATACATATTTGAGACTACTCGACAAATAAAACACTAATGAATCATAATGTGTCAATAGGATAAAATAATAATAAGAGAGCATTACATTAATGTAATCTTCTCGACATTATAAAACAAGAATCACTAAAACACAAATAGTTCCAATTAGTGTGTATCTATTAACCGACTTTACCCACATACTAAACTTATAAAATAATAAATAATAGGAAAATAAACATAGAAATAATAAGAAATAAGCATTGTGCATACAAAAAGACACCAATCTGCAAATAAATATGAGGAGAACAGGTCATAAGCATCGCATAAGGGTGAGACACTAGGAGATAATAACAACCATTGACGAAATAGAAACTATAACAGAGACTCAAGAAAGAGAATGGGCATCAAAACATAAGAGGAATATTTTGATTGGACATAAAATGGGCCAAAAACGTTGATGTAAATGCCCAAATCAAACCCCAACTTCTTGGGTGTGAATAATTCCAATTTAAATGAAATGCCTAAGGATTATTCTCCTCCTTAAGAATTTGAGGTTAACGGAGACTGTGCCATCCTGTTCCGCACATTAATGAAATAAAGGATCATTATTATAGTCATTGGACAGGTGAACAACAGAACACTGAAAATGACCGAAATAATGAACAATCCAAGATCCTTCAATTTAGATAATATTGTGCACTGTGAGGAGGATAAAAGGGGAAATACCTCCCCAAAGAATACTCACAAAAATAACAAGTTGCTCATTGTGATTGATTACCTAAAACAAACCAAACTATAACTTGAAATAATTAAAACTACAGTTCCAAATGGTCTATGCCAATATGATGATGAAAATGAAATGTTGCTACGATTTTGCTTTCCTACCAAAAAGTAAATTGCATGGTGCAAAAACCCCTTAAGAAAAAAAAGTTCATAGTCTAACGAACGTTGACGTCCAAAAGCATCCCAGACAGCCCACCTTTTATATTCCAAAAAGGATTGTAAATCCAATCCACTCCAATCATATATTGGACTTCATAAGCCACTTCTCCAACTACAGACTTCTCAACAAAAAAATGTAATTACGAGTTCATAAAGACTCAAGAGTTAATGGGAATTAAGATGTTAAGCATACATTTCACAAGTTATTTAATATGAGAGTTAGTGAGAGGCTATAAGAGGATCAATAAGAGGAAAACATCGAAAAAAATGTATAATGCGAGATATTTTTTTAATGGACCAATTTGGCTAGCAGAAAAACCGTCTCCAAAGGTTAGGAAACATGCTCACCGAAAATATTTACATGATGCCAAATATAATACTTCTACAAATGGATGCATGAACATTTTCCAACAAACTAAAATTATATTTTTTTGTCAAAGAACTTCATCGATTTTAGAAGAGCATTTCAAAGGAAATACTCATAAAAACAAGCCCATTTTCACATTTTACTTCTCCATAAAAACTGCTATCATGGATAACCATATTTAAAACCTTAAAATTTTGAGCTTGCTCCAAAACATTGAAAAATTCCCATCAAAGTCCTAGAACAATGTCTCTTTGTGCCATTCCATAAAAAATTTAATGTTGCCATTTTGCTTTATGTTTTCATAAAAAAATAGTGTTGCTACTTCTACATTCATATTTGAACTTAACTACACCTCCATACCCAGTCTCATGCAACTTGAGCTTCAAATGAATGAAGGATTTTTCTTACCGAATCCATGTGTAACTCATTTTTGCAAATAATTACGGCCTCTTCATTTGAGTCATACTCCCAAATACTTTTTACCCTTTGCCTACTCCTACAAATACATTTACTACAACTAAAATGGTTGTCCCTTGGTAAAATCAATTCTGATTTCATTGGCTTCATTCCCCAATATTGATCTAAAATATCCTGAAGATAGACTGCAAATGGTTTGTATAGTGACTCTCTAGTATCCTTTGTGATCGTGTATAAAATAATGAAATTATTAAATGTTTTGTTACATAAAAAATTAGGATAAAAACCTTGAATTAATATGTTTCAACATTTGTGAAAAAGATACGTTAATATGACACAGAAGGTTTAACACTTAATTGTTCATATTCATAATATAAATGCAAACGTCATGAATATTGCTTGCTTTATTGAGTCAAATATTATCACCCGTTGAGCCACAAAATTTTGACAATTTATAATTTATGATCTTGGTACCAAACGGGGTTTCCTGATAAGTTCTATTTTTGTGAAATTATCAAGTTTTTCACAGTTGAAAAAAGAAAAAGCACAAAAAGAAAGCAGCATGAAGAGCTTCTCGTTAAACATGATTGTGTGTTCTTTCATCCTCAAATATTCACCACAACAGTCTCCTACTGATAAGTTACATTAGATTTGGTCTTGGCTGGTCAAGGGTTGATTGTGATTACTGCATTTATGTTTATATACCCTTTTATAATTGTGAATTACATTCAAGATAATGGTGGCTTATATACTAGTGTTAGTATCCATTTCCATAGTATAGAGAAAGTGTTTACCTTGGTGATGTAGGGAACAAGGCAAACATGAACGCATAAAGCCTTTCATTCAGCTTCTGCGCATCTCTTCCTCTCTGAAACCACATTCTTGGTCATTGCAAAAAAAACACCAGGCCTCATGCTAATATTGTTTAATCACCGCTTAAGTTTTACAATACCAAGAAGATGGGCCTTGACAATAGAAGCTTCGGAGTTGGCTTCAAATCGATTTGTGTATTGGAAAAAACACTTGTATCCCTTGAAAAATTATGGAACAAGGGCTCGCTAAAATAAAGGAATCGAAAACTTGAATATGATCCCACAAAACTAAAAGATTGAACAAAACCCAACAAAAATAATGTTTTTCTTTGCAATTCCATTGTGCAACGAGGGCGACCATACTTACCTTTCCTATATACCTCATGGACAGGACTTAAATATCCTGCAACATCCACGACAATAAACACGGTCTATGACTCTGTACACAAATAAAAGGGTGATATCCCTACCATCGGTAACAAAAAATGGAGATGGGGTTTTCTGGGATTACAATTTCCATCGTTCCTATCCTTAACGATGGTACCCACCATTATGTCCACTACAAATTTTTATTTGAAGAAGCTCACATTATTGTTACAGGAAACAAACCTATTCATAAAAACGTTATTCACCCAATTATTGTTGGGATTCCCTTGTTTGAGACGGATGCCCCCCATTTTTCAGGGGAGGTGTTTTATTTATAAACCCGGGGTTGATAATCGCATTGCCATTTAAGTCTTGTTTTACTTTGGTAGGCATTGATGTGTGGTTTGCACTTTGAACCTAGAAGAATCACGACATACAGATCATGAAATTACGCTTTGTAGATTTTTGTGAGAGGCATAACAACAAGCCTTTGTTTGCAAATCCGTTCTCCATGATCACACACTGAAGGCGTGAATCGGATTTATTGTATAGTAAATGTGACAGAGGAAGGAGTTGGCTTAATTAAAAGGATGCTTAGAATTTCAATATAATGCTGATCTGGGGCAAATAATGGGGCTCAATTGATTTAAGCAAGGACCCAAATAATTAAATGTCATAGGTGCAAGGGTTTACCTCCAGTAGCTAGCTGACAGGATTGTGCTCAGAGATACGATGTCAAAATACAGAGGCACAATGTCAGAACCCTTCACCATCAAATGCATATGAACAAAACCCAAGATCAAAGGGGAATAGAGCTCGAGCATGAGCAATAATAACATCCGTGAATATTGAAAAACCAAGAAAAAAATAGACAGAGTAAGCGGTTTGAAAAACGAAAAAGCAACTACTAAAAATAGCCCAAAAAGCACTTGAATGTCAAAACGGCCATCAAACTGTCAAATTTAATACAGTTGTAGAAACGTCTGGAAGTGCCTTTCCCATAGGGGGAACGCCTTCGGCGTAATAAGTTGAGTAAATTTATCTTAAAACCATGATAATATTTATAATATTATCATTTTATCACAAGTAGACTTAAAGCTTGATGGCGAGATTTCAAACCCTAATAAGTTATAAGAGAAATTTATTTACTACAACCCCAAGGCGGTGTGCTTGGCGATTTAAAGAAAAAAAAACACTTCGTGAAGGGCCCATACTCTTACCAAAGGGGCAAACTAGGGCGAGCACTACATATTTAAAATAACATTCCTAGTTTGAATATATGCAATTAAAAATTAATAAATTATACAATGTACTTATTCAAAAAGACCACTTGCCAAACAAAAGGGGCTTTTGTAAAAGATGTGGCGGTGTTAAATGTGTTAAATATCTCTCTCAAAAAATCAATTTTCAAGGTCTCCTCTATCTTGGAAACTCTAGTATATAAAGAGCCACAAGATGTACAAAAGTGTGCACCAACCATAGGTCTCCTATTGTTACCCCGTGAATCCCGAGTGTCATCGAAGAGAATCGATCCAATAAACAAATAAACGAGAAGCTATACTTAACAAAATATTCAAGATAAACAAAGAAACAAAAATGACATACACAAGATTTATCTTGGGAAACCCTTTCAAGAAAAAAACCCAACATAATAACTTTCTCTCTTATTGCATTAACTTAACCGTTTACAATACAATAATATACTTCCAAGTTCTCTATTTGACCCTATTGTATGTCCAACTATATGTAAGCACATCAATAGGAAACCATCAAAGTGGTTTTACAATACAATGGGTACCAAAACCATGGGCTAACAAAACAACCCATAACGATTCCCCATAAGTCATGGGTTATGACACCACCCATATACATGTATAGATAAAAACTACATATCTATACTCCCGGAAAAATAGGGATCCCAAAAATTCTTAGGGGCCGGCCCCGAACCCTGGATTGTGGGGCCGTTGGCTCCCCAAACCCCACAGTCAGGGCCAAACCTAGACCCCTGCTAACTCTCATGACAAAGGTGTACACTACTCCTGGGTATATAGTATGCAAAATATACAACATATTCTAATAGTCATCATGACCATGGGCGGTGTGCTCAACTAGTTTCTCTATGAGAGAGTCGAGGAATACGTCTCTCTCTATAAAGTATCCCGTACATAATGGGGACTACCATAGGCTCATGGAGCTTCTGGGAATTGACTCTAACATGTTGATTAGGTTCCCAACGAGCACCCTCTCTATCATGCATAGAGCCTTTTTCTCTGCCATAAAACTCGAGACTTATCAAAATAGTGTAGAATCTCATTCATGATAAACTCACGATAGATTTTCCTCAAAAATAAAGTAGTATCTCACGGTTATATTACAAGGCACCGATAAAAACCATCCACCATTGGTCCTAAAAATTTTGATTCCTTCATGAATGCACCAAAGTATCGGGGATATTTCGCAATCCATTGACAATGTTCCATTGGTTCTCGAGGTATATAAATAAGGCACATATTTTATCTTTTGTTATTTGTTTTCTTTTAATTTCCTCAACGAACAATTTTGTTGCATAATATGCCCTATGTGTATCTTTGTATGACTCCCATCAATCAATTAGACTTGTTAGCGAGTCAACTTCTCCTAACAAGGTTTGCAAGGAGTTAGCCAAAGAAATATGGTGAAGGTTTGTTGATCGAGGGTATCTCAATACTTGCCTCAACTCCTCACTCTGAAGTTTGTTTTCAATAATTTTATCCATCAAATCTTCAGGTTTTGTTGTCATATCTTGTGGAATTGAAGGAGGTTTTGGAGGTGGTTGTCCAGGAGGCTCTTTAGGATGGTTTTGGGGAGGCTCTTTGTGAGGGTTGTGAGATAGCTCTTCGAGCATGAGAGTCTTGAGAAGTTGATGATGATTGATGAATGGGTGCAACAGGTTGACAAAAAAATAAATTTTTGGCCTTTAGGGAAAAAAGCATTGCTTTCCTTGGCTTCAAACTCACGATTTGGTAGAGGAATGTGGGCCAATGATGCAGTTTGTTTTATTTTTAGTTTTTATTACCTCTTAATGCGTACACATTATAGGTTTGGTAATTTCCATTCCTAGTAAAAATAACACGTACACATTACTATTGAAAACACGTATACATTATTGTTATTTCATAAATGTGCTTGAATTTTTGTAACCCATCTTTGTGCATATACCCCATTACAAGATCGATATTTATTCAACACAAGAAATTCCTTTTTGTGAAGTAAGTACTTAATTTAAACTTTTGTAAAAATGAAATAAAATTCTCTGAGACCACTTTTCACTAAAAGATTGAAGAAATATATACCCTTGAACTTGAAATTAAGATCAACATTCCAAATATTTGTATTAGTGCATGAAACCCTTTTCCATCAACTTTTGATTTAAAAAGGCCATAGGATACAAACTTCGCCATAATATAATTAAAATATAGCATAGCTTGTATAGTACAAACTTTGTCTTGTACAAATATTCTACTATAAAAGCCATTAATAATAATTGTTTTCTAGTCCACGATACCATGTGGCTTATTTTTAGGTTTGGAGACTGCTTACAACATATAGGACTACCTCGTACTCTGAATACACGAGAGACACTTAACTATATTTCAATACAAAGCCTACATACCCTTCCCCATTTAAAACTCGTTCTTATTCTCAGTCTAGTTTTAAAACAAGCAGCTTAACAATATTGTCCAATCCAACACCTCACACTCTATTCATTTTCACTCTACCAACACTAACACCTAATTAGTACTTTCTAAGAGAGCACTCCAGAGTTAGAGTATAGTCAGGGGTAGTTTTGTTGATAATGGTGGTATCAGTGCAGTAATCATAGATCAAGTAATTATTCCTTGCCCATTCATGCTGCTCCCTCTGCAAGTCGGTCAGGGTACTAAACCTGCGCTTGTTCCACCAATTAATGGCGCTTCTAGACCTGCAGAACCTTCTGTTTCCATTCCATGGGCATACTTCTACCTTGAAATTCTTGAAGGAGGCAGCAAAAGGACCTTCATTCCAGTCTATTTTTATCTTTCCACCCTGAGTAGCCCAATTTTCTCCATTCCATATGTTTGCAAATACTCCCATAGGCTGCCTTCTGGGAATGCAATACCCTTCACTGCGTGGTTCTTGTGTACTCTGATTGGTACATCGTCTACAGAAAATCTGCAGTACATATAAAATAGCTATCATTTACATTTTTATTTTAATTACAGAGTAAGCATTTTATTGGTATGGGGTGCTCAGAAAATCTACCTACTTAGGATTAATGTCCCATACTTCAAAAATTTCATTCCTTTTCATCAAAAGTTAACATTGTTTCAAACAATTTTTTTGGAAATTTGGGGGTGGAGGAGGAATGGTGGGTGGTTTTATTTTTATTTTTCCATTTGTCTTTTTTCAAATAAAATATTTATAGGAGTATGTAGTGTTTATAAATTGTATCTGTCTTATAATTATTAATGATGTGAGATTAATTTAGTTACGTTTTATGTTAAGTTGAACTTATTCACAAAAAAATTGTTTTTATGTATTCTTTTTCTTATATATTTCTTTCCTCTTATTTTCATGTCCAACATTTTTTAATTTTGAAGAAAAATCAGTTTACTTTTTAACACATAAATAAAATCCATCCACAAATTTTAATTTAGAATACTCCTAAACTTCCAATTATACATTGAAAAGAGTTCAAACCTATAAAATCAATTTACCAATAGAAAATATTTGAAGAGTTTTCTTTTGACTGATTTTGAATATGAAAACCCTATTTGGTAAATGATTTTTTTAATTATTATTTTGATTGGTAATTTGAGGGAATCAACCACAAATAATTAACAATATAGTGTAAGAACGGAAACAAAAGGGAAAGAAGAAAGATACTAATATAACTTGCATAACCAATCAACAACTGCAGTTGAGAATATAACAAAAAGAACTACAAATCTTGGAAAACGGAACAAACACAATTGGACCAAATATACCAGTCCAAGGGAAACCAAGCCCAAGAACAAATCCACTCGAGAACCAACAACGGGAACATAAGAAACATACAAGAGACTAAAATACAAAACTATCCCAACACACAAAACAGAAAATATAAACAAACTAAGAGTCAAACTCAGAAAGAAAGGAGCTAATGGTAGTCTCAATAGTCTCCTCCCATTTTGAGAGAAAAGGCCTACCAAATACTCATAAAAATAATTTAATTGAAATTGTAAACTTTTATTAGGAAATTAACCCTAATATTTGTAAAATAAAAAGGTCTCCAATTTTTTAGTTTGGATTGGAAATGAATTAGGAGAGGTATGTTACCATTGATTTTGGTATCAATCTTGATAAATATTGAAAATAAAAGATATTATAATAAATTTAAAATAAATAATGTTAATTTTGAATATTTGAATTGGTAATGAATGAATACTAATAAATATTTTTCCATTTTTATTAAACTGTTAAATTATTAATTAAATTAACTTAATATTATTTAAATTCTTTAAAAAATAAAAGTGAATTATTTTTATTACAATTCAAAATATTTATCCTTAATTTTTCTTTTGATATTTTTAATTGTAAAAGGTTTTATTATATATATATATTTATTTTAATTTAACTTTTTAAAATAGATGTTACATCAATTGCAAAACATTTACAAAAATTATGAAACTCGAACCTATAACATGAACCGCTTAAAAATAGTGGAGACTGAATGAGATCCATATTAAAAACTATAACATTTAAACAAAACTAAAAAAATATTATTCATTTGAGTTTATTTAAATTGGAGCATAAACAACTGGATTTGAGTGTATAAATTGACCTACCTCAACTTAGTATTGAGCATTTTTTTAACTCCCTGCTAATAAGAAAAGAAAAAGCAGTGACAATGGCAGAAAAGTAATTGAGCGAAAACCCCAACTTACATGATGTGATACATGTTCCAGAACAGTGAGTATTTGTGGTATTCTGCAGAAGGATCAAACCAGAGGTGCATACGCTGCATTCTGTGGTCATATCCATCGGCATAAATATTTGTCTGCACAGTAACAGGTTCTCCTGATACATTTCCCAGAAATTCAAAGTCCACTTCATCACGGTTGGGCTGGTCTGAGGCCAACTGTTATTACATAACAATATAAACATCAATTTATCTGTTTATAAGAATGTGGGAGCTGTAATCAATTTTTCAAAGATACCCATAACAATAACAATGTTTTGGGTATCTAAGAAAATCATGATTTCAACATGAAAAAAATAAATGTTGCTACACATTTTCTCTACTTTTGGAGGGATAATAACACTAAACACTAGCAATTTTAAAATGAATATTATAATATGTTTTATATAAATGTTAAAGAAAATTTTGACAAAAAAATTACATAATATTTAAGGGATTGAATTTAAGACTGAGAGTAAACCACATTAATTCAATCACAGTTCACAAACTTAAAAATCTTTAAGGTACAAACAAGATCAATTCACCTATAAAACAAGGAGATTTGAACTCGTAATTAAAATCAAATATCAATAAAACAATTTTGGTTTTACAATTAAACACTAAAAAAATTCAATAATATTTGAAGTCAAGTACTCCCAATCAACACCCTGAGTCACATCTAGAAAGCATGCTCTAAAACTTAAGAGCCACCTGGCAAACACAACGAAGTCAAATTATTTCTTTTTCAATAAAAAAGGTATAACTAAGAAATTATAATTTATAAAAAATATTCAATAAAAATTTAGGAAAGTTTAGCGCCGCTCATTCAGTCATGTTCATTGGTTTACTTGTAGCCTGCCTCCAAGCAGGTGTTCCTCTCCTCAACATTTGGCTTGCCACTGGAGTTGGGATATCCCCGCCTCCCAGTCAACAAGGTTGGGGTTCATGGCCTCTGCATGAGCTTTGCACACATAATGGGTAGAGTTTTCTCCGCCACATAACAAGCTTCCGAGGTTGGCGCTTGTCATCTCACTCTCTTGGGTTCCTATTGAAGATACTGAAAAATAAAGTCATCATGGCTCTGGCTGAGATGTGCCAAACTCTGATAAAGTCCTACCTAGATTTGGCTGCCCTGATCAAGACCTGCCCCTTACAAAACAACAATTTACAGTGGCAACTTAATATCTCTACATTTTGTGTTTTGATGCATTCTGCTGCTTTATATTCCTAGACCTTCTAGCCTAGTTTTTATCATGGTTTTGGGGCGTGTTACCATACGGCCCACTTTTTTTGTAAATTATCTTGTATCATTTTTTTGGTAATTTAATATAAGATCTTTTTCATAAAAAAAAATTAGGATAGTTAATATAAACTATTTATTAAGATGTTTCAAAACTTTTCATATTAAACTATAATAAACTCTTCAATGTATTCAATAATAAAATTTGAAACGTCTCTAAATCAATGGATTAAATTGGTGAGTTGTTTCCAAACTTACTGAAACAGTTTACTTTCAAGATAAATAAAAATAAAATACAAAAAAAAATATTAAAAATATTTGATTTCATTATTAAAAAACTATTTCTTAAAAATTAAGTAAACATACTATACTATCCTGTCCTACATACTAATTTGACTTAAAAATTTAACTTTGTTTTTTTAATAAATGTTTAGATTAGTCCATAAGATCCAAAAAGATAAATACCATATACAAAAGTAAAAGAGAATGTAAAAGCATCTTCCAAAAGTAAGGAAAAAACATTTATAAGCCAAAATGCCAAAAGAAATTTCTACTTAATTAAACCCAAAAACAAAAATAAATAAACACTGAAAACATCAGATAGAATTCTTACTTGTAGATCTTATAATTTAAATAAATATAACACATTTTCCTTAAAATTTATAAGCTACAACACATTAAATAAAGCCTAGAGAACCTACTTTGAAAAACAAAGAAACCCATTAAAACACTTAAAAATAAACACAGTGACACACACTGACAGATACTTGAGACCTGCAATTTGGTGTAGCACCTTACCCTTTCTAAGCATCATATACACACTAATTCAAATGATATTGGGAGGGAAATAGTTCATTAATACCAATTAAATCTATTGAAAAAATACCCACATAAAAAGCAACCACTGTGCCAGCTGAGTTGCCAGGAATGAGCTTGATTTCCATTTCAATTTTACCAAACAGAAACATGTCATTATATGCAAATCCTGACCCTGCAAAACCAAAATTTATGTCAACAAATGAATACCAAAAAAAAAAAAAAATCTCTAAAATCAAAGCGTAATAACATCTTACCAGAGGTTTTGTTCAAAATGATTTGCCTCTCCAGACCATTATTCAAGTCCTTCACACTGGCAGGTGACCATGTTGTGTAGACATCAAAGGGGCTGCTGAAATTCAACAGTTTGGGAGCATTGCCTGCTGTACTGGCCATCACTGCAGCAAAACACAGGCAAACCAGCACATTTTTAACTGAGACTGGTTGAGAGCCATGGCTTTAAACACTCACAATTCAACCATACAAAACTTGTGCCCAATTGTTATGGCAAAATGGAGGACACCGTCTTCATATTTATACATGATCTGCTAAAGGAAGAAAATGAAGAAGTCCGACAATGAAGCTTTTTGGGGCATCTTCTTGAGAAGGAAGAAAATGAAAAGTCCAACAACAATTTGATATTTAAATCAGGAAGAGCTTATACACTCTCTATCTACTTTCATTGTATATAAAGTAATGAAATTATATATAAAATATCAAGGGGGTTGTATTTCAATAATTTATATGATTTGATTTTGAGCTTAAGCTTAAGGACAATAGGGGAGGGACCAATTTTCTAACACGGTCCAATAGTTGACACGAGTGTTGAACACACAATAACCAATAGTTGTCATAGTACTATTTAGTGGTTATTTATTTTTGATATAATAATTATGTAGAGTACCCAATGTATAAGTATTAAAAATTCAATGTTGAATCATTATCACCCATGTTCAAGTATTGGTTTCCACCATGGTTGTTAAGTGTAACTCAAATTTATTATTTTAAATGAATTCAAAATATGTTTTTCCTTCCAATTAAACATTCCAAAGAAAAAATATAAATTAAGACAAATTTGCACTATATATTGGTGAAAAATTTGCAATTCCACATGATAAACAATTGATTTTGTGGACCCTTTAACTCGAGTGTACCATTAGTAGCCCCTCTCCCTTATATGCACCAATTTATATCCACCTTCAAGTTTGAGATCTCACCACTAGATTATTCTAAACATGCGATGTCGTTAATGTTCATGATTATGTTGTCTAAAGTATGTTCTAACATAAAGACAGGGCATCCACCTTAATGTGCATGTGCCCAATAACTTATAGTTGTTGTCACCTCATGATCTATTGTTTAAAGTGTGCTCTAACATAAACTCAAACGTAAGAGGTATCCACCCCAATATGTCTAAAACATACGCCCAATAATACATATTGTTGTTGTCACCCCTACATAACAAAAAATACACCCTACTCAAATGAATGTTAACTCATTGATGACATAAAAAATAATACCAAATTGTAATAACAAATATCAAATAATGAAATAAATTATTTACAAATTTCTATTATAATCTAACAATTATATTTTATTAAATAAGAATTCTATTACAAACTATAATAATATACCCCTAGTTCTCCTTGATAAACTATTAAACCTTTATTTAAAAATATATAAATAGTGTCCACATAAATGAAAAAATGAAAAAATACATATAAATACCAGGTCCACATATATGTATATTTATCAAATATCTTTTATGTGGCTATATTACTTACTATCCTGCCACCTCATTAGGCCTGGATTTTATTTTTGTTTTTTTGGAAAATTGAAGTGAACTCCTCGTACAGTAAGGATGTGGACTATTGGTTTTTCTTTGATTCCCAATTTTTTTAATGAAAATGGTCCAACGTGAAGTGTGTTGGGAAAAGCAAAAGAAGAGGAGACATGATCACGTATTCACATCTGACGGTCACGGAACCTGTTCACTTTTTTGGACAGAGCATCCACCGTTGGATGTAGTCCCCTGGCCTTTACTTTAGGCCGGAAGCCACGTGTGTGGGAATAAAAAGATAAGAAAGAGTCCAACGGCTTTGGAAAATTTAGGGTCCAAAGTTTGCCCTCGCTCAAATTATTGTGAGGAGGAATTTATAAAGTAAGGTATTCCCATATGTCCCTCATAATTCATGGAATAAATACTTTCCATGTGGATTTAGAGAGGGAAATGGGCCCAAATTTGCTTTCAATCCATGATATAGAGGGTTACTTTGTCATTCACTTCTTTTAAATACGTCAATCATTTGTTCCTTCACTAGTACTCAATTATTGTTGTAAGGGTTCAAATTGTTTTCAATCCATGAGATTGAAGGCTATTTTGCCATTCACTTTCTTCAAATTGGTAAGTTATTTATTCTTTTAATAGTATTCAATTATTGTTATAAGGGTTATAAGTATTTTAGTAAGGGGAGGTTCATTTATGTACCATCTCATACTATCACTTGTTTTTCAATAGTTTTTAATTATTGTTGTGAGGGTTACTAATGTATAGAAGGCAATACTCACTCATTTAGGGTATATTACCCTAGATACTACGTCTTATCTTGTGCATGGAGATATCATGCATATTTTTATCAAGTAAATTGATAGTTAAGATGTTGACATCGCTTAGCTCATAATAAGACTTAACATAGTTGTGAATTACGTATCTCCTCAAGTTGACACACATACCCTTTAACACCGACTTCCTTAATTGCTCTATAGTGAACCTCTTGGTTTGTGTTCTCAACTACTATGTTCTCACATTGATGTAGGAGCATTCGAGTTCACAAGCTATCATGTTTCAAATAAAAACAATTATGTCGGTTTGTGTTGTTGGTAGACAGTGTTGTTGGGATTTTGTGCAAACATGCAAGCAATAAACTAAACCAAAATATGCAGAAATAAGTAGATCTGAAATAAACTAGAACATACCAAGAATATTGCCACAATGTTTATCCTGGCAAAACCCTTTCTAGATAAAAACCAATAGATTTTCAACCTTATATTAACTTGAAAAAGCTTACAAATACAATAATCAACCTCTAAAGTTCGGCCTTCGACAACTAAGTCTTCTTGAACAACACACCATTCACAATGAGAGCATGTACTTTTATAACCAAAGCACATCTTATAATTAAGCTTGTTTAGAAAGAAAGCTAAAGTATTAAAATAATATTTTAGAGTAGAGCCACTACTTTTAGTATTAAAATAATACTTTAAAGTAGAGCCACTGCTTTTACAATGAACTCAAGTTACAAAACTAAGTTAGCTTTACTATTATTAGGCACAACCATTGCTTTAAAATAAAGTGCCTAAAATATCCTAGAACCCTTACATAGGCGCTACATGGGTAGGTGACTACACAAAATATCCCCCTTGTTTCCTACTCCATCAGGGAGAACACAAATTCATTCCTCAATAGTTATAGGCTATTAAGCCCATTACTTCCCTACACCAAGTAAACTTCTTAGCACTCACTACCTTAGTCAATGAATCCACCACATTCACCTTTGTCTCCACTTTTACTAACATCACCCTCTTCTCTTCTACCATTTATACGATGAAATAATATTACACATCAATGCATTTTGTTCAAGTGTGATACTCAAGGTTGTTTGCAAAAGCAATTACACTATGTGAGTCACAACTTATCCTTACTACCTTTTGTATGAACCCAATTGAGGCACATAACCTTTGAAGCTAGATTGCTTCCTTGCAAGCATGTGTTGCCACCATGTATTCAACCTTTGTGGTGGAAATAGCAACACTTGCTTGACGTTTGCTCATCCAACTTACCGCTCCATCGAACAAGTTGAAAATGTAACCACTAGTGGATCTTCACAAATCAAGATCACCACCCCAGCAAAATCCACAAAACCATGTAGACTCAAATATTTTCTTGCACCAAGGGCCTTCCCTTGATAACAAATAACATGATCACCAATTCTCTATAAATATTTGAAAATTTATTTTATCGTGGTCCAATGCTCTACCCCAAATTTGTTATATATATGCTAACTACTCCTACTACATGTGCAATATCAAGTCTTGTGTAGACCATTGCATACATTAGGATTCCCACCACACTTTGATACAACACCTATGCCATGTCCTCTAACTCCTCTTGTGTCTTTGGACATTGTTCAATAGATAGTTTCTGACCAATTGGAAAGGGTGTGCTTATTGGCTTGTTTTAATGCATTATGAACCTTTCCAACATTGTCTTCACATACTTACTTTGATTTAGCCAAAATTTATGTTCACACGATCCCTTTTGATCTCCATGCCCAAAATTAACTTTATAGCACCAAGATCCTTCATGTCAAACTACTCAAAAAGTTGAGCTTTCACCTATTTGATCATTTCCATGTTATTGCCAACTAACAACATATCATCCACATAGAGAACTATGATGGTAAACTTATCCCCTTCTTCTTTGAAGTACACACAAGGATCCACCTTGTTTATTTCAAGGTTAAGTTTACAAACACACTTGTTAAACTTCTGAATCCACATCCTTGGTGATTGTTTTAGGCCATACAAGGATTTCTTAGGGAAAAAAATCATCTCCTCTTTACCTTTGACTCTGAAACTGTCATGATGCTTCATTTAGATTTCTACCTCAAGATCCCCATGCAAAAAAAATATTTTGACATCCATTTGATATATCTCCAAATCATATGCAATAACAGTAATAGCTAAAATAAATATGATAGAAGTCAATTTTACAATAGGAGAAAATACCTCACCAAAGTCAATTCCTTCGACTTGAGAGAACCCTTTCGCAACTAAGTGAGCCTTTTATTTCTCCAATTTTCCTTGTGCATTAAACTTCTTCTTGAAAACCCATTTGCAACCCATTAATTTTCTTCTAGGAGGTAAATGTACCAAGTCCCATGTATCATTCTCCTTTAGAGACTCCATTTCCTCCTTCATAGCCATCATCCAAGACTTACTCTCATTTGAACCAAGAGCTTCCTTTACTATCATTGGATCCTCATTATCTATTATCGATAATAGAAATATTGAATGGTAATAAGAAGGGATAAAATTATGAGGTACTTATTATCCCAAATTTTCCCAACAAATTTGGTCAGAACAAGCCCTACACATAAAGGAAATATGAAGGGAACGATTCAGACCCGTGAGCTCACATTCTAGAATGAAAAATAAAGGGACAAGCAAGCTTGACTCAAGGAGTGCAGGGAAAAAATGAGGTTGAATGACACAAAAGAAACCAGAGGCCCAAAAGAGTAAAAACAACCCCATGCAAGAAGAAATTCAAGAAATGGCCCCGTAGAATGAGCCATGCTTCAAATCCAATAGACAAGTTACAGGTGGGCTCTAAAATGGAATAACAAGGTTGGGGAGAAGAAATAATGTCAAAGAACCAGAGGCTCAAAGGAAAAGAAATGATGAAGGCTCGAAGTCTTTGGGCTCTGCAAATGACTCAGAACGAGCCCGAAATTGGCTAAGTATAGAGAGTCAACGGAGGCTACCAAGTGTCCAAGTGGCACACCTCCAAAGGTTAAATCCAAAAGGAAAACCCAAACAAGTGCCAAGCCTCCACGCATCTAGGGCCCCAAAAGTTGCTGATCATTGAAAATTCTTCGACTCAGCAGAAGGTGCCAAGTGTCCAAACAACGCACATTCAAAAGCGGGACCCTAGGCGAGACTCAAACTTGCGCCAACCCTCCATGTAGCCAATGGTCAACATAGGTCAAAAAGGAGAGTGGGCCCAAAATGACTAAGTATAGAATGTAGGCGGAAGGTGCCACGTGTCTTAACGACGCTCCCTCAAGGGTAAAATCCTAAGTAGGTTTTCAAATGAGTGCGGGCCTTCCACGTGTCCTAGGTCCCAAAAAGGGGACAAAGTCGGTGGTTGAATAGTTAAAGCAGAGATAGGCCAATGGAGGGATCCAAGTGTTAGTGTGGCACTATCTCAAAGGTAGAGTCTGGAGGTAGTTTTTAGACATGCGTGAAGCCGCCACGTGTCTCAGGTCGGGCACAGTGTCTCCACCAAACATAAGGGACCCAGGAAAAATACAAAGGGAACTTGAGGAGCCTACGAAGCCACCACATGTCCCATGGGTGCAATTTCAAGAGCGAAGGTAGGGGAAAAACTCAAACGAGCGCAGGGCTACCACGTGGACCCGGTACGGATAGACTCTTTCAAATATTGCGCGCCCATGACCTAAAATTTTAAATGGCCATATCTTTTGACTAGAAACTTAGATTTGGGCGGAGAAGACTTTTTGGAAACGTCTTGACCCCCTCTACGCCATGGAAACAAAAATATCATTCTTAGTAAGCTCGGTAGGTGAAAAATGTGAAAGAGTCTTCTAATTGATTAATGCATAATCTAATTTCTTCAACTACTAGGCTAGACTTAATTTGATCCGCTAGGGAACTAGAATCGACAGATTGTAGGCGGATTTGTAGGGGGCATTGATTGATGGTGGTTGAAGCTTTAAAGGTAGGATTCAATGCATATCTCAAGGTGGTTGAAGCAAGATTTGAATTTTCCCTCCTCTCTCTCTTATTCTTTCTATATATTGTAACACTTCTCATTTTGAGAAGAGAAGACATTTTGGGTGTAGGGAAACTCTGTCAAAGTCGTTTCCCGACTCCATTCGAGCTGTAGGCCTTCTCGACACCTGAGAACATATTTGTGCCTCTGAGCATCGCATGTAATAGTCTATGCACCTTACAGAGTAATAAAACCTTGTTTCGTGGCGTCTTTCAACCCTTAGCATTGTTCTGTTGTTTCTTTGTGCCTCTCTATCTCATGTTTGCTCATGTGCATGTATTTCACATTTGCAGGTGCATGACATTATGCTTCATAGAGTTTCTACGATGGATCTGGATCTGGGTTTGTATCGCTTCTATCGACCTCCCTCGGTTCCCTTTTTCCATGTTTCATTCTCCCTCAACAGAATATCTCGCACTTCCCTTTCTGGTGTATCACCGCTTAGTGTAGGCTCTTTCACCCTCTCTCTTTCTCGTCCCCTTAGAATGGTTAGATTAGGATAGAATAGGCTCTGCCTGCACTGGAGTATCTTGTGGCAGGTAGATTAGGAAGCAAGAACCGAATTTCTCCAGAGGGCCATCTTAGGTTTGCAAGCCCCACAACTTGAGAGATGGTCCCATGTTGTGCAATCACACCAAATGCCCCACTCCACACCCGTGCCATTCGGGGTGCTTGTGATTCTACACTAACAGGTACTCTTCGAAATCGTATCGACCTTCTAAGTCTATAAGTAACACTAGAATCCAAATCAACTTCTAGATTTTTGATGAAAAATATCTTATATTATATTAATGCAATAAGATACAAGATAACTTTCAACAAAAAAGTGGGCGGTATGAGAGCACGCCCCAAAACCATGAACAAACTAGGCCGAGCCTAGGAAACCAAAAGTCAAACTAGGTCGAGCCTAGGGAGATACAACAAAAAAACGATCCTGGCAAAAGACAAAGACAAAATCAGGAAGCAACAACAAACATGCCCGAGGTGGGTGGATCCTGATCATCCAGCCACCCCGAACTAGGTAGATCCTTTCCAGTGTCGGGAATCTCCCAACCATCAACATGCTCTTCCTCAGGATCTACTTCCTCACGCGTAGGAATGGCTAAGCTAAGCCGAGGGATTTTTCCAAGTAGAAGGTAGGGGTGGTGGCGGATGCCAGTCGACTTGTTGAGAGGTGGCGAGGAGGAGAGCCCCAACCTTGCTAGTGAGCCGACGATCGAGGCGGAGAACCCCACCCAAGTTGCCGAGGCGGTGAGTCCTAGCCCTCTCAAGCGGCGAGCCAAGGATTGTGGCGGTGAGCCTTGATCATGGAAGTGCCCTAGGTGAGTGATTATGCTTTGGTGGCTCGGTCCAGAGAATGACAAGAGTGACCGAACGCCGACGCTAGGATCTGCTGCATGTTGGCCACCATAATATGAGGGAGAGGAGCACCTGGTGGGAGAGGGAGGCACCCAGGAAACATTACATGGGGCTTCCCCCAATGTCACAACAAATTCTAGAGGTGGTCCACCTCTAACACCACCTTATTCGCTTGAACTTGAATCTGCAAAAGCACATTGGAGATCACCATAGATTTATTATAAATCAAGAAGGACTGATCAACTATAGAATTAGCAAAGAAAAAAGAATTCCTTTCTTTCCATATCCAAAATAAAATCTCCCCTCTAAAACATGCCAAATCTGGGTGAACATAGGCAAAAGTTTGGGATTGTCTCCCAAGAGGATATGTTGCCAAGTGAAACAATGGGGCCGGGAAGGAAAGAAAAAAGTATGGATCCAGTTCCAGGTAGTTTGAGCTTTGGGACAAAACCAAAAACATGCATAATCATTTCTAGATGCCCACAGAAGGGGAATTTGGGAGCTAGAATCCCAATTTGAACAAGATGGGCCCCGATAGGAAGGCCTTGGTGAAGAATACACCACAGAAAATGAGCAATTTTGGGCTCAACACATATAGTCCAAACAGTCTCAAACCGTCTGCCCCAGACAGATGGGGTGGCATTAATTCCCCAACAAGTATTAAGTTTTCCACCATGGGAAAATGGGGTGAGAGCCACCAATATAGCCTTTGTTGGCTTTATAGTTACAGAAAGGGGTATCAACATACCACTTCCAGTCTATCCACCAAGGGCGAGAAGAGTGCACAACAATCTTATGTAGCATGTGATCGGAATAGAATTGATCACAATATTGAAAGTATCCTGATCCTAGTTGGAGAGCCGAAACAAAGTTTTAAACTCGGCCAAGCAAACCAAGATTGCTTGTCCTTGCAGAAAAAATCCTCGATGGTATGAATTCCACGTTTGAAGAATTTGAGCACGGAGATTCCTGGACCTCTGCAAGGCATTGATCTTGGGATTGAAAAATCAGCAACCACCAGAGAGATTGCTGGTTGAGAGATAGCCCATTGTGAAAGCCATCCCCTTTCCATAAAATCTAGGGTTTGACACATTCCCAGGCTTTCCAGATACTTTTAAGCATGAAGGTGCCTACAATTTTGACAGGCACATAGAGTGATGAGAAAATTGACAAACCCTAAACCTTTCCATGCAGGATGACCATAAGGAGAGCCTTCTAGAGATGCCATGTCGTATGAGAACTTTCTAAGCTTCTGGCCGACTAGTGATGCTTCTAATAATCCACTTGGCACAAAGAGCTTGCCCTTGGTGCTGAATGTGGATAAGCCCAAGGCCTCCAGAATTGCGAGGTAAGCAACATATATCCCAAGTGACACGATGAAAACCTTTTCCAGTAGAAGCATTAGCCCATAAGAAATCTTTGAGCAATTTTCCAGATTTTGGATGGAGGCTTTGGAAGGCACCCAACAAGACAAGTAGTAAACATGGGTGGCCGCTAAAACTTTGGAACAAATTTGGAATTTTCCAGCCAGAGATAAAGGTCTAGTGAGCCAATATTCCAATTTTTTCCACCCATTGAATGACATAATGCCATAGATCATCGGGAGGCTTGAAAAGCAAAAGGAATACCAAGGAATTTGAAGATCTCACCATGTTGAAGAATTTTCCAATCATATGTGGCAAGCTAATCCAATGCAGAAGGAAGGATTGCCTGTAGCATTGAGTTTTTGCCATTGAATGGAGGAACTAGAAGCTAGGCAGAAAGTATCCAAGCATTGCATGGCATTACGAATGTTACTTTCATCCTCGATAAGCATAAGGAATGAATCATCCACAAAATGCCCATTGAGGAGTTGAGAGGTGGGCTCAAGAGCAACGATATTCCATGAACAAGACCTTGAGTTTTGGCATGGGCTAAAAGATAACCAAAGCCTTGCCACCAACACATAAAGTGTAGGGGCTAGAGGACAATCTGTTTGATAGACTGGAAAATCCCAAAGGGCTCCAAGCTAAGGCCATTGATAGATATTTGAGCAGAGGCATCCAAAGAGCATATTGATGGATTGAATAAAGATGGGGCCAAAGCCAAGGGCCTGAAGCATGGTGAGGATGAAAGGCCATTCAATCCAATCATAGGATTTCTCAAAGTCAATCTTGATAAACATAACAGCCTGGTGAGATTTGTGGGCCCATTCCATGCCTTCCCAAACTGCGATGATATTATCCAGGATGAAGCATCCTATGTATGAAGCTGTTTGCTCTTGCTGAATAATAATAGTAGGCAATAAATTGCGTAATCGCAAAGCTAATGCTTTGGCAATGATTTTTAGAGACGTTCAATAGAGTAATTGACCACCAACAAGTGATTTTCTTAGGATCTCCTTGCTTAGGAATAAATTTGATGTTCCCCTTGTTAATGCCAGGCCCTAGGGATTGGTTGTGAAACCCTTCAAGATAGACCTAATAGAGGTCTTTCCCGACGGAATCCCAGAGAGTTTTATAGAATTCACAGGGAATCCATCGTAGCTTGGTGCTTTATCATTAGCCATTTGCATAGTGGCTTCATGAAGGTCTTCAATAGTGAGCATTATTTCGTAGAGCACCTTCGAACCTCTAAAAGCTTACGAGGCACAACCCCAAAATTGGTCAAGAGTGGCCCGATGAGCTTCGGAGGGTGGCTGAGCTTGGAAAATGAGCTTGTAATGTCGCACAAAAGCTTGCAACATAAGTTATGGGTTAGTGATTTGAGCTCCGTTATCCATGATAGCTCGGATCTGTTGAGAAGGCTTTCTGGCTCAAGAGAGAGAAAAATTCTTTCGAGACCCGATCTCCAACCTTGAGCCATGCATTCAGCCCCATTTAAGAACCTCTAACATTATAGTTTTCCGCAATTTGGATTTGATGCCAAAGAGTTGCAACTTGTAGTTGCAGAGTGTCAGAGAAGGGATCACCTTGAAGTGCCACCATCGCTCAGCTGAGAGTTGAGGTGTTAACGGTGTATGAGTGGTGCCAATTTTGGCCAACTGTGACCGTAGATTCTAAGAAATCTAGTAGTCCGAGTTAGCACATCTTCCCACCAAAGTAACCAATTGGCCTGCATAGGTGGATGAAATCACTGATAGTGACTGGGTCGTGGAATTAAATTCCAAATCCGCTTGATATGATTGATGGTGGGGCCATGTTGCATCAAGGCAGTATTAAGAAAGAATTGGCCTTTATGACAAAATGGGTGTGCATCATGCCAACAGATATAAAATCGTATAGGGAGTGGTCCGAAAGGACAAAGTCAGGCATAACCTCCATTGACATGGAATAAATGCTATCAAACTCAAAAAAGTTTTAGCTGACAACATGGCCTGTCAAGCCGTTTAAGGACGTGATCTGTCCCTCCATGAGATTGGACCACGTGTACCAAGCTGCAGAGGTGGGAAAGCAAGATGCGTTGGGATCAAAGAATCTAAATTTATTTTGCATGAAGTACCACACTTCCCTTTCACCAGTTTCCACCTCATAGGCAGGTGGCCACATTTATCATTTGGGTTTTCAATCATATTAAAGTCTCCACTTATAACCCAGTATGCATCGGGAATGGAGTTGGCTATCCACCGCCACAGATCGGCCCTTTCGCCCATCATTAGAGGTGTAAATATTAATGAGCCCAAAAGGGTGACCCTCAATATTAAAGAGGACCCATATAACACGGTTGGTGGGGTCGATTCCATGGTCAATTAATAAAGGCCACCATTTAGGGGAAAAAAGAGAAATTAATCCCCCATGCCCTACTTCATGATTGCTACAGAAAGCCAAGTTGTCAGGCCAGATGGATTTACAAACCATCTGCAACTGAAAACCTATAATTTTAACTTCTGCAAAACATCCAGATTTGCACATCGTTGCCGAGTTTCACGCACTACATACTTACGACAAGAGTCTGTGAGACCCCTAACATTCTAGGATAAACAATTCATGGGAAATATTGGTCAAGAGCCATATCCCCATCCTCCAAGCCCTTAAGGGCATCATATTGATTATGCAAGAAATGAGTAGCATTATGTTGTAAAAATCCTGCAGATCAATTTTTTTTTCATTCAACGATACTCAATGTTGTATTCCGCTTCAGTGGAGTCCACATTACGTGCTGGGCTATGGTCCCGAGAGATGCGAGGTGGACTTCGAGGTCATTTGGAAGCCCTTGTGAGTTGCTTGGAAGTAGCAGAGGAATTGAATGTGAGATGGGGATGTGAGAAACATAATTTTTCTGGTCCATGAGAACCGATGCCACAAGGGGCATGCTAGAGTATTTTGGTAATGGGGTAGCCGATATGGCCGTAGTAGCTGGCTCCTTAAGCTTAAAGCAATGAATTGGTTCCTTAGCAGCAACTATAGGCTCCTTGGCTGGAATATTGTGATAATGTTCCTTAACAGCTGGTTCACGATGGCCATGGGAGCCAGAGGCTTTGGATTTTGGGCTTTGTTTTTATTTTCCAGACTCCGGCCACTTGCCAACATTCTCCGGGGGTTTGACTAGATTGGGTGCATTTTTTTATAGGCGGCTACGGGGGACATAAAGTGGACAATCTCTGATCTTGTGATCAGACGCTTGACAACGAAAGCAAGTATTGGGAATATTTATATACATGACCCACTTTGGGAGTAGTGTTTATCACCCATTTGAATATCCACAAATTCCTTGAGGTCCTGCGAGAGATCAATCTCAATGCAAACTCGCTTCTGGGACAAGCATGGTAAAACTTATCAGTTTTCAGAAAACTACCCGCCCAAGTAAAGTGGCGATTTGTGGCAGGAAATGAACGCATGATAGAGGAAGACCAAGAAATTTAATCCACACCGACACTTTAAGGGTGGTATATTCAGATACCACAAAGTCCTTATGCCAGGGTGTTAACACAAGCAGTGAGTTATGACATACCAAGTGGCTTGCTTGGCCAAAATGTTGGGCACATTTGTAGGGTCGAGAAATGAAAAAGAAAGAAACCCTTGGTCATGTTTTGGACACTATCCAGTGGACCCCATGAGGGGTCCAGACTGTGTTAGCCCAAGATTTAAGCATGCTTTCAGAGGGGATTTGACCCAAAAATACCCAATGAGGAAAAATTGTTCTAACCATTGACATGCAACATTAAATTTAGGAATGGGCGAAAAACATCCGGAGGAGAGAGATTACCTCGTGAAAAACCTTCAAGACAAATTTCCTGGGACGCTTCACCGGCGGTGCCATTGCTCGCTCCACTATCTCCTACCGTGGTTGAAACAACTAGGTTTGAAGATGGCGAGGTCATTTTATAGGGGATGCCCAGAGGGAGAAAAACCTAGGAGAGACTATAGCAATTAATTTTTGTACTTCCCGCAAAGGCCGTAGTATGACGATTAGATGGGGGAAACACTAGAAGAGCCGACTCTAGTTTTGTCCTAGAGTTGCAGAGCATTTTTTAGGTTGAAATCTCAATGACCTCAAGAATTAATTTTTAGATGTAGATATCTCAACTTCTAGATTTCACCTTGGCATGATTTTAGAATCAGTCATCTCATGAAGTCCTTGTTTCGATGAGTGCTCTTGACTCCCCTATATCAATTCATTACCTCTAAGTTTTCATTGCGGTGACACATTTGGATATACCTAATTCTTATCTCCACTAGCCTCTCTTTGATCCCATAGTGAGACCACCTCCATAGATTCTACCTTTGGTTTTGGTACCTCTTTTTATTTCTTTACCTCTTTAATTATCCTTGTTTCCTTAGGTCTCACACACATTGCATTCACAACTTCTTGCTTGTATCTCACCACTTTGCACCTTTTTCCATGTCCATGATCTATGACACCTTTCTTTCACTTTTCACAACACACTACCTCATTTCAGTACCTTTGGCCAAGCCATTGCCCATGGGTGATGATGTTAGCATTTTTTTCCTCTTGGCCAATGTCATCGCCCATGGGCGATGACATCCTATATATACACCTTTGTTTGAAATTCATAAGAAAGGAAAACAAAATCATTCGAACTTCCATTTGCTCTACTTTTTTTCTCCATCTTCACATTTGCTCACCTAGTTCTTGGTTCATCTTACACTTTTCTTGGATTGGATTAGACACTCTTCTTCTTGAATGGTTTGTTTTCACTATTAGATCACTTATATAGTGAGTCTAGGACATGAATGATGTTACCCTTCTCCACCTAATAACGATTCTCTCTTGTTATGTTGCTTCTTTGGAGAGATAGATGCATCAGTGACCACCTTACTTGGTACAAGGTGAGTTCTCTAACCATTGTTTTTTCATTTTTCATAGATAAGTTCATCTTCTTCCATCATTATTCTATGTTAGCTTAGTGTTACATATGTTTGGATGTTAATTAGCATAGTAATCTTATTCATGATCATCTCCTTAGCTTTACATTACTTTCATTTCAGTTATATTATGCATGTTTGTCTTATCTATTATTGATCCATACCTCTCCTCACCCAACTACCGATATATTAGTAGGTTTCTCTCCTTTATCTTGACTACGGGCCTTAGAAACCCTAGGTTGACCTAGTGTAGGGATTACTACACTATGGATATGCGACCCTAGTGCTCATTGTAGCCCCTTTAAATCTATCCATTGTATGTCGGTTCATGTGTGTTTCTTACTCGTTTCCTCGATACCCTTGTAGAACAAATGATTTAGGAATGCAAGCTATTGAGATACATTATTGGCATGCCATACAAAAGAGACATTTGAAAAGTTATGTGGATTATTGAAGAGGTGTTTGTGCATGGCTGTAATTATGATGTGTAACAAAAATAATTCTAGTGATAAGTAACTACAATAGAACCGAAAGAAACTAGTAGGAACAACACATGTACAAAACACATAAACAACATCAATGCAACCAATTATAATCAATGACATACAAGATCATATAGAATGATTTTTAGGACTAAAAACATGGGACACCCACAGTGTCACAAGACAATCATGGTATATAGGCCTCGTAAACAAGAGAAAATAATTACAAACAAGATAAGCATGATGCCAAAAACATGGGACAACCATGATGTCACAAGAAAATCAAGGAACACATTCCACAAGAAAGTAAAACAAGCAAACAGTAACACATACAAGCATGCATACATCAAACCAAAGTGTCAAAACATGATAATATGAATTGTAAGCTAGATAGATGAGGTATTTGAAATAAGACATGTCAACGCTACGAGAAGACACATGTTAGTCTTGTTTGGATGAATATAAGCAAGTACACAATGTATATAATTGAGTGTAAATGAGGAAGTGAAAATGAAATATAATAGAACAATAACACTGTAGGATGTGGAGGATTTCCCCAAATGATGAGAATGTAAGGAGACATGAGTGCTCCTATAACCATGTATCAATTTGTATATCTTGCATCCAACTCAATATACCAGTGAACGCATGTGTGTAAAGAAATAAAACATGTTATCTATCAAACCAAAGTGACAAACAACATGTGTAATTTAAATTGTTAACAACTCAAATAAAATGCATAGTCCTGATTTTGTGTTTTTTACAAATATATGAATGTTTTTTTATTTATCACAATGCATAACTATGTACAAAATATGTGAGTAGCAAAAGAGCTAACCAATAAAAACCTCCTGAGGAGGTGAAGGAGCTACCATAGAAGATGGAGATTCAAGCCTCAATGACAATTCAAATACTTGTGGGAGTATAGTAGTAACATGTTCCAAAGAAGGCTTAATATATGTAAAACTAGCATGCACGGAGCGGTGTTGATGCGGTGGACTAGAGGAATGAGTGTGACACCCACTGAAGGGTATTGAAAAGCTATGGGGGTATCATTTGCACTAGAGGACCGACAAAACTCTAGGGGAGTGAGCATGGTGAGAAACAAATCCTAGGATGAAAATCCTATGAGGAGGCCTAGAGTCATGAGATGTAGAATGTTTAACTAAATTCCTACTAGGAGACCTAAGAGGATCAACATCAACAGAGGAATTATGTGCAACAAGGAGCTTATGATAATATGCATAATTGTAACTAGAGTGTAGGACTCACCGGCCTAGTGAGAAACATAGAAGCACTAGAGAAATTGTTCACAATAAAAGACTTTTTGTAGAGACAAGGAGAAGGGACTGTAGAAGGATAACTAGGTGCGGTGGAAGGGGTAGCCTCAAAGTGAATATTTCTAATCCCGATAACATGTTGATTGTGGATGAACTTAACACATTGATGTATAATCGAGGGAATGGCCCTAAGAGTACGTAACCAAGGGATACCTAACCGTAAGGCACCAAAAATGAGAGTATATGTGAGCAATAATGAAGGTGATGTAGTAATAGAACCAATAGTGATGGGTAGAATAATGTGGCGGTATCAAGGATTTACATACAAGAAAATATTGTGTGTATGAATACCCAAATATTAAATCAACATGAAAAAAAAGCGCCTTTATTGTGTGGGTCGACCAAAACCCCGTATGGGTTTGTGATTAATAAAAACATGAATAAACAATATATCTGAAATAAACATAACATCAATATCAAAATAATCAAAGTTGATGATCGAGAGAAAAATAAAATGCATGATTAATTGTGTTAATCATTACATCCAAGGGGTGATCATAAGAGGGTGGTGGAGGCACCACATGATAAGCATTATGTACATCCAGAAGAATATTTTGTAGTGTCATGATTAGGAAGTGGATCATTGAATATTTTTAGCTTAACATTATCATTGGTTGGCTTAGAAGCTTTAATGGGCTCATCCCATTCAATAGCTTGAGAATCTATAAGATCTTGAATAACATGGTGAAGCTTTAAGTAGTTGTTTATAGTGTGCTCAACACATCAATGATAATCACAATGAGCATTAGAATTTAACTTCTATATCAACCTCAAATGGTGGAGGAAGAGATATGATATTTCACTTAAGAAATTATTTCAATACAATGTGAGGAGGACTTGCAAGTGAGTGAATTGATGATGCATACAGTGAGGATGCAACTTAACAAGTTACGGGATAACATTTCTAGTATATTTATAAGAATAGTTGACCTTATTAGGCTTGCTTTTAAATGTGGGTTTTCTTGTAAATGTAGCAACGGATATGGGAAAAGAGCTGGTAGTGTACTTGAGTTTGTTCGTATGTAAAAACTTAGCCTCTTTCTCTTTCAAGGTATGACATAGATGATTGAAAGATTGAAACTTATCAAACATGACTAAATCTTAAAAATGGGTTAATAATCTTTGAGATAATAGGTCTTGAAATTCATTGTCGACTAAGAGATTATTCATTTTGATAATCAAAGTCTTATAACACAACACATAAGCATTAAGAGGTTCAGTTGATCCTTGTCGTATTTGATCCAATTGTGCATAAGAAATTATGTCCTCAATATTGATAGAGCCAAAAATAGATTTTCTAAAAAAAAGTGCACCAAGAGAATGAGTGGGAAGAAAATAAAACCACTGTAATGAAAATTCCTTAAGAATTTGTTGGGTTTCAGAATGGAACATGGGTTAAAACCACAGTCAGGGGACAACAAGTCCCTCCTCTTTAATGGGAGAGGTTCCCTTATTGAAAGCAAGAAAAACAAATGTACAGATATACAACTCTCAATGTTTGGACCTTGATATTTTGGAATGTTTTCATACTTAAAAGATTATCAATCAGAAGGAATGGAAGAATAAAGAGATGGGAGAAGGAAGAAAACAACAATGATTTTGGGAAATATAGATAGCAGAGTATCTCCCTACTCACATTGAACCAAGAAAATATAGAAAAGGATCAATTACTTCACCACCGATGCAAATCTACAGACACAAAGTTCTAAAGATTACATAGACCAGAACACAAAGTTTCTATTGAATGCAAAACAAATGATCCATTGAATCAAGCCAGGAGAGAGAGATATAACAAAGGAAAATAAGAAAAGAAAGCACTTCTATATTGAATTACTTCAAAATTTACAACCTTCCCAGAAAACCAGAATCCCTTTTCCATGGCCAAAACCATGTTCTTATAACAATTCGTATACATCCATACTTTGTCCCCAAGAAAAGAATATCCAAAAGGAATAATTTTTGTTGCAAATCCACTTTTGGAAAGTGACATGAAACAAACGCACTCATGAAAACTAGAGGTTCAAAAAGGTGAATATTTCAGGTGTTCAGCATGATTACTTTAGCGGGGGCATCTCATGATTTTCTTCTTTATGTGGTCCTACCATTTCACCTTTTAACCACTTTCATAGCACTCAAGTGCTTACTGGTAATTTTCCCCTTTTTATCGCATATGCCCGATAAACTTCATTTTCTAATGATCAAACTTTACATCTCTTCAAACTTATCGATTTGGCTCTACATAAACCAAAAATGCATCTCATGGAGAAACAACAAGAATACAGAGAAAAAGAATGAAGAATGATCCATTTTTGCATTTTTAAAGCTCTGGTTCGTTAATGGCATTAAAAACCAGATGAGTGCATTTGGCTATCTTTTCCCCCTTTTACCTTCAAATTTGGACCCTACACATGGCAAGATCTAAGCAACGATGGCCTTGGGGAAGAAATCTGCATTTCCTGACATTTGGGAGAAAAAGCATGATTTCTCATTTTGCTCTCCGCCCCCCCAGCCTCCGCCAAAATCCGGACACATGGCGCCATCTGAGTGGTTGAGGAAATGCGGTTCAAATATGCCATTTAAACTCTTTTTAACAAAAAGCTCAAATTCTCAAAACCTCCACCAACCCCGCTTTGAATTTTCAATGTGAACATGTGGCACACCATGATTGGAAAAAGGGGTCATGGCTCAATTTGCAACATTTTAACCCTTTGGTGAAAAAGGCTCAAATTCTCAATTTCCCTGCAGCCCATTGCTCTTATTTCACTTCATTCTTGGCATCACATGTGACTGGTTGGGAATGCGCTTTAGTTTTATATTTTATCCACTTTTGAAAAGGGGAAAAAATCCAACTTTTCCCCAAAAGTCCATGCCTCCGCTATTCCATGCCTCCGTCATTGAATTTTCAACATAGGCCACTTGTCCCTTTCTAATTTGTTGTGGGCCTCAACTTAGAAATTTTCCATTCGCATAAGTGGGGCCGTGGGTCATTTTAGAAATTTTTTCCCTTCCACCATAATGCCTTAGAGAATAAAATGGATCCATCACCTCAAACTTCCGCCAAAACTACTCCAGCCAATCAGTGGACCAGCGGGATGCGGGGTAAATCTAACATTTGTTCCAAAATCACCAAAAGTGATAAGTTCAAAAAGGAACCCACCCGGCCACATCCAATGGGAAAAAATGCGTAGCTTCACCTTTCCGAGCAAGAATTTGATGGGGAAAAGAATGTAGGAAGTTATAGAAACAGAAATGCCATTTTTGCTCCCGATGAAGAATTTCTTTCTCTGTAAAAGGTTAAAAAAGAGATGCAAGGTCCCATGCATTCTAAATGCATAAAAGAAGAACTAAAATCATTTCCCATCCATTGAAAATAGGTAAAACATTTTAATGGCAACAGAGATCGAGGAATTTTGATTTAAAACGCCATGGGAAATGAAAACAAGCATCCGAGGAGTTTAAAACATGAATTTATTCTATGGCAGAGGCTCCAATTTTCATGAAATTAGATTCTAAAGGGTGGGGGGAAAATTGAGAGGACAATAATCGGCTCCTTTTTGGGGATGATTTGGCGAGAGGAAAGAGGTAAAATCAAGAACTTAGAGAATTTTATGGGTAATCGATCAATCGGTGTCTTAGCCAAAAGGAATGGGCAATGGAGTAAAAAGAATCAATACCAACATAAAGAGAACACAAAAAGGAAAGTAATTTTTGAAAACAAGGAAAGAAAAACCTATACAAAAATGTATAGAGGGACTATATATTATGGAAAATGACAAGTGAGCATGGGAATCTACAAGGAATCTTCTCACAACCACCTCTAAGGTCATGCCGAGATCCCGGTGGGGATGGAATATGCATGGTTCATGCAAACAAACTAGTTAAAAGGACCAACTCATGTCTTCAAATTTACATAGTGAAAAACTATCAATCTAAAAAGAAGGCCCTCCTAACTCTTGATCGGGTGATAGATCAATCGTCAGGATGATATCTCAATAGGCTCCAATCAATATAAAACTCCATCGCCTTGATTTGGTCTATGGGTTGTGGAATACGCCTAAAATAACCTAGGATAGTTTCATGTATATCTCCGTATAGGGTCATAGGGTGGATGATGGGTATAATACTCTGGACGGGTGATTATCTAAGTCCAAAGAAATTAGCTTTGTTAACAAGCCACGTCTAATAAGGATAACCTTAGTGTGATGATGATAGGTGGAAGTGGAGTGGATCTCAATACTAATGTGCGTAAGACTAGCATCTATATCCATTGACAACTAGGCTCGTTGAATTATTGAATAAGTATGGATGTACAATCACTAGGAGAAGTGGACACTTAAGGTACTCCAAAACTAGTATGGTCATGTAATTGAAATAGTCCCAATCCAAGTAGTATCCAATAGTCATATGCCTTCTTGACCTCTATCATTCAAATTGAATAATTGTGTGATCTTCTCGAGTATCTCACATCCGTTGCTTGCCAAACCTAAATTCTTAAGCTAGTATCTATGTCACAAGTGTGAGAGTGTCTCCTGTAAATAGCCTGTCATGGGACCAAAGGATCACAACCGAATGTTTTCTCTCTTTCGTGCCCTTCTAGCATAGCTGGATATTTATCTAGAGTAATTTGTAATTGGCTGATTTGACCAAAACGTGTGTGCTTGGTCGTCTTCATGTTTAACCCGCCAACCGTGAGCCCTCAAAGTAGTAGAGGGCAAAATCATGAAGTGCCATGCAAAATTGTTCAAGAAGACTCACGATCCTAAGATTACTGATCTATGTTGGTTATGTGTGGTGAAGATCATGGGTCAGCACGATTGGCCTCAAAATAATGTATTCCCTGGCTCTCTAGGTCTCGTGATTGTCATACCAAAGCAACAATGTAAATCTAAATGCAAAAACAAACAAAATTAATATGTGAAATATATCTATAACATGTATAACTTCTCTATTTTTGTATTTTTCCAAATTCATCTGAATGAAATTGGAGGAGCAAATATTTTAATATATCTAGAAATTGAAAACTAACCTAATGACAAATTTAAAAACAAAACAAAGCAACCGAGTAGAAGATAGCTATCAACACCACACCCTCCCAATAGGTGAATCTATTCTAAATAACCCGATAAATATCGATCTACTCTATTTGAAAGAAATCTCGATCCTACCTCAATGAGGAATGAATCATAGTTTCTCGAAACTATCAATCCCCACAAAGGACTTCCACCGGCAATAGTGTCAAGAGTAAAATTGATTCTCAAATAAAGTGGTTGGCTATATAAATTTGATATGCTTCTAACTAGAACTTTGCACTCTTCAGCTAGAACATGGATGTTTGTGATCAACCATACGAAATTGAAATCCATGGTGTGTGTGGTTTTGTCCTTTAGTAATCTGATCTCCTCATTCCTTCGTGCTCACATGGATCCGTTTAAAAGTATGTAATGTATAGCATTCAAATGAGTAGATTTTGGAACAAAGACAATTTTTAATGCAAAACCTTAATACAATGTGAGTAGGAGAGGGATAGCCTAAGAGTACAGAGCTTGGCTTATGCAATTCTTAATAGATTTATTACGAGTCATGCAACATAAAACGTCCGAACTTGAAACTATCCTATTTGACGAAGAAAAACCTACAACTTTAATGGCTTCCTACAAAGAAAATTAAGTGCACCCATTTCAATGGATTCGCATGAAGTAATGAAACATTTGCAAAGATGGATATGTGGCTTTCTAATAAAAATAACATTAACTAAGCATGCAATGAACTAAACTATGAATTAAGCAAAAATAAAAAGACAATAACCAAGGGTAAATGAGATGCATCGAGAGGTAAATTTGAGGGGCCAAACTTGGAGCACAAGCCAACTATTTATAGCTTTTGCATTCACCCAAAGGTAAAAACCAAATTGATCTCTTAAACCATAAACAAAGCCAGGGAACACTATTATTCGATGGAACCAGATCATTAATGCAAGCACAAAGGCGGAAAAAAAGTAGGTACCATTGAAATTTACATGAGTCATTAAAAGAAAATCGAAATTTCACTGGGAAAATGCGTGAAGGAACGCCGCCATAAAGGCGGCGGTAAGATCCGCCGCCCAAAACTATCCAAAGGGCGGTGGTTTGGTCATACAAGAATAAAACAAAATAAAGAGCACCCGGGTAAGGGGACAACAAAGCACACAAGAAATAAGCGAGGCATGTAAAAATGTTAATGCACACTTGGGGAATTCCTATTTTCCAAATCCCAAGGTAAAACACCTAATCTAATTTGCGAAAGAAGACTTGTATCATCATCTATCGCTGTTACTTTGAAACCATGAAAAAGCTATAAAAAATGTACGTATAGGACCGCTAAAACTCCTAGGTTTTGAACAACTTCAAAAGATTCCCACTATAAGGAAGTGGGAGAGGAGAACCATCCATGTAATCCAAGTAAAAAGAGTTCTCACTAAATCCAAATGTCTCGATTTTAAAAGGACCAAGCCAAAGGGAATCAAATTTACCATGGTTTGCCTCGAGGTTCATGCCTTTTGTCCCAAAGAAGAACATTGTCTCCACTTGAAAAGTTTTGGGTTTAGCCTTTTTGTCAAACAAACAGAGCTTTTACCTTGAGTTGATGAGCTGATATTTTATCAACCACTTGCAATATGTCTTCATTCAACTTCTGGAGGTACATAATTCTTTTGTCCAATGAATTGGTAAAGTTGGCATCCTCAATGGCCTTCATCAAATGTAAGGTTGGTAGTTCCAATGTCACTGGCAACTGAGCTTCAACTCCATATACCACTTGAAAAGGAGACATTCCAATGGCTCTCTTAGGTGTAATCCTATCTGCCCATAAAGCATCATATAGTTTCTTATGCCAATTCCTCTGAGAGTCATTAACAAGCTTCCGAACAATGGTGACCAAGTTCTTGTTAGTTGATTCTGCTTGCCCATTCCCTTGGGGATAGTAATCTGAAGAGTGGGCAAGGGAAATGCCATAGCCATAGCAAAAATCCATCATCTCAGAAGAAGAAAAATTGGAAGCATTGTCAATGACAATCTTTTTTGGTATCCCAAACCTTATTAAGATGTGCTCCTTGATGAAGTTGCATACTACTTCAAAAGTAGTACTTTTAACTAGAATGGCTTCCACCCACTTGGTGAAATAATCAGTGGTAGTCAAAACATGAGTATGCCCTACACTTGAAGGTGGATTGAGTGTCCCAATGAAGTCCAAACCCCATTGTTGAAAAGGTTCCTCAATCACCACTGGTTTGAGAGGTAAAGCAACCAATTTGGGTCTTCCAACAAAGGTTTGACATGCTTCACACTTGCCTACCCACTTTGATGCATCTTTGAATAAGGTAGGCCAATAATACCCAACACAGAGGATTTTGTGGGTCAGTGACAATAGAAGAGAAATGACCTCCACAGGCCTGGTCATGAAAGGATGAGAACAATTTCTTTTGTTGCTCTTTGTCAACACATTTCAAAAACCTTCCATCTATCCCTCGTTTGAACAATGCATTTTCCCACAACACATATTGCACAGAACCTTAATTTGATGGCTCTCTTATCCTTGGAACTCAAATGGGATGGACATTCTCCATAAGTAAGAAAGTGTGCAATGCCAACATACCATTCATCAGTTGAGCTGAGGAAAAGAACAATAGGGATATCAACTTCCTCCTTGACAATTTGGCATCAACTCCTTCAGCAATGAGTTCACATAAGCCCTTTCCTTGAACTAGCTTGGTGGGTTTGATGTCAAGATCATACTCCTGAACTTTGGCTACCCAATTGCCTCTCTTGGTTCCAAATTCTTGTTGTGTAAGAATGGATTTAATAGTTGTATCAGGCACAAGCACAATAGAATGAGAGTTGAGGATGTAAAAATAAACGCTTCACAACTTTGACCACTGCAAAAGCATGTTTCTCCATCATGGTGTACTTCATCTCATGGGATTTCAAAATATAACTCATGAATGCTATGGGGAGTTCATGACCTTCAACATTCTCCTGGGTTAACACAACAGCTAGAGTACTTTCAATAGCATAACAATAGATAATGAAGTCCTTTCTATAATCAGGGCATGCCAAGATTGGAGTCTTTGCTATAGCTCTCTTGATGTCTTCAAATGCAACCTTTCCTTTAGAGGACCAACCAAAAGTCTACTTCCCTTTCATCATGTGGGCTATGTTCAAAGTAAGTTCAACAAAATCAGGTATGAATCTTCTTAAGAAGTTGATCTTGCCAAAGAAAGAGTGCACACCCTTCTTGCTTGTGGGGAGAGGGATCTGCTGAATCATCTGGACTCTTTCTGGATCAATCTTGATTCCCTCCTTGGAGACAATGTGTCCCAATAATTTTCCCTTAGTGACACAAAAGATATATTTCTTGGGATTCAAGGAGATGCCATGCTCTCTACACTTTTGGAGGACAGTTTCAAGGTGTTGGAAATGATCAGCTCTGGTTTTTGAAAACACAGTCAGATCATCAAGGTATACAACTATGCATTTTCCTTGAGGTTGCCAAAGGCTAGGTCCATTGCCCTCTGAAAGGTGGCACCAACATTGATGAGGCCAAAAGGCATTCTCCTATAAGAAAAGGTGCCCCAAGGAGTGGTAAAGGCAGTCTTATGTTGATCTCATTGCACTTACTTCTACTTGATTATATCCTGAGAATCCATCAAGCATGGACAACATTTCTGAACCTGTAACAACCTAGCAACACTTGATCCATTACGGGAGAGGATAATTATCCTTCAAAGAGGCTTGATTCAAATTCCTAAAATCAACACAAATCTAGATCTCACCATTCTTCTTCCTAACATGCACAATATTAGCAATCCACGTTGAATGGTGAATGGGGAAAATGATCTTAGCCTTTAATAAATTTTGGATCTCTTGAAAGATTGTATCAAAATTTTAGGGTTATATTGCCTCTTCTTTTTTCTGAAGGGCTTGATCCCAGGTTTTAGAGGAATGAAATGTTGCATCTCTTTTGGCTGAAAAGCCTTGAGATCATCATAAGAATATGCAAGAACATCAACATACCTTTTCAACATATTTGTTGCTTTTTCCCTCTCCTCTTGTGTGCAACACTTTCCAATGTTTACTAGCATGGGTTCATTAAGACTCCCAATGTTTATCTTTTCATAGTCAGCAGACTACTGAGCTCCTTTGGAAGTTTTGGACTTGATGTACCTATCATGTTTATCAAATAACTCTTCCAAACTTACCAACCCTTTAGGTATCTTATTACCTTTTAGTTTTATGCAGCCATCATGATCCATTTCTTCTTTGTTATCTTCTTCATTTGGGGGCACACACTCTCTAGGTAGATTTCCACTTCCTTCAAAGTACAACTGGTCAAAATTATCTCTGAGTTCAAGGAAGGAAAGCAAGTGTTGATCATCATTAAAGACCTACCAATTGTTTGCATTGTCAGGCACACTAGGCCTATGAATCATCTCAATGGTGAATTTATCTTGGGAGAAATCTGGATGAGGGATCAGTAGAGACCCCAGACAGCCAAGGAATCAGCCCTGGTGTTTCTTTCCTTTGGCATGGCTTCAATTGAAAAGGCATCAAGGAACTCAATGGAATCCCAAACCAGATTCCTGTAATGTTTCAACCTTCTATTCTTCACTTGAAAAGATCTCTAACTTGTTTTACAATCAGCTTCTACATCTCCATGAGAAAGGAGATTCTTGATCCCCATCTCTTTTTCCATGCCTAAACTAAGGATGAGAGCCTCATACTCAGCTGTATTATTTGTGTTTTCGAATTGGAGCTTGAAAGAGAAAGGGTGAATTTTCCCTTCAGGAGAAATAAGCACCACACCAACTCTAGAACTAGCTGAGGAGCAAGCTTCCATCAAATTCCAAGATCCAAATGCCATTAGGATCAAGAAACACTTCCTTAGGATGGTTAGCCTCATCTTGTGACATGATCATGTAGTTACCATGACCAATGTCCTCATAAAGTATTTGTGCCTTTGGGTCATCTATTTTTTGCATGATATATTCAGTTTGTTTCTCAGGAAGTAGCTTCTTCATTTTCCCATTCACTAGAATAAGAGCATGTGACCAATCCATCATGATTTCTCCTCCAACATTTTTGCAAAAATTTCTACTCAAGAAGGATACCAGTAGGAAGGGGGAATATCAACTACCAAAATGGTGGCTAAAACTCTCTTCTCTGGAAAAGCAACAAAGGCTACTTGTGCATCCTTGATCCTTCCAACCAATGGCACTTCTCTACTTTCCATTGAGTAACATGAACCAAAAGAATAGGGTTAGGTTAAGCCTAGGGCATGAGCTACCTTACAAGGCATCACATTATCTAAGCACTTAATCAATAACACAATTGCTGAGTTTGTGACCTATGAGGAGAGTGACATAAAATGGTTTGATCTTCCCATCAGATGAAGTGACTTGCTACCACAAGGCTTGGTTGAGATGAAGGAGAAGGAGTGGGAAAGAGACCTTTAGAACTAGGGGATGAAGGCTTGGATTTGGAGTTTACAAAGTCTACCATCTTAGCAAAGGCCTTGGGATGGGTTTGGTAGAATTCGACTCCTGAGATCTGGATCTTAGTTTTCTTGAGATGGTCAATAATGTCAAAAGAACCAGAGGTAGATGGAGCATCATTGATAGGAGTAGATGAAACTTTTGACTTATCAACTCTATCATTTGAAGGGCAAGAAGTTTTAGGAGCAAAAACAAAGGAGGAAGGGACAACAAAACTTACCTTGGGTGTGGAAGAAGTTGGAATAGGAGCTCCTCTCCTTGTAATCACTGGAATGACCATAGGAGGCTCCTTAGATCTTTTAGCAGGCTGCACCACTTTCTCCTTCTTGTTGGCTTGCTCACGAGTCATGACAACATATGATTCATTGTTCATCTCTGTAACTCTTTCTTCATAATCATCCTCTTCATCTATACCTTCAGTGGTGAGAAAATGGACATGAGATCCACTCAACTCTTCTAATTCTTCATTAGCTTCCTCTTCATGTTCTTCATAGATTTCATCTTCCTCCTCCTCATCATCAGCTCCAACACTTCACATGTTGCATTGATTGGAACTTTAACAAGTGGGCCTTCAATTGCCAATCTGGTCTGAGTAGAGGGCAACCGATTCCTAGGCTGAAATTTCTTCCTAGGAACATCCTGATAAGGAGCATGTTGGGTGAACTACTTCTTGAGAGCAATAAGATCATTAGCAATTTTCTGTACCAACTGATCTGCATTAGCTCTAGGAGAAGATGTGGAAGAAGGAGATGCTTTGGATTTGGATGAATCTCTCCTTAGCTTGCTAAACATGATCAAATCATCTTCAACATTGACAAAAATATCTGATCAACATCCAAAGTGGCAAGATTGACTCTCATAAGTGCATAGCTCACTTCATAAAGTTGGGCATTAAGGAAGAAACATTTTGAATCTGATCCACAGGGCATGTGTTTTGTGGGATCCTATTAACCAGCCTATTGAATTTGGCCAAAAATTCCCTCATGGGCTCATGTGACTCTTTCTTGATTTGAGAAATCTGGGCCAAGAGGGCATGTACATCCTCAACAGGTTTGAAACGCTGCTCAAACTAGGTCATGGTGTTCCAATTGGTGATGGATCCAACAGGAGATGATAAAACCAATCAACAACATTATCTTGCAATGTCTCCACAAAAAGTCTAATGGAGATATCCTCATGTTCAACTCTGAGAACACCACAAGCAACAATGAAGGCCGCAATATGTTCATCTGGATGAACCTTCCCATCACCTCTAGAATTTAGGGAAATTCTTTCTATTACCTCTAGGCAATTCATACAATGGCTTGGGAAGACCAAGAGGCCCAACCCTTTGGCCCCAAGGCAGAGGAGCTGCCATCCTTGGAAAGATTGTTTGGAGAGGAACTGAAACACCAACAAGAATCAAAGCATGCAAATTAGGATTGATTTGATCTTGAGGGATGTCACTCCCAAAAGTTCTGTCTCTAGCAGAAGGAGTGCTTGCAGATCTTGTTCCTCTTCTTTTCCTTGTTGATGAAGGGAGAGAGAAACCTTGATGATCTAAAAGTTGGAAATGAGGGTCTTCTTCCCCAAGGGTTCTTCTACCCTAAGTGTATCTTGGAGTCACCAGATCAAAGATGATCAAGAAGTTGTTATTCAAAAACTGGAATCCATTTGTAATGAATTCCCAACGGAGTCACCAAAAACTGTTGGGTTTCAGAATGGAACATGGGTTGAAACCACAGTTAGGGGACAACAAGTCCCTCCTCTTTAATGGGAGAGGTTCCCTTATTGAAAGTAGGAAAAACAAATGTACAGATATACAACTCTCAATGTTTGGACCCTGATATTCTGGAATGTTTTCATACTTAAAAGATTATCAATAAGAAGGAATGGAAGAATAAAGAGATGGGAGAAGGAAGAAAACAACAATGCTTTTGGGAAATATAGATAGCAAAGTATCTCCCTACTCGCATTGAACCAATAAAATATAGAAAAGGATCAATTACTTCACCACCGATGCAAATCAGACACAAAGTTCTAAAGATTACACAGACTAGAACACAAAGTTTCTATTGAATGAAAAAAATGATCCATTGAATCGAGCCAAGAGAGAGAGATATAACAAAGGAAAATAAGAAAAGAAAGCACTTCGTATTAATTACTTCAAATTTACAACCTTCCTAGAAAACCAGAATCTCATTTTTCATGGCCAAAACCATGTTCTTATAACAATTCATATACATCCATACTTTGTCCCCAAGAAAAGAATATCCGAAAGGAATAATGTTTGTTGCAGATCACTTTTGGAAAGTGACATGAAAAAAACACACTCATGAAAACTAGAGGTTCAAAAAGGTGAATATTTTAGGTGTTCAAGCATGATTACTTTAGCAGGGGGCATCTCATGATTTTCTTCTTTATGTGGTCCTACCATTTCCACCTTTTAACCACTTTCATAGCACTCAAGTGCTTACTAGTAATTTTTCCCCTTTTTATCGTGTATGCCCGATAAACTTCATTTTTTGATGATCAAACTTTACATCCCCTCAAACTTATCGATTTGGCTCCATGATAAGCCAACAATGCATCTCATGGAGAAACGACAAGAATACAGAGAAAAAGAATGAAGAATGATCCATTTTGCATTTTGCAAAGCTTTGGTTCGTTAATGGCGTTAAAAAATAGATGAGTGCATTTGGCTATCTTTTCCCCTTTTACCTTCAAATTTGAACCCTACACATGGCAAGATCCAAGAAACGACGACCTAGGGGAGAAATATACATTTCCTGACATTTGGGAGAAAAAGCATAGTTTCTCATTTTGCTCCACCCTCCCGTAGCTCCACCAAAACCGGACACATGGCATCATCTCGAGTGGTCGAGGAAATGCGGTTTAAATATGCCATTTAAACTCTTTTTAACAAAAATCTCAAATTATCAAAAACCTCCACCAGCCCGCTTTGACTTTTCAACATGAACACATGACACACCACGATTGGAAAAGGGGTTCGCGGCTCAATTTGCAACATTTTAACCCTTTGGTGAAAAAGGCTCAAATTCACAATTTCCCCCAGGCCCGCCATTCTGATTTCATTCTTCAACACATGGCATCATGTGACTAGTTGTAGGAATGCGCTTTAGTTTTATATTTTATCCACTTTTGAAAAGGGGAAAAATCCAACTTTTCCCCTAAAGTCCATGCCTCCGCCATTGACTTTTCAATGTAGGCCATGTGTCCCTTTCTAATTTGTTGCGGGCCTCAACTTAGAAATTTTCCCTTTGCATGAGCGGGGCCATGGGTCATTTTAGAACTTTTTGCCCTTCCACCATAATGCCTTAGAGAATAAAATGGATCCGTCGCCCGAACTTCCACCAAAACTGCTCCAACCAATCAGGGACCGGCGGGGATGCGGGAAAATCTGACATTTGTTCCAAAATCACCAAAAGTAATAAGTTCACAAAGGAACCCGCCCGACTACATCCAATGGGAAACAAATGCGTAGCTTCACCTTTCCGAGCAATAATTTGATGGGGAAAAGAACGTAGGAAGTTGCAGGAAATGGGAAAATGCCATTTTTCCTCCCGATGAAGAATTTATTTCTTTGCAAAAGGTTAAAAAAGAGAGATGCAAGGTCCCACGCATAAAAGAAGAACTAAAATCATTTTCCATCCATTGAAAATAGGTAAAACGCTTTTAACGGAATCGATCGAGGAATTTGATTAAAAACACCGTGGGAAATGAAAACGAGCATCCGAGGAGTTTAAAACACAAATTTCTTCTATGGCAAGGGCTCTAATTTTCACAAATTTAGAATCGAAAGGGTGGGGAAAATTGAGAGGACAGCAAACTTTGAGGAAATATATTGGTAAGAAAGATGTCATTAGAAGCATAATTGAAGCAAGAAACATGGAATGAGAGAAGATACTCAGTAAGATCCCCTTTGCCATCATAGATAGGAAATTTAGGAGCAACAAAACCAATAGGTAATGAATAAGAAACCACTTCGAGTGCAAGGGGATTGTGAAGTAACTATGTAGAATCAATAGTGTTAGAAGAAGCGATGCACCTTGTTGCAATTGTAATATTTGTTCTTGTAAAGTATGAACAAGGGATTCAAGAGCTTGTGTGCTAGAAGAAGATACATGTGAACCATGAGGAGTAGATATGGGATGTGTGGTGAAAACTTTATCAGAATATGCATAGATACATTTGGAATTGATAGGTGAGATGCACCCAAAGGGATAGATACATTTGATGAAGTTTGTCACGAAACTTAGACACAAATTGAAATTGGTCAATATCCATAGTGTTATTATCATCATGGAAAAAGTCATTAGATTCTCACTATAAGTGTCAATATCATGAAGTGTGACCTCGTTAACTTAGTCTAGGATGGAAAGATTTCTAGAAATATGCATTGGAGATGAGGCCATAAAATTATGATGTTTGTGAAGAAGAGGGGAAAGCTCAATATGCTCAATGGGTTGCTTAGCAAGGCAAAGACTATGTTAGAAGGGCATAGATAGAAATAAAGCATAGGCAATCTTAAATAAGATAAGATGATGAAGAAAGAATAACAACACAATCCTAGGGTTTTCATATCAACATACCTAATACACAAAGAACTAAAAAGGTCATATATTAGGTTAAGGATTCAATCAAAATAAGGTTCACTAAAATATATAACCCTTAATTAAATTTTAGGTCAATTTAATTAGGTGTAGATTAGAATAGAGTTGATTTACAAATCTTAAAAAGATGATACAATACAAATACTAATTCAGATTTGTAACTTAGATCAAATAGGAAGAATTTACATAAACCAATTAATCTAACAAACAATTAAAAGCACAAAATGGAGGTATAGAAATAGTTAGCTGATTTCTAATTATTTCTAGAAATATGGGAATATGCAAAAGAGAAATAGGGAAATCTAAACTTGAGTAACCCTTGTAATTGTAACTGGAACTGGAACTATAACTGAACCTAGGTTAGGACCACACCGTCAATTCATGACCATGTCGTAGGGTCTATACCCTTATGTGGGGTTTTATACCTACTTTAAATCTACCTCTACAAATTTCTAGGTTTCTCACCTTCTTAGATTTTTTCATCGTTGTCAAACCCTATTTTTCACACATATAACAAAGCTCTCTAAATAGACTAAACATATCCTCAAACCCTAGACATGGATGAAGAGTCATGTAAAAAAACATTAGAAGGGTTGTTGTTACCCTAGTGCACCATCGAGATTGGAAATACTCTGAAGAGGCCTCAAACTGTAGATCATTCTCCACCTAGCATGTGATATTTAGATAGATCAATCAAATTTGGCAATTACTTTGACCATGCTTGCTTTGACTTTGCTCTTGCTAAAAACTTGGAGAGAGGATGTTTGAATGCTTGTAGATGAGAGATATGGATGCCTTGACCTAGTTTTTAGCTTTAGAACTGATGTGGGTGTTTCCCTAGTGAATGTAGATGTGCAATTTCAAATTCAAGGAGCTTTAGATGATTTTTTGTAAGTTTATGAATTGAGTTCTCTAGTGCATTTCCTTAGGAGTTCCATTAGAAAATGAGGTATTATTTACTTTCTTATATAGGGTTTCATATATTATTTTCTAAGAAATTTCGAGCCATATAAATTATAAGACCAAATGATATATGTCATCTAAAATGTATTTGGAAGACATGTCAGTCTAAGATCGTATAAAGAGGTCAAGGTCATATGCTATGGTCATGGCCAATTTGTGCAGCCACGACCAGAGCCAAAAACATGCCAAATGAAGTTTGGAGATGATAGGATAATTTTTCTATATTGATTGTGTGCATTTTATTTCCAAGATGTGTCAACATGTCAATGTGCAAGGATAAATGGAGCTCGAGAAAGTGCTAAGAGGGAATGAAGAAGTTACATTTATAATATCAAGAGCGCATCATCAAATCAAGGGTTGCTAAAGTGCATATTACCAAATTTGAGTGTCTATAGTTTCCCCCCTCTACTTGTATGCAATAATAATGAACATTTCTTTTGTATATTATTTCAAATCAAATAATAAAAGAGTGAAATAACAACAAACTAACCCTAAGTGTAATTGAACAAAACTATACTAAGTACAAATTCAAAACTAACATCTAATGTGAGGTTAGATAAGAGAAAGTGAACAAACATATGCTAAAGAATAGTAAAATTTAAATAATCTAAGCTCCATATATCTATAATTTTTAATGAATTTTATGAATATATCTTAAAATTCAAAATCGAAATATAAATTAACAAAATAAAACAAAACAAAGAAAGAACACCGCAACCTCTTTTTCTACGAAGGAGGAAATAAGTGAATCAAATTTTTGTGGTTAACCCTTATTGGCATGTGAGAGCTAGTGTTGTAATTGATTTAAAAGGTTCATTAATGAAAAAGGATGTGATGAGGCTCATGAAGATGTGCTTGAGGATGGCATGATGCACAAAGGTTGATTGGGAGTGTCATGATTGATATCACCTGTGAGGCATGACTTCTTGAGTAGCTAGTGGCTTGTAGAGGCATGGTGGTGATGTGATAGGGTGTCATGATGATGTCCTAGATGCTTGATAAAATGTGTTATGATGTGATATAGTCATCATGGTGTGCACAAGTGTGCATGAGTGACAATAGTGCAAGTTGTTTGTTCTGATAACCGAGATAGGATGCCTAGTCAACAGGATGATTTGGTATGATGGAATGAAGGCATGAGGTATATGGATGAGCATGGTAAAGGCATGGAGAACATGTTGAATGAGTGTTGAGACACTCATGTGAATTTAGGAGTGCATGTACATGTTGTGAGCATGATTTGTGGGTCTAACATAGACCTAGTTCTTGAGCATGTAGGCCTAATAAGGCATGGTGATCACTTGTAGATGAAGATGAGATTATAGAAGCATGTAGAGAGGTGAGTAACATTATTTTTAGTATGTAAATTCATTCAGATGTGGTGTCATACATTTTTTTGGTGGTAGTTCACTTAGTTGTGGCCTAAACTAGGCAAAACCCTAAGGCATAGTCACCCAAATGATATAGGGTGAAGTTTTTCAGAGTAAACCAAGGAAATATTGTGATTGGAGATGGTGTAAATAGGTTTCCTAAAGGTGTGGAAATTTTTTTAGGTCTAGGAATGAATAATTTTTCAAGTTATGAGGTTTAGAGAAAAATCAAGCTTAGAACGTGTGTTTTCCAAATTGATATGAATTTTTTTGTGTTGGTTTGTATGTGAAAGGTTTTTATGGGGACCTGATCCTTATAAGGATGTTGAGTCATGGAGTTAAGAAGATCTCAAAGTTGGGATGAGGTTACATAAGGGCCTAAGCTTTATGAACAAATGTTAAGAAGACAAGGAGGTCAAAACTCTCCATAAACCCTAGTTTATGAGCGATAGGAGAAATCTTGATGGTATGAGCACAAAATGGATTGAATCATAAAATATGATGATTTTAGGATGGATATGAATCTCCCAGATTTCATATGGTGGTGGTTTGAGGTCTTGATTGTAGGTGGAGCCCACTCAAATCTACTTGTTTCCAAGAGTTTTTAATCTCGTGTTTCTCGCTTGACATATGAACTAAATTGGTGTTCTGAGTATATGGGGAGTTATTATAGATGTTTTAGATGATTTCATATATTGGTGAATCATTTGGAGGTCTGCGCACAAGTCCAAATAGGAATACTTGTTTTTAGGCACAAAGGGAAGTGTTTAGCAATGTGGAGGAAGAAGGTTCTTGGGAATGTATGGCCTAAGTTGATGAGTCTAATGGCCATGGAGATGTTTTAGACATCTAATATGATGTGTTGCATGCTTTTTTTGAGCTCTACAGGTCAGTTTTGGTGGCATGGTTGAGGTCACAAGTTGACCTACTTGACAGGGTTTCAGGACAGTTTGGGTTCCTTGATGAAATTGGTCTGAAAGACCAATATATTGGCTTAGTTGATGATGCCTATCCATTGGATAATGATTAGGGGTGAAAATTTATCCTATTCCATGAATTTAGAGGAATCAAAGTGTTAGAAAGTGTGTGAGAAGGTCCTACTTCTAAGATTGGTTTCTAGGAAGTTCAAGTTGCTTGAAGGGAAAAGCTATCTTGATGACACTACTATGTCGAGTAATGATGTCTAACCCGGGTTTTAAGTGTTCCCGAGGTTAGTGGATTTACAATTATCAGTTATGTGTCGTGGTTGAGGTGTTTTTTGAGAGCTAGGTTTTCATCTTTGAAGACTGGTCTCTTGAGGTGCCCAGTTTGGGAAACAATCCTACTTAGTGGTGACATGGAGAAATTGAATGATGAAAAAGTTCGCATGCTTATGGGATATGTTGAGAGGATGGATCTGACATGTGCAAATCCTTTGGAGGCATGATAGAGTTTCTTGGTGCCCTTGGAGTCCATGGAGTGCTTGGTGGAGATGAAACTAGCCTTTTAGGCCTAGTTGTGCTTATTGTGTGTCTTGGTCCTATGCCGACTTATATAGGTCTTTCATGTGAATTTATATGAGCGTGTAGGTTTTTTTATGTTTTTATGACTGAATTTAATGGTCATGGCCAACCTAGTTGTGTTTTAAAAGAAGAGTCATGTATTTAAGTGAGTGTATTTGCTCATTATGAACTAGTTGTGTGAGTGAGGAAAGTGTGAGATAAGAGAGAGTGTGAAAGAGGTATGAGGGAATCAGGATAGAGATGAAATAATAAATGAAGGATCGAGGGAAGTTGAGAAGCATGTGTGCAAGGTAAATAGACCTAATCATCCCATGAAGAATAAATATTGAGCGAAGTAGGAGAGAGTGTGTTTAAAGAGGGTTTTGAAAGAGTGGAGCTGAAATTATGATCACTATCAATTGTAGAACAAAAATACATCAATGGTCTTCATATTCAGGTGGTTGAGTTGGTGCTTGATCACCTTAGATGGTTGTATCCTCCTTAGTAGGATTGGTGCCTTGCTAAATAGGGGTTGGTGCTCCTTGTGGGGTTAGTGCCTCACTAAATAAATCTTGTGTGATGTGTCATATTCATGCAAGTCTTTTGGTTTGAGTAATATAATCAAAAGTTTCAGTGGGTTTTCTTCCCCTTGAGGGTTTTCCACTTATATTTGGTGTCTTGTGTACTCTCTCATTCTTTTATATGGTTGATCGTGCTTAATGTGCTCTTAATGGTTAATAAATGTTGATGTGATGCTCTAAATAATGTATGCAACTTAAAGGAATTAAGTAAAGGTTTTTAAAGGATTGATTCACCCCTATCATTTCATCAGCTTTTAACAACCCTTAAGATGTTACCTTTGTGATTTATTAATTGACCCAAAGTTTGTAGCGAAGCGAAGGAGGAATGGAAACAATTTGATAAATATGAAGGATGAATGGTAGTGGTATAATGGTTGGCTCAAAGTGATCAAAAGTACAGTCTAATTTCCTTTGCACTCTCCTTTATTTGACAATAAGTGGAAATGGAATTTGACAGGGAATATAATAATAATTAGTACCAAATATGATGATGCTCCACTAATATATGATAATACTAGCTCATATGGGTGATGGAAACAAATAAAAAACCTAAATGTGTATACACAAGAAGAAAACTCTCAAATACCTAATATTTGCAAAGATTTTTTCAACTCCAACACTTTCCAACCTTCTATAATGAATGGGCAATTCTTTTTTTTTTTTAATAAAATAATAGGTAATTATTTAAATTTAAGTTGATTTAAAGCTAAGTGATAGATAAAAAATTAATTGATGGCTATGATGGACTTTATACTTGATGAATTGGATTTTAGATTTTAGGTTAAAGTAAATTTGAGGTAAACTATGTTACTTAGAATGCAAGGTGAGCAAGTTAATATACAATATGAAAGAAAAAATGTGTTGGCAAAGCTAAAAATAGAAAAAACATGCATCATTATGGAATCGCTGCTATCAAAGCAAACGACGGTATGTGAAACCACCATGTTGGTTAGCATGAATGCTAGTTAGGTTGTAAAATTGTTGTGGCATCTTACAAATGTGTCATGATAATTTGTGAGACCACCGCGACACATCCACAAGACATTATAGTAGTCGCACAATTATCACAATAGCTCCATAGTGCAAAAGAAAAATGTTATGATAAAGGAAAATGAAGCAAACTCTTCTAGCTTGGTAGTTAGGGAAAGTTGCAAAGAATAGTAACATGAAAGGTAGGATAGGATGGATGAAAAAAGGAAAGTGTGTGGGTCAGGTAGGGTTTAAGAATTCTCACAATATATTTAGTAATATATCTTATATGTCGTAACATCATAAATTTTAGGCTTTGAAATGTTACAACATGCAATTTTAGGTACATACATATACCATATACCATTCATATCCTCATTTTGATGGTATAATAAAAGGGTTGACTTGTATAAGAACACATTCAACACTAACAAGAGGTATTTTCTAGTTTCAAAGAGAACTTGGAAATGGTGTAGAACTCGCATAACGCAACAAGATTACAAACACCATAGTGAAGTACTTTTGAAGTAGGAAATTGGGTTTTTGTATAGTTACAACCATATAAGATAATATCCTTAAAATAATAGAAGAATCATAATAAGCTTTCACCTAAGTGTTACATCCTTTATTAAGTCTTGTAAAATATTAACAATGTTGAATAAAACTAGAGTTACAAAGATCAATTAAAATAAATCTAGTCTTCCATGTTTGTTTCTTGAGTAAGGTTGTTCGAAAAGAGTTTCCTTCTAGATTGAGTTACTAGAGCTTGATATGGAGGAAAAGTCATTTTAGAACTTGAGGAAATCCTTTAGTCACACATTAGGAAGTTGCAAACAAGGGTGATTATAGAGTATTTGGTCAAGTGGAAGAATTTGGCCACATGATATGACATGGAAATATGAAACATTCCTACAAAATCATCCAATGATAGTCAACATTAGCTTGGAGGGAAGGGATATGTTGTGCCCTTAACTTATAGTGTGTATTAGGATGTGTTTGGCAGAGTGGTAGTTAGCATAACCTTTTACTCAATCAAATTATATTTTGTATACCGTCATATTAGTAGCAATGTCGGTCTACAAAGTATCCATGACCTAAGTAGGGTACATATATTAAGTAATTACTTGTATTGGAGGTTCACATCAAGAATTGTGTTCATATTGGAAGGTTATAGAGGTTCCCCCTCAAATTGGCCGAATCATACATTTTCAATATTAGGCTCTACTATTAATCACATTGTGTGGATTTTCTCTATTCTACTCTTATTATTTCGAGTTATTGTTATTGTTTTATTTATGATAATTATATTGTGATTTGTTTTCACGATTCTACTTTATCTAAGTGATTTCATTGCAAAATTTGTACTTCCTTTAGTATGTAATGTTGTGTTATCCTTTTTCACCATATCAAGATGGTATACCTCCATCTCCATCTCTAGATTCTTGTTATTGAATTTTGTAAGCTTCTTCTCTAATTCAATTTTTCTACTCTAAGATTTTCCACCTCAATCTTCATCATAGGTTCATTAAGCTTGTCCATTGCAAACATCTTATTGAGTCTCTCAAATAGGACTTGTGCTACACATATCATCCTTTTGTTTTTTGTTTCTAATAGTTTTACCTCTTTACCAAAATTTGCACATGCATGGCGTCAATAGAAATCTGTTTTTGAAGGACTTCATAAAATTTGAGGTTTTATTTTTGGAAACACATTTTAAACATTGGATTCTAGGAATGTGCCCACCATAACCATTTCTAGTAGGTTGTAATTCACTCTCAATTTGTGAAGTATGCACTTTTAAATTGTAAAGTTTTTCTTGGCATTTGTGAAGACTAATGCATCACCTACTCATTCTTTTTTTCATAAGTGTTCTTTCAAAAACAATTGTTTCTATCTCCACATTGTGTGGTCTAGTTTCCTCTATGTCTTATGACCCCTTCATGTAAACTTGGATCCCAATATAAGAGTTGAGCCATACCGTAGATATGTACTTGTTTCAACTAATAAAATTTGGCTTTATACAAAGGAAATAATCTTGAAACCATTCATAATTAGATATTTATTTAGATTCTTTCAATTTGCTTCCATTTCATACAAGAAATGTTGTTATCCCAAACCTCACACTCGTAAAGCACAATTGTTATGAAAAGTAGATTACACAAAATTACAATGGTTTTCCAATACTATAATTTCATATTCTTAAACCTATCTTATAATGGGTAGAGCAACATGTATGACAAATAGCCTAAACAAAATGATGAGTGTCTTCCAATCCCATAAATTTACATCCCTACACCTATTTTGTAATGAACCTTGTGTTTTCCATGACTATTGGCTTAAAATCAAGGCTCAAATATCTATAACCCATGTAAACTTGATAACATAATGTTGATGAGTATATTTGACTAATGAGATATGAGATTTCTCAAAATAAATTACACACACACATACACAAAAATAAAAATAAATAAATCATCCAAGGGTGCGAGTAAATGCAAACCATTAATGCTAAATGATTGGTGGACGTAATCATGAAATGAACTAAAAGAACAATGTCCATGACACAAACCCTAACATAACCGACTCCAAACCCATACAAATTCTCAAGGGCATTGCCCTTACATTATTAAGTACTATCTTTTTATGGGGAAGCCTTGAAGTATATAGATATTAGGACATTTCTACTTCGTGTTGGATTATATATAGCAAATTATACTTGTTGAGTGAGTATATATTTGTTTTCAAAATTTCTTTTGTTAAGTAATTATGATTACAAGAAGTCTATTTTTTAAATCCTCGTAAGGAATGATCTTGATTCTCTCCATTTCACTTTATTTCAAATGTTTACAAAATTTTGTATTGTAGTAGATAGTTTAACAAGTCGTCATCTTCACTAATTAGAGTGCAATTCTTTCAAATACTAAATACAAAACTAGTTAATTGGTTAAAAACCTAAATTCCACGCCCAATTTTTTTATTTTTTTAATTTTAAAAAATCTGAAAAGATTGTTTCAAACCCAAAACATTAACACCAATAAATAGGAAAAAATGAACAACATAATAAAATTGTTAATAATTGAACAACATAATAAAATCACTAATTATGCAAATTCTAAAATTCACAACATGCACAATCGAATTTGCTGAAATTTAAGCAGGTCTCGCCGGGAGTCGAACCCAGGTCGCTGGATTCAAAGTCCAGAGTGCTAACCACTACACTACGAAACCCCATATGGCAAATTATTCTTGGCAATAATTATTGCTTACAAAACGCTTTACTGGTAGGGTCCACCTCAAATAGCTAAACACCATATATCACAAATAGGCAAAATTCTTGATATTGCACGTTTAGCCCTAATATTTTTGTCGCTCATAATATGAGAAGAGATCGAGCATTTTAAAAAAGAACTACACACTCATTTTATTCAATTAGTTCCAAGGCTTTTATATAAGCAATTTAATTTAATTAGTATCTTTTAGGATTATTATTATTATTTTTAAATACAATTATTGTTTTTATTTATAATTTAAATGGTTTTATAAGTAGTTATTATTTTAATGATTTTTTCACATGTTTAAAAAAATTATTGTTAGGTAAGAGAACTCATTTAACACAAAAATACCACATGGAAGGAATATTGAATACAATACATTGGATTATTCATCATCTAGCCTCCTTTAACATTAATGGTTGTGTATCGTTCTTTCTCCCTTTAAAAACAAAGTGATATTTGTCCCTCTAAAAATAAAGTGGCATATAAACATAAAGCTAGGATTCTGTTCACTAAGTATAAAACCCTATATCTACATCTCGTGATAGATTTCAACCATCATGGGGTTGGAGAGGGAAATACCATTAACGTGGTGGTATGCCCATACTTTTAAAGATATAATGCGTTTTGAATGAACAATTGAAGTATTTAAACAATGTCCACACAACTACAGATTCTATGGGATTACAAGGAGTCTATGGGACTAAGAATTGTAACAAATATGTTTTGTGCATACACAACCACCTTTTATAAGGACTACCTTGTTGGTTTTGCAAAAGTTTTAATCCCTTCTTAATGTTGGATCTTCTATTTTGGATCTCGATAAAAAAACTTGTAATTTTTTCTAGCCTCGCCTCTTCAAACAAGTTGATTAGGTCATTTACTCCTAGTTGTTATCATCGTACTTGATACGATGTCACTATAGGTTGTGCACTCCATGACAAAATCTCATTTTGTATCCACCACCTCCTTATTACAAAAAGGGTATGTTTTCAATTCCCACGCCTTCTTAGGTGTTGTCCACCCATCGGTCCCATACCAAGACAATGTGAGCTAGTCCTTCAATAAACAATCAATATTTTCACCTTCAACTTGATTTATGCTCCTATACGATGACTCTTTGATTTAACATGCTTTCTTCTTCACATGTTTCTTTTTCCATATGGTTGTCCTCAATTTCTCTCTTAGATGCTTTTTTATTTCCTCATTATTATCCAAACACTCTCGCATGTTGATGCCCCGACATTTACTCATCCAAATTTTCTTTTGTTTGGTCCACATGTTTTTCTTTTTGTGTAACTTTTCCTCTATCAACAATCTAGGACATATGGATATCCATTTTTATTTTTTAAAAATAACTTAACATCTAATTCATTTTTATGCCTTCAAAGGGAAAGTACTTGTTTCAACTAATATAATCTCATACGGGGGCTTGATGTTTTTACTTTGAAGTTGCTTGTGATTAAGGGTTTTTGTATTAAATATCTATCCATCTCTATTTTAGATATGACATGTTGCTTTGGAAATTTCACATTTTTATAGGACCATTAGTGTGATAAGCAAGCCAACGAAGGTTATCTTGGTTTTCCATTCCCATGATTTTGCATTCTTGCATCTACTTTATAACAAGTATAATTAATTCCCCCATACTATTTTCTCCCTATAGGTATCCCAAATATTTTTTTGTGGAAATAAATCTCAAGGTACTTGTGTTATTCTACTACTCTTAGTGGCATTCCTTAAAAATGAGTTTAATTTATTTCTTTTTTCTCTATAGTAAAAATATAATGATTTCGGTTTTGTAGGTATTCACTTGCATTCCAAACTCTTGGAAAAAGAGCTCTACATCCCTTATTTTTCTCTCAAAATATATGTTATTTTTACCATAATGAGAAGATCATGCACATATAAGAGTAACTTTACTATATGGATCGTTACATGAGTTTCCCCTCCTTTGTTATTTTTATCAACACCTTTAACTTATCAATGTATATTTGAAACAAGGTAGGGGTAGCAAAAACCTTGTTTGACATCAATGTTGCTTCCAAAGCATTTTGCCCTTCAACAATTTTGATTATGGCCCCAACTTGCTCATAAAGTCAATGAATTGTTTTTGTATAATCATATGATACTCTATATTCCTCCATTTCATTCCATATCTTACCTCTAGCTATTGTGTCAAATGTTTTTTTATAAATTAAATAAAGCAATATAAAGCTTCTTCTCCTTTGTTATTCCATATTTTTCAAGAAAATTCATAAGAGTGGCATAATGGTAGATAATGAAATGCTTCAACTTGAAACATGTCTTTCCTTTTTCTCCTTTTCCTTTTTTTTCTTCTAAAGAACTAATTCTACACTATATGGGTTATAGATTTATCAACTTTAGTAGATAGGGGTATCAATACTAGTAGTTCGATTTGTTGAGAAGCCTCCTCGGAAGATATCATTGAATATGGTGTTGATGTGGTGTGAGGTCTCCTAGTCCCCATTTGAGATATTTTTATCAGATCCCATATATGTATTACAATTTACCATGTGTTAGTATCTTTATGTATCAATTGAGTAATATTCTTCACAGAGAAGAGCTTCGTGATGTGTTGATAATGGGGGCAGGAGTTCTTTGTCATAAAATCATTCATAAAGTAAATTGCATATCCAAACCATTGGGAATTTATGATATTATTATTATTTCTTTCTATTTTGCAAAGTGGTTCCATCTAAAAGCCTTTAGAATTTTTTTCCAAGGGAAATTAGTTATAATTATTTCCTTCTTGTGTTCACATAGATTTCTTTTTAAGATTGTATATGCTTTTCATAATCCCTCTAATTATGTGCATATAGTGCTTAGCTGTTAAGTGAAGGGTTTTGGGGAAAGGGGTTAGGAGTTAGACCCCCTCCACCACACCACACACACACACACACACACACACACACACATCCCTCTAATTTTATTTTTTCATCACTAGTTCTCTATAAGTTCTCGTGGTAAAAATTCTATTTATGATGGCCAATCTAATTTTGTGAAATGCCCAAGATGTGACTTGGTTATAGAATTTCGTAGGGCTTGGGAGGGAATGTGTTATAATGTATAGAAAACATATGATTTTTTTTGTTATCTTTGTAATATGCATTTCATGCATATTATTTAGATTTTTCTCGAGGAATAGGAGGTTGGAAAACAATGTATGTGTAAACAATAATTTTAGGGTTCTTGTTCATCCAAAAATGCCTACGATGTGAACTTATAATTAGTAACAATCGTGAAAGCAAAAATTGATGTGTTTGAAAATAAATTGTATTTTAAAATTTTAAACACTTTTTAATGTTTCAATGGATTTTTTCATAATGGAATAGGTTGAATACTTTAAATCATGTTGATCAATTGACTTATGATATGGAATATATGAGAATGAAATGTCTTATTTTCCTTCCAATTTTTTTATGCATTGTTATGACAAAAAGTCAATATAATATGGAATATGTGTGAATTTAGTGTCTTCTTTTTCTTCTTAATTATTGTTATAACATTTTTATCAAAGAATAGGTGTAATTTTTTTATAATTTATAGATTTTTTCCAAGTGGGTTATTTTGTTATCTTTGCTAGTGTAAAATATACCTCCTAGAGAGTTCTCTCATGATTAAGCTAAACATGAATTTATATGCTTAGTTTGAATGTTATTGTAATAGTAGATAAATAATAGTGAAGTACATAAATAAACCCAAGAAATACTAAGCAATAAAGTATGAAACCCTAGTTACAAGGAGGAGAAAGAGGTATTTAGATGATTCACAATAAAATATAGAGTGTACTAGAGTGTTGACTAGATGAACACAAAGGTAGGAGTGTTACGTAGAGATCTCGTAGGAAAATGCATATCTAGAGAAGTAGGCTAGACATGGGCACCCAAAAAGGGGTAGGAGTGCCCACAGCACCGCAATATGGAAATAAGCGCATGTGTCTGTGAAAATACTCAAAAATAAACTTTTCAAGGTAACAAGTTGTTCACTATTGTTCGATTTTGGTCGCTATGAGGTCACACAACGACCATCGAGTTCATTGGAAACCAGCAATGCAATATGAACATGCAAAACCCTCAAATAGACATCAAATCCTAAAAAGAAAGCTGCAGAATGAGGGGTCAAATTATCCTCAACTGTCACAATGGTGAAATTACGACTAAGCACTACACTACATCTCAGACCCAATATAGTTCTATGTGTGTGTGTTCGGAATCGTGCCCTAGGTGGCTCTTGTGTATGTCGCACTTGATAGCGAGCAAATAACTAGATGTAAAGAAATGTAGTAGACGTGTGCATGGAATAGAATGAACTCCCCACCTATGAAGTGTATGCAGAAAACTAGACCTTGTCCCTTTTGATGGATTATAGAATGGATGATTTGATGCTCTTGAATAGCCTTTAGATGCAACCTTAGGTGGTGATAGCTAATGCTTAGTGTTTGGTCCTTTATTATGATCACATAACTTTATATTTATATGATTACTTTTCTTGAATTTCATAATTAACCTTAAAAAGGTTGACTACCAAAAATATAAGATGCTCAAACGGTTAGAAAGGACCCAAAAAGTGTGAACAAAGTACACAAGGGTCACAAACACCCATAGGGGATGAGGGCACTGGGTGCTTGGCATCCTAGCTGGGTGTTGGTGTCCAGGATGATAAATTTCAAAGTCTAAAAAGGAAGATTGAGCAAGTAAGGGTGTAAGACCAAAATTAGCAATAGAAAGAAAAGAAAGGTGGCTAAAGACATGGGTTAATTAGTACTTTTATTACTTAGGAATCACATGAATAGTAGTATACAACCAGGACTAGATAATTACCCAAAGTGTGTGATTTAGTGTCTACATTTTCCCCACTTTATGTTGGTGAGCGGAAAGCTTGGTAACATAAAGTAGATAGAGATGTGTACTTGATAACCATGTAGATCGATGTAGAAAGAGTGTGTCGAGGGACAAGACAAAGCATGGAGTGATAAAAGTGTGAAGTGTGGATACTAAGGATGAGGAAGTGCAAAAAGTGATGAGATGATGAACCTAGGGTGTGTTGTATTGTAATTTTGCATGGGGGAAATTCACTATCAAGAAGGACAACCATACCACCGTGTGAAAACATTTCAAAGCTACACCTTCCTAAGACACCCTTAGATCGGTTCATTACCAACACCAACCTTACCCATTCAGTCTAATGATCCCCAATTGGATGTCAATTCAGTACCCCCTAGGTGATTTAGGAAAGAAAATTCAGTCCCCTAGGTGATTTAGGATCTTCTGGAACATGCAAGCATTCGAGTAGTTTTGGGAAGGGCTACCATTAGCCTTCCTAGGACTAGTGCACCACCCCTAGAGTCAAAAAGGAGAAAAAATCATCATGGATGAGTATTAAAGTGATAGGAACATCAAGGAAATGAGTTTGGAAGATTCAAAAGTTTTGTAACCAATTCACCAGAAGTGGGCTTTCGGGCCGAAGGAGGATGCACAGCGGTGAAAGAGGACTTGAGCTTCAAAGAAAGATTTTGAGAGTCGTGTGAGGAATTTCAAGTCCAAAAAAAGTACCTATGGAAATCATTTTCAATGCCCTACATGGTGGAAAATATGGGACATCTTGAAACATCATACACTTTCGAGGCAACTCATTCTTCTGGAGCACAACTGGTAATCCCGAGAAAGAATGGGAAATTTGGAGGTGTTTCAATAAAATTTGAATCTTGATACCATCACTATTTGATTCAGTTAGTTTTTTCCATGTCGAATCATATAAAATTTCACCCCAAAATTCATCCGGGAGCTCGAGATATCACCTTCGCAAGTTGGTCCCAAGGTACGCTCTCTCATACTTAGTCAAATTTATGATGGGACACATGGTAACCTGTGGTTAAGGTGAATTTTCATGTCTCCTTTGTCCCTTTTGCAAAGAGAAAAATGGGACACAAAATTTTTCCCAACCCTTTTTAGCCCCTAGGTCACCAATATGACCAAGAACTTGCCCATTAGCCCCCGTTGACCAGTTTGACTTGTGCACCCACCTAACCATGCATGCCCGCCACATGTCCTCACCATAATGAAGGGGAATTTCATGTCCCCTTTTTCCATTTTGCAAAGAGATGAAAGGGACATAAAAATTCACCCTCCCCCTTATTTCCACATGGTTTTTCATATGACCTAGTCTCAGCCCTTGTGAGGAGAAGGCAATCAAAATAGGTACCTAATCTTTGTCGATTTATTATGGGAGCTCCGTAAGGATTTAGGAGGAAAAAAATACTCTTCAAAAATATAAGAAGATCCTCTACATGATGGAACATTAATATTTTTCGAAAACCCTGCATGCTTCCTAGGTGAGTTCATTTTGAGTGGGCACACTCGGTGATTCCAAGGAAGGATGTCATTTTTGGAAGATTTTTAAGAAGAATCAGAAGATTAGACCCATTGATACCATTTTCCCATGATCGGATGAAGAGAAAAAAAGAAAAAAATGGATTTTTGAAGGCTCCAGGCTTGTTCTTCGCTAGAATGACTTCGTAACCCATGAAGTGAAAAATCTTCGTATCTTGCAAACCGTTGAATGAATCGAGATGCCATTTTTTGCAGTCATTTAGTTTTTTTAGAGGCCATTAGGATCCAAGTGAAATATTTTACAAACACACCCTATATTTTTTATAGTGAAGAAACCCCAATTTCCCATGGTAAAAAATTGAAATTTAAAATCTCTCAAACCAACGATCGGGTGAAGTTGAAATTCTAGAGAAGCACTAGAGGGAAAAAAATCATATCAAAATGTTAGTTTCACCACAAATTGACCACAAACCAATTTCCAAAAATAGTAAGTCTTCCTACACGAGGACTCGACTATTTTTGGCAAGCTAATACCAGAAGTAGTTACGGTGAAGGCGGTGTACACAAGAGATATTTGGAAGGTCAGAGTAGTATTCCAGTGCTAGAAACAATGAATTCATCACTTACTAAAAATAGTAAGTCTCCCATATGGGTGCCTTCCATTTTACATAAGTTACCTCAGAAGAGCAATCCAGGAGAAGACAATGTACACAAGGGCAGTAATACAAGCAGATCTCATTGGTGTGGTCGTCTTGCCCAAAACCATCACTTATTAAAAATAATAAGTTGTCTTGTCGGCACTTTTTATAAATACTAATTTGTTCCTGAAAGTAGATTTCACAAAGGGGAGTGTACAAGTAGTTGAACATTCAAGTTGGCATCATTAGTGGGAGTTCGAGAAGTAGATTCTGACACTTACTAAAAGTAGTAAGTTACCATTTCCAAATATAGTAAGTTTAAGGGAACATGAAATTCAAGTTTATTGAATGGTAATTTTCACTTTCACCAATAGTGTCTTCATCAGTGTCCGTGGCCTATCTCCTTAATGTACTATATTCACTAGTGGATCATGGAAGTGTTATAGAGGATCGTCATAAACATTACTCACAGGTCATTCAGAATCCATCTCAGGAGATCCTAACAGTTTCTTTCGACACTCATTTCATGGTTTGGTTTGCATGTGTATCACATGTAAGGTGGAGGCTGCAATCATTGGAAAAGTATTCAATTCAACATAACAGTGTGGCCATGTTGTAAAGGTCCTAACAGGGTCGGTTTTGAGCTCTATCTCTTCAGATGGGATCTTCATGAGTGACACTCATGGTCACCGAGGGAGTCATTCAATAGTTAGTTCAAAGTGTTCGTGCATCATCCAAAGGGAATCTCTCATGGTGTAATACATTCAAGGATCCAAAGTTCAATGCATTGGGGCATTTCATCGGTCATCTCGCGCGGATCATTCAGCATCGAAAGATCATCTTGTTCTTCTTCATCGGTACAATCTTCTCTCTCTCTTCTCACCCCCAAAATTTATCTCTCTTCAATGTTATAATTCTTCATTGGGGTGCACTTTTTCATATGTCCTTAATGAAATTAAAAAAAACTTTATGTTTCTAATGTAAAAGTCACCTTTATGTTATAAAAAGGGACTTAATATTTTCCTAGGAAGTTGAAAAGTTTTAAGTTGCGCGAGGACATATGAAAGGTCATTGGGGGTAGATGAAGAGTCGTCTCTCTTCTTATAAAAGGAAAAGACTTCCCCTTTTCAAAGGGTTATTGGTTACAAATTTTGAATTCATGAGAGAACATTCATCTACTTGTGAAAGAACAAAGAGTTAGCCAATTTTCTTCTATTTTCCCCCTCACTATTTTTCCTCCATTCTCATACTATGTATAACTTTAATTGAAATTCTAATTAAGGAAGAAGTTTCTATTTTCCAAGGCATATGAATGTGTGCATATTTGTATGCATGGTTTCCTCTAGCTAGTAGCATGGAAGTTTTGGTTGTTTCTTCTCATAAATGCGTGTGTTGAAATTTATAACTAGTGTGTGCAAGAATATGATTTTCTACCCACAAAATTAGTTCTCCTATCTTTTATTCTCACTCCCTTTCCCACTCTCCAAACAAAGTCTTATATAGCAAGAGATTACTAAATTTTTCGAAGGGTCATTGGAGTGCGCATGTTGGATCCCTAGCCGCAAAATGACTAGGAAAAACCCAAATTTTCATGCACATGCAAACACGGAAGCTGCACCATCTAAGTAGAGGGAATTTGATTCCTAGAGTGTTGACAAGAAACCCATATATTTTTCCACCCAATTTTTTTTCTCACCAACATTTTTTAGGTGCCCACCGTGGGGAAGACTTAGCAAAGATCTACACCTAAAATATGACCGAAGGTCTAAAAATCCAAAAATATATATATCTCAAAATAAAAAAAGTAAAAATTTGAGTTGATGGAAATCCAATGCTGAAAGATAATATGTTGATTCTTACAAGTGTCCTTTCATAATCCCATCACAAGATTTTCTAAAAGTTGGCTAAAAGGAGATACACCTAGTTGAATAGGTTGAGAGGTGTCATCGATTCCACTTTCGAGGCTTTCCAAAATCATAAAAATCAAATCAGAGATAACCCTTATTAATTTTCTCAAGCCTCATCCCCATCCGGATCTTCAAGTAGTTCACCTAGTAATCCCATTCAAACACCTGTTGATACCCCTTACAAATTCTCCCATTTTCCAACCTCCGTTGAACATTGAATTCCCAAATGAAGAAGAATAGGAAACAAAAGAAGAATTTGAAGAAGTAAGAGCCGAAGTAAAAATAGAAGAAATAATGGTAGACAAAGTAGAAAGACATCAATCCATTGATCCATGGGGAAGAAATACAGTCCGCTTTGCTTCAAACCTCTCTCCACAATCTACCGAAAGATTCCCGCAAGAAATTTCCCAAGTTCAAAGGTGATGGCACATAACTCCCTGAAGAGCAAATATCGGCCTTCACCACATCATGTGGTATTCTTGGTGTCCAACATGAAGATGTCACCGTAATATTGTTCGTAGAGTATCTCAAAGAAAAAGCAACATAATGGTTCTATCTCCTTCCTTCCCGATCAATCACTTGTTGGAATGACATCAAAAGTAATTTCAAGGAAAGATTAAAATCTATTGAGGACTGTCAAGATCTCCTTGTTCAATTGGAAAAAATGAGGAAAGGAGAAAATGAAACTATGAGAGAATTCATGGATTTTTTTGACTCAATTACTCCACGATACAGAAGAAGAAGATTCACCATTTGAAAACAACATCAATAGATTATTCATTAATGCTCAATCACCAGAGGTAGGATTTTTCCTATGAATATTTCAACCAAGGGATATTGCAGAAGAAAAAATAATGGCCATTGAACTTGATGATGATCTCATCCTATCTGGAAAGATCAAGAACCCCTCAAAGGGCAAGGCCCAACATCCTGGAGATGAGAGAACTAATCCTTTTATGCAAAAATGGAAAATGAAATGTATTCACTAAATATGGAATTTTTTGAAAGAGTATCTCCTCAAATAAATAATAGAAATCAAATCACAGGAACACCCCGAAGGCTTTCCTTGGAGGCTCTTCCTATTAATGTGAGTGGTAGACTTCAAGAGGACGAAGAAGGACTCAAACAAGAAAGTGAAGGAAGAAATTTCCTAGAGATAGAAGAAGTGGGTAGTGACACTCAAAATGGAATCATTGAATATCATTTGGGGAGTGAAGATGATGATGATGAAAAATCACTAAGTTTATCGTGTGATGTGTTTACTCACTCTCAGTCTCAAAAGGGACACTCTTCCTCTACTACTGCTACAAAGAGAAAGAAGAATGAAGATCCTCCTATGGTGACTCTACAAAACAAAATAATCAGTTGAGGATCTCCACTCCCACCTTGCATGGAGTCTCGCATTTGAGAAACCTAATCCTGTGACAAGTGGGAGGTCACTCATTATTCCAAGTAAGTCTTCTAATTCTTCTAGTTCTAAATCTAAATCTACTCCTATAAAATCTGATACTTCAAAAGCTTCCACTTTACCTTTTAAAACAACCTCTGTTCCCAAAACATCAACCCCTACTTCTAAACCTATCCCAGCTCCAAAAGTAGTCCCTTCATCCCCCTCATCCGCATCTTCCCTTTTGACTTCATAGAATATGTGAATAAAGCCAAAGTGTAGATTACTGAAACCAAATATTTACGGACTCACCTTGAACAATTTGAGAGATTCGTCCAATATATCAGGAATGGTAGTTTAACACCCAATGCTATAACTCTTAGTTCTAAAGGAATACTACCAAACCCACTTACACCTCCCTTACAGAACATGTTTTTCATGAGTGCATCAAAGACAAACAAGGTCGATCCTTTCTATGTCTCCCTTCTCGTTGGAGAATACATATTGAACAATTGCATTATATATTCTGGTGCCTCTAATAATGTAATTTCTGTGAAGGTTTCCAAAGCTCTGAAACTCACCATGAATCCACCCAATGGCTCTTGTTACTCCATGGAGTCAAAGGAAGTCCCACTTGTAGGGAAGATCAAAGATGCACAAGTGGCTCTTGTTGAGTTTCCAGATAAAAAGATATCAATGACTATTTTGGTAGTAGACATCCCAACAACTTTTGGAATGTTGTTAGGATGAAGATTCTACCAAGACTTGGGAGGGAAAATTTAGATGAATTGGTCTTCTACCACCATACCAAAGGAAAGGAGATATGGAGAAGTTGCTTCCTATGAAAAAGATGAGGTACACGGTGTGAAATTCAGAGATCCAGAGCCAACATTTTGTACCAAAATAATAGGAGGATGAATTATTTTGTGACAACTAAAGAGGAGGACGAGATCCCAATTTTGATAGGACCAAACATTCCTTCCCAGAGGAATATTGATCTAGAGGAAGCAATAATGAAATTTAATATGCAAGAAGATAGCCCTAAATTACCAGATGATGTAGGCCATGAAGAAGGAAAATTGGTTCTTGGTGAATTTCAAAGTGAGAAATCAGCTTGTATGCTTACCCAAGAGGAGGAGATATTCTCATTCCCATTTAAGGATTAAGATTATCTTGATCATGCCTTCCATGAAGAAGAAAAAATCCAATTTGTGATAAGCCCTCGAAAATTTTGAAAGAACAATATGTGTAAGATCTCTTAAGAGTCAGTAGAAGAAACAAAATACCTTGAGCTCAGTCTCAAACTCATGATGCAAGCTATGGAGTTGTAAGACAAGCATGAATCAAATCCTAATCCCTTGACTAATTTAGAGATTGGTCATGATGGAGCAAAGAAAGGAAAAGAACCTGATGTCTCTCTTGAGCCAATGGATGATGAAGGTGATGATGAAAGTGAGGTCTTTTCTTTCCCATTTGAAGAGGAGGACTCTTTCTCTTATGAAGAAGCTGAAGTAAAGAATTTTGAAGCCCTCAAAGTTGAGATTCCTCTTGAAAAATAAGTGGTAGAATGCCATGATGGTCAAAATAAAGAAACAACGCTTCTCAATGGTGACCTTGAAATTCATAATAGAGATTCTTCGAATGAAGGTAAAGATGAGATTTAGGTGGTTTCAAATAAGGATTTAGTACAAGACATTTTAGAAGTGGCAGAAGACACAAAAGATCTTGAGCTAAGTCTCAACCTCTTAGCTAAAGCCATGGCCCTGCAAGATGGATATGAGGTCATTTTTGATCCTCCATTCAACATTCAAATACCTCATATTGATAGGATTCAAAAATATGAATGTAATGCTTCTTATAAAAAGGATGTCTAGAAACATGAATGGGTGGAAAAAGAAAACTCAGGGTACTCAATCTATTCAAATAAGAACCATCCCTGGAGTAGTAATGATATGATAGAAGAAAAATCAATAATGTGGATAAGTGTAGAAGGCAAATGACACTACGAAACTGATTTCAAAGGAAATGAAATCAATGAAATTTCAGAGCGAAGCCCTAAGCATCGAAGGATAATGTAGTACCACTCCTCCAAAGTACATAAATGGTCATGAAAGCACTTGGATTTCATAAACAGCTTGAGGAAGGGAGGCTAATTTCTCAAACCAAATAATCGCTTCACTAACATCACCATTCAAGGTTACCTTTTCAAAGGTAATCTATGAAATAGAAAAGTGTTTCATTGAAAGCAAGTTGTCTCCCACCTTGTACCAGAGGTTATTTTTAGGTATGTTTTCCTTTCTTGTTGTGTGTGTATTTCCCTTTTCATGTGTTGTGTGTTTCCTTTTGTCATTGTGTGTGGGTGTGTGTTCTTCCTTTCTTGTTATCTCTCACAAGTTATGAGTGACTCAGAAAGCCCAATGGATAAGGAATTGGTTAATGTATTATAAATTGAGATTATGGGATTCCTCATGTCATGTCTTCTCTACCATAACATGCCCCCAAGCTAGAGCCAACTATTGTCTTATAATTTTTAGGGGGAAAAATTAACTATCAAGTAGAGACAACCATACCACAATGTCAAAACTTTTCAAAGTCACACATTCCCAAGACACCCCCAGTCACCATTCCCAACACCAACCTTACCCGTCCATTCTAATGATCCCCAATTAGATTCCAATTCAATACACCTAGGTGATTTACGAAATAAAATTCAGTCACCCTAGGTGATTTAGTATCTTCTGGAACATGCAAAGATTCAGGTAGTTTTGGGAAGGGCTACCATTAGCCTTCCATGACTAGTACACCACCCCTAAAGTGGAAAAAGGTGAAAAAATCATCATAGAGGAGAATTAAAGTGATAAGAACATCGAGGAAATGAGTTTGGAAGATTCAGGGAAGATTAAGAAGTTTTGTAACCAATTCACTAGAAGCAAGCTTTCGGGCCTGAAGGAGCATGCATCGTGAAAGAGGACCTAAGCTTCAAAGAAATATTCTGAGATCCGCGTGAGGAATTGTAAGTCTAAAAAAGTATCTATGGAAATAATTTTCCATTCCCTACATGGTGGAAAATATGGGACATCTTGAAACATCATACACTTTCCGAGGCAACTCATTCTTCTGGCGCACAACTGGTGATCCCAATAAAGAAGGGGAAATTATGAGGTGTTTCAGTAAAATTGGATCTTAAGACCATAACCATTGGATTTAGTGGGTTTTTTTAATGCGGAATCATATAAAATTTCACCCCAAAATTCATTTGAGAGCTCGAGATATTGCCTTCGCAAGTTGGTCCCAAGGTACACTCTCTCATACTTAGTACAATTTTTGATGGGACACGTGGCAGCCTATGGTTAAGGCACATTTTCATGTCCTCTTTGTCCCTTTTTCAAAAGGAATGAAGGAGACAAAAAATTACACCCAATCCTTTTTAGCCCTTAGGTCACCAATATAACCAAGAACTTGACCATTAGCCCCCAGTTGACCAGCTTTGCTTTGTGCGAACCACCTAACCATGCATGCCCGCCATATTTCCTCACTAGAATGAAGGATAATTTCATGTCCCCTTTTCCCTTTTGAAAATGGATGAAAGGGACACAAAAATGTGCCCTAATTTCCAAGCATGACAACTATACCCTTGTGTTAATTTTTTCAAGTTTTACCCTTCCAAGGCACCCTAGGTCTACCCAATCAGTCGAGTGACCTCCCAATTGATGTTAGCTCATCCCCCTAGGTGATTTAGGAAAGTCCAATCATTCCCCTAGGTGATTTTAGGAGTTCATTGAAAAATGCAAACTTTGGGCAGTTGTGGGAAGGGCTATCACTGGCCTTCTTAGGACTAGAGCAACCCCATGGAGTAGAACAAAAAATCTAAACTAGACATGGAGGTGAATCAAAGGCCTAAGAACATCATGGAATTGATTTAGGAAGATTCATGAAGGATCTAGAGAAGTTGGGACAATTTCACTAAAATCAAGGTTCACAGGCCTAGCAATGCACATGCCAAAACAACTATTGAGGTTCTGAAGGTGATTTTGGGAGCTCTAGATGGAGTTAGGAGAAAAAAAAACATCATCAAAAAGGGAATTCAAGCCCTACAATATGGTGAAATTAGTTTTTTCACAACACTTTGGCGCAATGGGTCTATAAGTAGTTTTTCTCATGCACATGTGGAGTACCAATCAAAATCCACTTTTTAGGGATCAAATGGAGGAATAAAGACCTTGAGACCCCACCATTGGATTCATAAGGAAATTTCCAGTCAATATCATATAAAATTTCATCAAAAAGTCCATCGGAGCTCAAGTTATCGCCATTTCAAGTTGCCCTCTTGGAGCGAGTTCGAGAGTTAGTCAAATTTTGGAAGGACATGTGTCAGTTGTACGAGTCGCAATTTTGTGTCCCTCACGTCCCTCAAGTTCAGGGACATCAAGGTTTGAAAAATGCGCCTAGCCCCTATAAGCTTTTTGGACCCTCATGTAACCTCAAAGATCGCTAGTTAAGCCCATCCCCAGGTGCTTTAGAAGCTCAAAGCCTTCAATCCCATGTCGTTGATCTACGCCACATGTCATCAGATGAGGTGCACTCAAAATTGATGTCCCTCATGTGCCTTTGAGGTGGTGAGGGATGTCAAACATGAAAATGTTCCCAACTTAAACTAAAAAGATTTTTGTAACTCACCCATGTGACCTCTTCAAGAGCTTCTTTCACTAATTTCCAGAAGAAAAGTTTTCAGTGCTTTAAAGCCTTCATTCTCAACCGTCAATCTCTCCAAACCAAATCCACCATGGAAACCAAACCTTCCACTTGTGAATATGATGTCCCTTTCAAATAAGAGATTGATTGAGGGAGCCATTATGAGGAAATGAATCAAAAGAAAAGAGCAAAATTTTTAAATTTTTTGTCTAATGAAGATTTGAACATCTCTTGCAAAGAAAATTACGAAATGAAGAACCTCAATCCACCATTGTTCTTCAACCAAGCTCTGCATGGCAAAAACCTTCCAACCTCCCAATATGCACATGTTTCAAAGAAGAGATTGATCAAAATATCTTGTGAGGAACGAAGAACAAAGGGAAGAACAAAGGAGTTCTTAAGAAACCTCCATTGCCGTAAGACGAAGATTCAAACATATCTTGCAAACCAGTACACGAAATGAAGAACCGTCTGTTGCTAAGTTCTTCACTTTCGAAGACCATTAAAAACTCACCTTCAAACCTCCCATTCACAGCAAGGAATGCTCACAATGAAGAAATTTCACTTCCAGCTCCACAAAGAACAAAGCTCAATTTCCTGTCAAACTGGCAACTGGATCGAAGAGAAATTTCACTAGTGAGATAAGAAGCAAAAACCTATCGCAATGGAGTTGATTTTCCATGAAGTCCCTTTTTTAGGGATATGGAGAAAGAAAAACTAAATTTCAAAGCTCCATTAAGTGTTACCATGACATAATAGTGGAAAAAATCAGCGAGGTACCTCTCACTTCTCGGGGTTCCAGTGGGCGAAATCGCACAAAAATTGGAGGGAATGATCATTGAAAAATCTAGTTTCATGTGAACTAGTTTTTGCGCCATGAAGTCCCTATTTTTAGGGATATGGAGGATTGAGTTTTCATCAGAGTTCTTCCCTGTCACATGAAGAACATATGTAAAAAAGGCAGCGAGCTACCTCTTCACTTCTTAGGGTTCCAGTGGGCGAAATCACATGAAAATTGGAGGGAATGATCATTGAAAAATCTAGTTTCGTAAACTAGTTTTTGTGCCATGAAGTCCCTATTTTTAGGGATATGGAGGGCTATGTTTTTTTCAGTATTCTTCCCATCGCCATGAAAATATCATTTTCCCACTTGTTCAGATGAAGAAATTACTCAAAATGAGGAGCATGGAACCCGTATAAAACCCAGAGTTTCAAGACATGTTTTGTTGCAATCTGACATCCACGGTGCACTTACTAAAAATAGCATGCCTTCCTACATAGGGGTCTATTACTTTGGGTAAGCCACCATTTGAAGAGGCTATGAAGAAGGTGGTGAATACAGGGAGTATCGTAGGAAAAGTCATCAAAAAGGTCATCTCGGCTCATGCAATTGACACTTACTAAAAATAGTAAGTGGTTCCACAAGCCCTTGCTATAAATAGCCAGTTGGTCCAAAAGGTGAGAGGAACACAATAAGAAGAAATAATTCAAGCTACCATAGCCGGTTGAGGTTGGGAAAAGCTAACTACGACACTTACTAAAAATAGTAAGTTGCCCCATGTGTACTTACTAAAAATAGCAGGTTGTTCTCAAAGGGCAAGTTTGGCACAACAAGACATTGAGGGATAATCATTCAGGTCGATATCACCATTTGGGGTCTAGAAAGGAAAACTTGACACTTACTAAAGATAGTAAGTTGTCCCTTCCAAATATAGTAAGTGTCAAGGAAACATGAATTTCAAGTGCATATGTTGGTCTAGTTTCTCAGGTGTAATCAATCATGAAGAGATGGCGGTTTTTCATGGTTTGGAATGATCATCTCATATTACAAAGCAAGGCATCACAAGGCACATCATGTGAATTCATCTTCATCACTTAAGGATCCTAGGTGATTCAAAGAGAGTTGATTAGAATGATTTCAATAGTCAAGGAGTTCATCAACCAAGTTTCAAGGAGGGTCATCGTGGGCATTGTATGTTTCATCTCGAGCTTATAGCGGTAAACCTCATAACAATGTTTCTGAACACTCATTCTATGTGGCCCAGGATGTTTCCATCATAGTTTGTGGTCATCACTAGATTGGGAAAATGATTCAAAGTTATTCAAGGGAGCAATCTTCATCAGTGTAGAAGATCACCAGTGGCAGAAATCTTCACTCAAAGTTCATGACTACATCAAGGCATTCAAAGCATTTCATCACGAGGAGTGTTTTCCTTCATTCCTTCCTTCTTCCTCTCTTTCCCTCTTCTTTCTCTCTCTCTCTCCATTCTAATTCTTCATTATGCATCATCATTGTATTTCATCCTATTCACTTAAGTGACCTATTTTAAATTTGTAAAAGTATTTTCTCAAAATTATAAGAGAAATACTTAATTCATGGAAAATGAAAGGTCACAAGTGGAATATGGAAACGAAGAGTCATGTGAGGGAGGTGAAAGGACAATTTAGATTGCTATAAATTGGGATGGCCTCTCCATTCCAAGGGATTCTAGATTTTGGAAGAACTCTTACTATGTAGCATTGTGATGTGATAGCTTGGTTGAAGCTTTGTATTCATCACTACACATGGAATAAAAGTTACACTTCTTCTATTTCCTTTCTTGTTTTTCCTCTATTTCTCTCTTTCATGCACTTTGCAAGCATAGTTGATCCTATATGGAATTGGAGAGGAACTTGGTGTCCTCGATAGATGAATTTAAAAACTTGGTGTTTAATTCATTGGTCCCGCTAGCTTCATTGTGATTTCCTCTATATTGAAGGTTGAACTACTCCTAGTTCTAGGGTGTGAGCTCTGCAATCTACTCACGGTAGTAATCTTCCTTGCATAATTTCCCCCTTTTTTCATCCTTTATCACTATAATTTCCTCCTTGTACCCCATACAAGCACTTTTCCACAGGTTCAGTGGAGTGTCCTCTGTGTGATCCCCACCAATTTGGCCACCCACAACATTTAGATAGGATTAGGATTAGTTTACTTTCAATAATGGGAGTTGTACCATTCAATGCAGAGGGGCGTAGCCCCATGAACGTTGGTGGAGACACCTAATTTTTCCACTCGAAAATTTTTTTCACCAACAATTTTTTTGGCGACTCACTGGGAGAGATTTTCCTAAGTGCACCCAAAAATATCTCTTCCCAAAATATCAAAAATACAAAAAAAAAATATATAAAAAAAAAAAAAAAAAATCAGATAAATCATTTCAAAGTAAAATCATTCTTTAAGGTGACTCCATCAAGGAACGAAACCCAATCACATTCGTTTCCCACACCATGAAGAAATTTCCAGATTGGAGTGAAGTACCAATGAGTGATAATGAAGAAGAAGAAGAAGAAGATGTCTTCTGAAAAGAAGATCGTTGATCAGCCATGGTTCCGAGACTAGTGTTGAAAAAGGAAAGAAGAAAGAACCTATCACACGATGAAGAGGAATGGATTCAAAGGAGACATAAGATAAGGTGTGAAGCTCGAGAATATGCCAAATTCTTACAAGAGATGAACGAGCAACTTGAAGTGGCCCATAGCGAGGAAGAAGAAGAGGAGAGTTGTCCTATAGAGGAAGATCCTGAAGATCATTCGTACCATAGGGTTTTCATACCCAAAGGTTCTTGAATGTCACTGAAGAAAATCCTATCCTTGAGCCTTCCGATGAAGATAAAATCAACATTCAAGAAGATGAAAAAGACAGATGGTGCAAGATCCATTGAAGAAGATTTTTGCAATCTCACGCATCTCACTACAAAATTGAGAACATTATCTTTCTTCCACCACTCAATAGATGAATTCCTCACATACGGTGATGAAGAAATGAACATGTTGAAAAGAGAATATGTGGAAAGACTTCAGAGCATAATAAAAGGAAATTTGACCCCAAAGTCTTTGATGAAATTTGGAGGTATGCTTTAGCTCTATAGATAAGATATGAACATCTTGAAGCACCACATCAAATGGAGGAAGAAGACGAGATGCACCTATGGAGGAAGACCCTGATGGCTGCCCATATTATGAGGTTTTCATTCCCGGAAGATTCTTGGATGCTTCTAAGAAGATCTTATCATGGAACCTTCCGATGAAAGCCAAAACAACGTCATGGAGGAAGAAGTAGAAGACATGAAGATAGAATCACCATTCAACAATTCCATCTGGCTCGAGTCACAACCCATAGGGGGAATAATATATTCAATAAAGGAAGATCCTTGCTGCATAATGGATGATCCAATGCTCTCCAAAGACTCCACCAATGATGAAGAAGACAACCAATTCAAAGTAAGCATGATGATCTCTTTTCAAGTTTTGATCTTTCAATTAATGATGAAATGGAGAGATGTGAAGAAGTGCAAGAAAGTCACTCGACATCATGGTCCAAGATGATGAATTCAAGATGGTCATAGATAATCTTCCCTCCTATTTTGATTCTTCAAGTGATGTAGAAATGTTGCATGAAGAAATGGAGGAAGTCAAAGAATCAAACTCTCTTCCCGATGCAATCATGGATGATCGAATGGAAGAAGCCCACTCTCTTTTCAAAGTCCAAGGAGAATGAACAATTTAAACACAACCTCTACTCACTCAGGAGAGAAAATCATCATCACGGTGAAAATAAAGCCTTTCATCTTTCACTTGAGCAAGAAGATTCAATAATGGATGGTCAAGATGTAGCTGAAAATTCTTCTCATACTGCTTCCCCAACATGGTTCTCTACTTCTTCTTACCAAGAAGAAGATATGGATTTTGAGCTTGAAGGAGTGCCCTTCCCATGAAACTTGGACCTCTTCTCCTTGTTAGTAGGTGTCATGAATCAAGTATGCTCATGTTTGCAAGAAAGTGAATCTTTGGCAATGCAAAACATGAAGAGGTGAACGAGGATGTTTCAAATGAATCATGGGCCAATATGGATCATATTTTTAACCATCTCCTAGAGGCACAACAAGAAGATTCTTCCAATGAAGGATAAAAATGAGCCTATGGAAATTTCAAAAGAACTATCTGTAAAAGATATCTTGAAGGTTGTGGAAGAAGAAACTAAGATCCTCAACTCAACCTTGAACTCTTGACCTAGGCTATGGAGATACAAGACATGTATGAATCAATTTGTGCTTCCCATTTTGACATGCCAATTTTTGATGTTGAGATGGAGCAGTTGGATGAGTTTGATGAATTCTCTAAATACTTTGGTTGAATGAGAATGAGAGATGAATATGAAAAAACGTCTTTCTTTTTCTTCCACAAGAAGAAGTTCATGAGTGTAAAAGAAGAAAGGTTCTCAATCTCCTTTGGAATTATCCTCAATCTTGAAGATAACATCTTTGTTGTGGGAAATAATAACATGGAAAATATTGAGCTTATTTGCACCAAAGAAAGCCATTCAAAACAAAATAAAAATTGCGAGAACATTGGGAGTGTGATCAAAACCAACTTGTTCCCATCATTTCAGAATGGTCCATCAATGAAAAGAAAAAGTTCATATGGAAAAATCCAATGAAGGGTGAAGAATGCTTATATGGCCAAACCAAAAGATGCAATTTTGAAAATGATATCAAGATGCACTCCGAACGAATGCATATTAACGACCATTTCTCTAGACAACAAAGTGGGAGTATGCATGATTCTTGCCAAATGATCCAAAATCAAATTGCACTCACCATCCTCCAAGCTCTGATTCATCTTGAACATGTTCCCATGCTGCAACAATATCTTAAGGATGATGAAGATCTCTGGCTCAATGATTTAACCTCCATCTGAAAAACACTTTCTCAGAGAAACAAAGCGGGATGTTTGGGAAGTTCTTGAATGGGAAGAAAATCAGTTTGTTCTCACTTCCTTCCAAGTGTTTTGTTGATATAAGAGACAATTTGAAGTCTCAAATCAAAGAAGATGATTTTTTTCATGATAGGAGAAATTTTCCCACTCTTGAAGACATGGAAGAATGATGTCACATGGTCAGTAGGACGTAAAGTGGGAGCATCAAGGTACAAGAGTTTTGAGAAAGTGATGAAGTGTTCATTGGATGCAAGAACATTTTTATGCAAGTATGAGTATGAAGATGGAATTATGGTCAGCCTTCTTCTTCTCAAGCCATGCAAAGCCATCACCAAAGCATGGTTTGATCAAATAATAGTTTTTGTGCTTCAAAGGTCATACTTCAATCCACTATTTCATGATGGTGTGTAATTTTCTCAACCCATTTCTCGGGTATGTGTATATCCTTTTCCCACCTCTGTAAATTTCCCTCCCCCTATACATAATTTCCCTTTCCTGTTGTGTGTTTTTTTCCCCCAAGTGTGTTTCCCTTCCATTTGTTTGTTTGTGTGTGTGTGTGTGTGTGTGTGTGTGTGTGTGTGTGTGTGTGTGTGTGTGTGTTTAATAAAGAAAGTTGTGTAGCCTATTTTTCTAGTGACTCAAGGGCCCAATGGATAAGGCACTGGTCAATGGATTATATGGTCTAAAGTTGAGATTATAGATTCTCCATGTCACGTCTTCACTTGCACTCAGTCCATGTCATGTCCCCAAGCTAGAGCCAATTGTTGTCATGCAAATGTGCAACAAGGAAATTGACAATTTCCAAGCATGACAACGATACCCATGTACCAAAATTTTTTCATGTTTTATCATTTCAAGGCACCCAGTCTACCTAGTCAGTCCAAGTGACCTCCCAATTGATGTTATTCATTCCCCTAGGTGATTTAGGAAAGTCAATTCAAAACCCCTAGGTGATTTTAGGAGTTCATTGAAAAATGCAAACTTTGGGCATTGGGGGGCTATCACTTGGCCTTCCTTCCTAGGATTGGAGCAACCCCATGGAGCAGGAAAAAAAAATAAAAACTAGACATGGAGGTGAATCAAAGGCCTAGGAACATCATGGAATTGATTTAGGAAGATTCAGGAAGGATCCAAAGAAGTTGGGATAGTTTCACTAAAATCAGGGTTCATAGGCCTAGGTAATGCATAGGCCAAAACAATTGCTGAGCTTCAAGGTGATTTTGGGAGCTCTAGATGGAGTTAGGAGAAAAAAAAAACATCTTCAAAAAGGGAATTCCAAGCCCTAAAATATGGTGAAATTATTTTTTTCACAACACTTTGGCGCAATGGGTCTGTAAGTAATTTTTCTCATGCACAAGTGGAGTACCAAATCAAAAATCCACTTTTTTAGGATCAAATGGAGGAATAAAGACTTGAGACCCCACCATTGGATTTATAAGTCCATTTCCAGTCAAGATCATATAAAATTTCATCAAAAAATCCATCGGAGCTCAAGTTATTCGCTCATTTCAAGTTGTTGCCCTCTTGAGCGAGTTCGGGAGTTAGTCAAATTTTGGAAGGACACGTGTCAGCTCTAGGAGCCTGGTGGGATTTTTTGTCCCTCACATCCCTCAAGGTCAGGGACATCAAGGTTGGAAAAATTTTCCCAGCCCCTAAGGAAGCTCCTCTGGACACCCATGTGACCACCTTCCAATCAAGTGCTTTAAAGCTAGTGTTTTTGCTTTAATCCTCGTTGAATCGATCTCCCACCATGTCATCACCCTAGGCATGCTGTGTGAAATTGATGTCCCTCATGTCCCTTTGAGGTGAGGGACATCAGGGACATGAAAATTCACCCAAATCAAACTCAAAAATTTGAAAAAAATTTTCTAACTTTTTTCACTTTATTTTTCTTTTCTCACCTCTGCTTTAAAAAGTTGCTTTTTGCTTTAACACCTCACCACCATTCTCGCTCTCCAAACCAGATCCACCATGGAAACAAAAAATTCCATCCATGAATATGCATAGTCAAAAGAATATATTGATCAAAATGAAAAAGGAATGAACTCAAAAAGAAAAGTTTGAAAATTCTTCTTCAAAACCTCCTAATTTCTTGATGAACATTTGAACATTTTGACATAAGCTGCAAAGAAAAGTTGCAAAAAACACCTTAAAGTCCACCACCATTGTTCTTCACTCTTAGCTCCCAAATTAAAACCAAAACCTTCCACTCCATGAATATGCACATTTTCTCAAAGAAGAAATTGATCAAAATATCTAAGGAGGAATGAAGAAAAAGAGAAGCGAAGAATTCTTCCAAACCCAAACCATCATGAGAGAAAAAAGATTCAACATATCTTGCAAGAAGCAAGAAGAAAAAGAACCTTTTTCATTGGAGTTGATTTCATCATCAAAGAGACCATTAAAAATCACCTTCAAACCTCCCATTTCAAACTCCATTAATGCTCATGATGAACAAGTAAAAAATCACTTCCAGCTACCACGAAGAATAAATCTCAATTTCCATCAAACCGAAAATCCGAAAAAATCGAAGAAATGAATCACTCTTGAAAAATTTAGTTTATCGTGAATGGAGTTGATTTCATCATGAATGAAGACCTAAAAAACTAGACCTATGGAGGACTGATTTTTCATTTCAAGCTCCATTAATGGTTTCCTGACACATAAGTGGAAAAAATCAGCAGCTACCTCTTCACTTCTCGTGGTTCCAGGGAAAAATCACAAAAATTGAGGGAATGATCATTGAAAAATCTAGTTTCACGTGAACTAGTTTTTGTGCCATGAAGTCCCTATTTTTTAGGGATATGGAGGAATTATTTTTCATCATTTTCTTCCCTGTCACATGAAGAATAATTGTAAAAAAGGCAGCGAGCTACCTCTTCACTTCTCAAGGTTCCAGTGGGCAAAATCATGTGAAAAATTGGAGGGAATGATCATTAAAAAATCTAGTTTCACGTGAAACTAGTTTTTGTGCCATGAAGTCCCTATTTTTTAGGGATATGGAGGGCTATGTTTTTTTCAGTATTCTACTTGAAAATGAAAATATCATTTTCCAACTTGTTTAGATGAAGGAATTACTCAAAATTGGAGCATGGAACCCCAAAATAAAACCCAGAGTTTCAAGACTTGTTTTGTTGCAATCTGACATCCATGTGTGCACTTACTAAAAATAGCATGCCTTCCTACATAGGGTTTATTACTTTGGGTAAGCCACCATTTGAAGAGGCTATGAAAGTGGTGAACACAGAGGGAGTATCACAGGAAAAGTCATCAAAAAGGTCATCTCGGCTCACAATTGACACTTACTAAAAATAGTAAGTGGTTCCACAAGCCCCTACTATAAATAGCCAGTTGGTCCAAAAGGTGAGAGGAACACAAGTAAGAAGAAATAATTCAAGCTACCATAGCCAGTTGAGGTTGGGAAAATCTAACTACGACACTTACTAAAAATAGTAAGTTTCCCCATGTGTACTTACTAAAAATAGCAGTTGTTCTCAAAGGGAAAGTTTGGCACAATGGACATTGAGGGATAATCATTTAGGTCGATATCACCATTTGGGGTCTAGAAAGGAAAAATCTGAACACTTACTAAAGATAGTAAGTTGTCCCTTCCAAATATAGTAAGTGTCAAGGAAACATGAATTTCAAGTGCACATGTTGGTCTAGTTTCTCAGGTGTAATCAATCATGAAGAGATGGTGGTTTTTTGGTTTGGAATGATCATCTCATATTACAAAGAAGGGCATCACAAGGCACATCATGTGAATTCATCTTCATCACTTAAAGATCTGAGTGATTCAAAGAGAGTTGATCAGAATGATTTTCAATGAGTCAAGGAGTTCATCAACCAAGTTTCAAGGAGGGTCATCGTGGGCATTATATGTGTTCATCTCGAGCTTACATGGTAAACCTCATAACAATGTTTCTAAACACTCATTCTATGGTCCAGAGTTTGCGGTCATCACTAGATTGGGAAAATGATTCAAAGTTATTCAAGGGAGAAATCTTCATCAGTGTAGAAGATCACCAATGGCAGAAATCTTCACTCAAAGTTCATGACTGCATCAAGGCATTCAAAGCATTTCATCATGAGGAGTGTTTTCCCTTCATTCCTTCCTTCCTCTCTTTCCCTCTCTTCTTTCTCTCTCCATTCTAATTCTTCATTATGCGTCATTATTGTATTTCATCCTATTCACTTAAGTGACCTATTTTAAATTTGTAAAAAGTATTTTCTCAAAATTATAAGAGAAATACTTAATTCATGGAAAATGAAAGGTCACAAGTGGAATATGGAAATGAAGAGTCATGTGAGGGAGGTGAAAGGACAATTCAGATTTCTATAAATTGGGATGGCCTCTCCATTCCAAGGGATTCCAAATTTTGAAGAACTCTTACTATGTAGCATTGTGATAGCTTGGTTGAAGCTTTGTATTCATCACTACACATGGAATAAAAGCTACACTTCTTCTATTTCCCTTTCTTTTTTTCCTCTATTTCTCTCTTTCATGCACTTTGCAAGCATAGTTGATCCTGTATGGAATTGGAGAGGAACTTGGTGTCCTCGATAGATGAATTTAAAAACTTGGTGTTTTAATTCATTGGTCCCACTAGCTTCATTGTGATTTCCTCTATATTGAAGGTTGAACTACTTTGGTTACTGGGTGTGAGCTCTGTAATCTACTCATGATAGTAATCTTCCTTACATAATTTCTCCCTTTGGTCACAAAGGGAGTCATTCAACAATTATTTTAGATTGTTCATGCATCATCCAAAGGGAATATCTCATGGTGTAATAAATTCAAGGATCCAAAGTTCAATGCATTAGGGCATTTCATCCTGAAAGGATCGGTCACAATAAGATCATATTTTTCTTCTTCATTGGCACAATATTCTCTCTCTCCCTCTCTCTCTCTCTCTCTCTTCTCTCATCCACCCCAAATTTCTCTCTCTTCAATGTTATAATTCTTCATTAGGGGTGCACTTTTTCATATGCCCCTAATGAAATTAAAAATGCAACTTTATGTTTCTAATGTAAAAGTCACCTTTATGTTATAAAAAAGGACTTAATATTTTCCTAGGAACGTGAATGTTTTAAGTTGTGTGAGGACATATGAAAGGTCATTGGGGGGTAGATGAAGAGTTGTCTATCTTCTTATAAAAAGAAAATACTTACCCTTTTCAAAGGGTTGTTGGTTACAAATTTGTGAATTCATGAGAGAGCATTTGTCTACTTGTGGAAGAACAAAGAGTTAGCCAATTTTCTTCTATTTTCCCACTCACTATGTTTCCTCCATCATCATACTATGTATAAATTTAATTGAAATGCTAATAAGGAGGAGGTTTCTGTTTTCCAATGCATGTGAATGTGTGCATCTTTGTATGCATGGTTTCCTCTAGCTAGTAGCATGGACATTTTGGTTGTTTCTTCTCATAAATGCGTGTGTTGAAATTTATAACTAGTGTGTGCAGGAATATGAGTTTCTACCCACAAAATTAGTTCTCCTATCTTTTATTCTCACTCCCTAACTTGCTCTCCAGAAAAATTATACTCTAGCAAGTGATTGCTAAATTTTTCATAGGGTCAGTGGAGTGCCCCTGTTAGATCCCGACCGTAAGACCATTAGGAAAAACCCACCTTTTCCCACGCATGCAAACAAAAAAGCTACATCGTCTAAGTAGAGGGACTTCGATTCCTAGAGAATCAAAACAACCTCATAGATTTGTCTACCTGACAAATTTTCTCGCTAATAGGTGGAAACACATGCTTTGTAGATGTCGCAAATGTACCTATTGTTGATGTCGATGTTTTTATTGATGTTGTGAAATGATGTTGAGTACTGATTCCCATATAGATGGACCAGTAAAAGAAGATGAACAAGTATTGAAATGCACATGTATATGATCGCAATATGTAAAAAGTGTTTAAGGAAAGTATGTAAAATATGAAAAATGTGAAAAAGAAACATTTGCACCTAATCTATGATAAGGAAAAAGTGTAGAAAGGATCCTAAAAATGTTGTAGATGAAATATTTTTTTGGGAAATATCACGTCAATGATATGGAAGAAGTGTAGGGAGAAAATTATGGTGTTATCCTCTAACCTTTAAGTACTTCCCACAATGTAGAACACCATTGCAGATGGTGTGTATAAACGCAAGTACTAAGGACTGTGTGCCCTGTAAAAGCCAATGTGTGGAGCTCGGTAGATTGTGCTAAACTACCAATCGCTATGTAATTTTCCCTTGGTTACGAGCATCCGGGAAGGGCCTTTCGTGTTAAGGACCAAAGTCTGATTTTGATCAATGAAACTAAAAACTATTGTGATGTGTATAATGTTGTATGGGGTGACTATTTCACCCAAATGATTCCCCCTCATTTGGGGTGCATGCAACGTCACTGAATTAGTATGTGGCCCAAAGGAGGACTGACCATTGTGCTGAAATTGTACCCTTTAGGGGGGAGGGAATGTGCTTGGTAGAAACCAAGGCATGCACAAACAAAGTGGCTAGAAACAAGTGTTAGTATAAGAAAAGAAAAACACGCAAGAGAAAATGTGTACCATGAAAAGTGGGTTGTAAAAATGGGACACCACTCGGATGTTGCAAGACAACCAAGGCCGATGAAGCCAAAAATAGACAATATGCACACTAGATAAAGGGAAAAGCTCACAAACAATGGCATACAAAGAACAATCAATGTATTAGACAACCATGGTGGTAAATAGACCTGCACAAAAAAATGATACACATGAAGAACCCGTTAACACTTTAGAAAGATAAAAAAGTATGTCAAAACGTGTATAATCCGATAATTTAATGTGCTATGAAACAAAAATGAAACAATAACACCTATCATGTACAAAAAGTGGATTCCCCAGAGTCATTGTGGGATTGGTAATAGTACTATGCCAAACATCCGTGTTTGCATGTATAGATCTCAGTATATTCTATGATCACAACTAGAAAATAAAGTGAATGCATATGTGTGTATGATAAATATAATGACATACAAGATATCTATCTAACATGTGTAATAAAGTGAACATGTAACAAGTAAGCATAAACAAGACTAAATGCAACCAAGATATGCAGTATGTTGTGGATGAGATGGAATGGAATACAGAGTGAATGATAGGAGTAATGTGCCCTCCAAGTGGATGTGTATATATGAAATGAGGTTCATTTTTATGCCCCTCAATAGTTAGGAATGAACCGTAAAAGAGAGCACATCATCGGGAAATGGTATGAAATGTGTGCACTAAAAATATGTGATCGTTAAAGTGCATAGGGTAGAGTGTAAACGCGTGAGTGTGAGGAGGTCCATTTGATATGTATAACCTTAGCAGATCAAGTATGGACTATGAAACTAGAGTGCATCATAGGGCAATGGTGATTATGCGTAGTATATCTTAAGGTGTATGATATTAAGTGGCCTTCCCAAAAGGGTGGCAAGGTGATAGACTCCACCACCAAGGTTTTCAGTAATAATGTAAGGACTAAGCCAATTAGGCTTGAATTTTCCTTTAAAAGGAGCTTCAACATTCGTATTTTTTTATTTTCTTTTAAGACGAGGTCACTTATGTTGAACTCATGAGGATGAGTTTTACAATTATATGTTTGTGCAATATGAGATTGATATGTCTCAAGATGTTAAATTGCTTGGACACGATGATAGTCTAACATTTATTAATCATGTAGGTTGTTCTCACAATATTCATTTTCTTTAAGTATGCCCTTGAGCGAAACACGCAATGAGGGTATCTCAAGTTTGAGTGGGATGACGGCCTCGTACCGTAGACTAGTGAAAAAGGAGTTGTATTAGTGGGTGTATGCACACTAGTACGATAAGCCCAAAGAGCATAAAATAGTTGATTATGTCAGTCATCACCACTAGAAGTAATTGTCTTGCATAAAATTTTGACAATAGTTTTGTTGGTGACCTTAGCTTTGTTAGGAAATCAATCTATTAGTGCTCCATTTGTGTATTAGTGAATAATAATTACCTGAAGTAATTATTATTATATTATATGGTTATAACTATGCATAAGTTGTTTAGGTTGTTTAAACAACTTACTAAGCTAGTTAGGAGGTTTGGGAGATATTCATAGGATATGGAGTTATATCTATATCCTAAATTATAGGAATGTCATTCCTATATAATTGTAATGTATTGTGTTGAATATATGACTTGAATAGAATATCTTTCTGGTTATTTTTCTCTGCGTTTATTTGATTCTCTGCTGCATGAACTATGACCAAATTTAGATTTGGTATCAGAGTGAGATGAGAGACCTTTGTTATTAAACTAGAGGAAGAATGCATTGGAGATACGTAGCAAAGGAAAAATGCCATCGGATAAAGATAGTTAATTTTGTGTAGCTATGTGGAAGGCGATTGAGGAGGTTTGAAAAGTTTCAAATGACATCATACAAAGATAATCCTTTGTGCTTCATATTATTCAAGATCTGATCGCCTTTGTGATTGAATCTATACCAAAAATCCATCCGACAATCACTCTTCATGTGTGCAGTTCCATACGGCCTTCAGAAATTTTTACCAACCATATTTTGCATCTAACAAGAATTACATGGGTCTGTGTGGTTCAGCCCTGAGTTGTTTTACAAACCACTACTCTGTCACTTTATTGGCTCGGTCAATATCTTCTACAAATCGATTCAATCAACCACTAAAGAAAAATCATGCATGGATATTTGTAGTAATGAAGTCTTCAAAATTCATAACGATTTGATTCAACATATGACTTAGATTTTCCTCGCATAATAGAACAATCTAAGTGTCCAACAGTGTAAGACGTCAAAAGTGAATTTGGGTTTTGGCATTGAGACTGATCTTCGTGGAAAATCTAAAACCGTAAGATGGAAGCCATCACGCAAGTCACGAGAGATGCAGTTGATGAAGAAAAATCTCTGGAGGATAGTAGATGGAAAAGAACCAACACCTACAGATCCAACCAAATTGGTAGAATGGGAAATGAGAGATGATAAAGCCAAAGCCATTATTGGTCTTTCTCTCTTAGATACTGAGCTACACTATGTTGATCTTGAGAAATCATCTCATGAAATGTGGGAAAAATTGAACAAAACCTTTGGTACTAAAGGAATGAATGTAATTTTTTTCTCAAATTACGATTGTTTAAGTTAAAATGGGTGAAGGAGCTACAATGTCCAGACATATTAATGATTTATGGTCTCTCCTCCGACAACTGGTAGAAGTAAAAGCTCCAGTAAATGATGAAGATGTAAAAGCTATTCTGTTGAATAGTTTTCCTCCCAAATATAGTAATGTTGTCTTCACACTTGGTCAGATGCCTTCTAACTCATTAGAAGATATGATATCAGCTCTTCTAGCCGAGGAAAAATGGACCAAAGAAGATGTAGAAGAAGAAACAACAATGCATGTAAAAAGGAAGTACATTTTTTTCTAAATATAAAGAAGAAAGATAATGTTTCTATTGTAAGAAAAAGGGACATACAACTTCATTTTATAGAGTTCGAGCTCAAGATATACTTAGTGGAAAACTCAAAGGAATCGAGGCCAATATTATTACTGAAGAAGGATCAAAGAACGAGGAAGAATGGGTAAATGATGACAAAGAGCTCAAGACTTCTTGTACTAAGCAACTTCATTAGAGGATGGAGGTAAACGAAGTTTGGAGGTCATTCAATGACCTCTCGTCAATCGCCAACGATGGGGCCGCAAAGACGATTTGGTGACATTTTTTTCAATTATGTGTTTGCTTCAGTTTGTAGTGTTCTTTTTTTCAATAAGTGGAAATTTCACATTGAGGGGGGAAACATGATCCAATGTTCCATTTCCATTATGTCAGCTTTTTCTATGTATGTACGAGCATACAATTTCAACATAATTTCCTATGTTATTCCCTGCAGTGAGATGTGATGAGGGCTAAGAATAGTACTTGGCATATCATGATGTGGTTGTAGGTAAACCACTTGAAAACCTTCATTTATGGTTTTTGGTAAACCAATAGAAAAATCAACATTCTTGGTTGTTGGTAATCCATTTGCAAAACCATCACCTTGTGGTTTGTGGTAAACCAATCGCAAAACCACTATTCTTGGTTTTGGTCAATCGTTTGCAAAACCATCCCGAGGTTTGTGATCATCCTATGAAAATCACCAGATCATGAGCAGGTCAAAAGAAGTACAGAGGCAGGTTTTCCCCATGTTCGCACTAAGGGGGGGAATGTTAGGAAATCAATCTATTAGTGCTCCATTTGTGTATTAGTGAATAATAATTACGTGAAGTAATTATTATTATATTATATGCTTATAATTATGTGTAAGTTGTTTAGGTTGTTTAAACAACTTACTAAGCTAGTTTTTAGGAGGTTTGGGAGATATTCGTAGGAGATGTAGTTATACCTATATCCTAAATTATAGGAATGGAATTCCTATATAATTGTAATGTATTGTGTTGAATATATGACATGAATAGAATATCTTTTTGGTTATTTTTCTCCATGTTGATTCATTCTCTGCGCTTGCATGAACTTTGACCAAATTCAAGAAGCTTGTCCATTGCCTCGCGGGTAATAAGGAGTAGAGAATGAATGTTTAATTTTGAAATTTGCACAAAAATTTTAAACCTCTTTATTTTTGAAGGAAGATCCATTATCAGTGACAATGAAAATGGCACACCAAAGCATGTAATGATATGGGTAGTGAGGAAACTAAAATGTCGGTATCTGGGTTATATTTTGTAAGCGGGGTTATTTTGAACCATTTAGTAAAATATTCAGTAGTAGTAATAATGTATTTGTGTCCATCAATCAATTCAGGGTTTATCATGCCAACGAGGTCGAATCGCTAGAGAGAAATGACCAAGTCGGTGCAATCGGTTGATGATTATATGCAGTGTGTCTTTGTAGGTTCTTGTGATTTTGGTACTTCTCACAAAGTGAGTAGCGTATTCAAGGAAGTCTTGCTCCATGGTAGGCCAATAGTAACCATGACCTAAAAACTTATTAGACATGGCTTTTCCACAACAATGGCCGCCACAAATGTTTTCATGTATATGTGAAATAACAAAGGGGATATCAACAATCCCTAAGCATCGTAATAGATGACCATCAAGGGCGCGTTTAAATAATTTTTTTGACGATGACATAATGGGTAACCTCACATCGTAAGTGATGAGTTTCATTAGGTTACAAATAAACATGAATGGTTTGTTTATATAAGAAGTTGTAAATTGACGTAAACCATTTAGGATTGTCATAACTACACATGATGGCACAAGATATTAAAGGAAGAGTGCGGTAGTGGAAGGATGTCATAAGTTACGAATGATGAACGTGGCTTGCTCATTCATAATATCTTGGGGATAAGTGATGCCACACTAGAAATGGCGTATGCATGATGATTGTCCTTGCGTAGAGAATGGTAGTAATAGAATAGGACTCAAATGTAGCTAAGAGATATTTGACAAACATATTGTATGGGATTAAGTTTTCCTATTTTGTGTTATATGTATCATTCACTTGATTGATTACTAGATGGGATCACCATGTATGCTCAAGTTACGAATAAGGAGTTTTCGAGTGATGAGAAGGACGGGAATGAGGGATTCACATCAACGATGTTATTTATACAAGAAAACTCTAATCAATATGCAAAGGGGAGTGGATCACCATGTGAGGTGATGAAGACTATCCCGACCCTAACGCTAAAGTGATAACGAGACCCATCAAAGTACATTTTCCATGTATCAGAATCGATATTTTAAGTAGTGAAATCATCACGAAGCAATCAAAGATGGGAGATGTGTCAAGTAAAGGTGCTTCAACTAATTGATCTGCTATGAATTGACCTTTAATCACTTTCTGTGGTATGAACTTGAAATCAAATTCGGTGAGAAGCATAACCCAATGTGCTAGATGTCCCGATAGATGCATACGGACAAGAGGTATTGTACTTTTATCTACTTTGGTGATGATATGTACCTCATTGTTAAGAAGATAATGGCATAATTTGTCTGTGACAAAGACAAGGCCAAGACATAGCTTTTCGATGTAGTTATAGTTGCATTCATAAGATAGAAGCATTTGAATGATGTAATAGATTTCCCTTTTCCGTTGAGAGTCATCATGTTGTGTAAGTTAGGGCTCTAAGCCATGAAACATGGTAGAAATATATAATAAGAAAGGTCGGGTCAACCACAAGAGGGACTAAGACAAGTGGATTTAAAAGATATGATTTTATGTCATCAAATTCTTGTTGGCATTGATCATCCCATATGAACTTAGTATCTTTCTTCATTAGGCATGTGAATGGTTGAGTTTTATCAACAAGTTGTGTAATGAACCGTCAATAGCTTGAATTTTTCCCTGTAATGATCTTAGTTGATGTAAATTTCTAGGCGGAGGCATGTTGAAAATGGCCTTAATCTTGTTAGGATCTATTTCAATGCCACATTGTGAGATAATATATCCAAGGAGTTTACTCGGTTGTAACCCCAAAAATGCATTTTTAGGATTTAAGTGTATGTTATATTGGTGTAAGCGTTCAAATAGTATTCGTAGATCTCAGGCATGGGTGGAATGACGTATGAATTTAACCAAGATATCATCAACACATTTTTTGATAATCTTATGAATATATTCATGAGATATGCAAGTCATCGCTTGTTGATAAGTGGCCTTGACATTTTTAAGGCCAAAGCGCATGACAATGTAACAAAACGTTCCCATGGTATGATGAAAGAGGTCTTTGTTAGTGTGAGTTATCCTATGTGTCCTCCTCTCATGTTGGAGGGTCATCTCACATGGGTTAGGTTTAGGGTTAGGTTTAGGGTTTCATATGTGTCATGCACTAGGGTTACTTAAAGACCCTATATGTACCCTTTTTCTATTCATTTATGAGCATGCCAAGACACTCTGTTGTCTTTCCTCTATGCAAGCTTTGTTTTTGTTGAGAAAGTTCTTCCATTACTAATCAATTTTTCCTTGCTATCACTGGAGCTATCATGATTCCATTGGAGTGCAACTACTTCATGGTGCCTCATTTCCGATTCGATTCTCGCAAACTCTTTTCATGGTATTAGTTGAGATCGGAGTAAATGTGCACTCAATTTGTTTTTGTTGTTATTACTCTTACTTGGTTTCATTATTTTACTCGCATGTAAGTCCTTTGATCACTATTTTCTAGAAATTATCTTGCTAATATCTCTAACAAGCTTTCTCGGAAAGTGTTTTGTGTTTTTTTGTGCATATGCAAGTTTTTTCAAAATACCTTGAGAAATCAGGTTTTTTAAACTACTTTTTTTGTTGGATGTATCAAAATCCAAAATAGAGATTCCTTTCATTTATTAAAATGGAAGTGAATTTTTTTAAGCTCTCTGGTTTTTACAGGATATGCATGTTGTCTTTGGTTACAAGATCCTTAAGTTCTTCCATTACGATCATTTTTTCCTTGCTATCATTGGAGCTTTCACGATTCCATTGAGTGCAACTACTTCATGGTGCCTCATTTCCGATTCGATTCTCACAAACTCTTTTCATGGTTTCCGATTCAATTCTTTAGTCGTGGTTGCTCATCAATGAACTACTGTCCCTCTGACCATTTTTGGACTGTTCAAACTACCATCACTATTCATTCACATGTGGCCTGCATTTTTTCTTCATTCCAGGCATTTTTGACTGTTCCAGGTGTTTTCTTGGACCTTCCAGGCGTTTTTTTACTGTTCATGCGTTTTTTACCAACAACCACGTTTTTTTTTGCTTGCAGGCATTTTAAATTACTTAGCCACAATTTTTTTGCTTCTATAGACTTTGTGCACATCGTGGGGTTGTAATTTCTCTTGCGTGGATACCCTTAGAGCCACACATCATCTAACTCCAAAACGACCTGTTCATCATGTTTTTTGGTGTGCGTGGCCTGTCCCGGGTTTGGTAAGTTTTATTTACTTCCTTTTTAAATCTTACTCAAAACAAAACAAAATCTCTGCCTTTTATCAAAACGTTTGAAGTTTTTTTGCATGTTCTTTTTGGAAAGGTCGGCTAAATTTGACTCCTCCTCTCTCTTTTTTTTAAAAACTCAGGAAAGCTTTTTTCCTTTTTCTAACTCATTGTCTTTTCCTAAAAACACGTGGAAGTCTCTTTAAAAGCTTTTTTAAAAACATAAAACAAATCAAATCTTTTGGTAAGTTTTTAAAAACATTTCTAACTTTAGGGTGTTTTTTATATGAAAAGTTTCTAAAACCTTTTTTAGCATTTATTTTTAGAAGTTTCTTCAAATATTTAAAAGATCTAAATTAAAATTCTAATTCTTTTTTTTAGATCTTAATTATTTCCTGAAATTAATTAGATTTAATTTAATTAAATCTATCTTTTATTAATTTCACATTATCTAAACACAATATTTCCTTGGCATTATAATTTGGTCTTTGGCTTGTTGTATTTTTAACCTTCCGTCGAGTGCCGAAGATGAAGGGTGAGGTCCGGGATTGGCAGGTGGCTAATCCCCCTCTTAATACAAACAAACCCTATCTCAAATTCCATGCCATTTCCAACGAGCATACCTACGACACCCTTTGCATGTGTTTAGGCACTTTTTTAATCCGTTTGCGGCTTCTTGTCTTTTTCTCATCAAATTACGGGAATTGGTTTTTGCTATAAATTTTGACTCGTTGCTCGGTTTTGAGCACTCTTTAGTCAAAGTTACATTTTTTTCACACTCTAGATGATGGGATCATTAGCTTTGTAAACACACTAATTTTATAAAGTGCCGCATTCCGGGGTGTCTTTGTGTTGCTTATTTCCACTCGATCTTTTGAGCTTTGTTCAATTCCTTTTTTTCATGGACTTGTGAGCGTGTCCACCACAGTCTTACGACAAAGGGATTCTTTCGTGCGACGTGAGACACTTTTTCTCACCACCAGGGTTGGCTTTCGCCTCCTTTCTATTTTTTCTTGTGCTTGCTTACTGTGTCCTTTATTTGCGCTACACGAAACACTGTTGTGGTCTCCTCTCTTGCGCGTTATTACACTAATTTCAAGATGAGTTACCAAGTGTTTCAAACCACATTCACGGACCCGATTGTAATCAATGCACTAACCTATAAAGTGCCGAAAGCAGGGGGGTTGTTATTGTCATGGGTGGTTGTGTTTATTTTCTACATTTCTTTCTCTCTCTCTCTCTCTACTATGGATGCACTTTCAATTCCTTTTCTTACGCCATTCAAATTTTTTGAATGGATATCAAAAATAATAATGAAACTAAGGGGTAAAGGGTTATACCGCATCACCATGGGAATCGAGACTCGAACCAGCATTTACGAACTCGAAAAATCTAAGTGGTTAAACCGTAGTGATGAAGCTTTAGGTCTTCTTGGCATGTCCATTTCTCCTGACTTGCTCTTCCACATTGAGGCATCTGAAACACCCACATCTACGTGGAAAATGTTGACGCAATGTTGTTTGGACAACTAGATGACATGAGAGCGCATGAGTTGGAAAACGAACTACTAGGGTTAAATCCTAGTGACTTTGAAAACCTACAAGCCTTCTTCTTGAAATTTGTCCACATTAGATTATTGTTAAAAGGATTTCAAGTAGAAAAGAAAGATTCTCAATCGATCTTTTGATTCTCTCTAAGCTAGGTCCCAAATATTCGTCTTCGTGTCAACTTTCTACGCTACAAAAGCTGCTTTGGGCGATACTTGGACAATGCCCTCCTTTGACTATTTTTCATCCCAACTCATTCGATAACAGGACAAACTCATTCAAATGGGGTCTCTCAAGTCCAAGTCACATGCCCTTGTAGCAAGTACTAAAGAAGGGAAAGAAGACTGAAAAGAAGAAATAAACTAAGGATCAACCTAAGAAAGAAACCAAGATCAAACCTAAAAATGACACAAACACTTCAACTTCGAGCCTAGAGCACAAAAAGTAATTATTTGTGTTCCTATTGCAAGAAGACTGGTCACGATGACGAGCAACACTGTTTTAAGAAACAGATTGATCACTTATCTCATTTACTTGAGAAAAATAAAATAAGTGTTCTTGAATCAATAAAACAAAGTTCTTTGAAGGTCGAGTCTTCTACTACAAAAGGTACTAGAAATGATAAGAAGAAAGGAAAGGCCCTTGTAGCCAAAGTTGCTCCTTCATCGACATGGATTATAGATTCCAGTGCCTCGCACCACATGGGTTCTTCACATGTTGAGTTTTCCAACATCGAACCTTGTGGAATGTCCCAAATCATGATGGGTAATGACACGACAATGTCAGTTTCCGATAGTGGATCAGTAGAGATGGATGGGGGAACATTTAACCAAGTGTTGAGTGTTCCTGATCTCTCTACCAATCTCCTATCGGTTTACCAAATTACTCACCTTGGTGAAGGAATGTGAGTGGAATTTGGTCCTAACTCGGTGATCATTCGTGAGCTTAACAATGATACTACAGTGGCTGAGGGAAAGGCAGATCAACGTTCATGGTTGTACACCTCCACTTTAATTCTGATTCTATGCCCACCGCCTTGCTCAATCATGTAAATGAGGTTAGTAAGCTATGGCATGAGCATTTTGGACATCTAAATTATCACTACCTTGAACAATTGAGTCAAAATGAAATGGTCAACGGGTTGCCTCACGTCAAGTTTTGTAAGGGTATTTATGAGGGTTGTACCCTTAGAAAGCATCCTGAAAATAACTTTGACAAAGGAAAAGCCTGGAGAGCCACTCATCCTTTGGATCTTGTTCACAGTGATGTTTCTGGTCCATTTCTTCTCCTTCATTTACTAGAGCTCTTTATGTGATAACCTTCATTGATGACTATTCGTGATATACTTGGGTACATATTCTTAAGCTTAAGTCTGAAGTCTTTGAACATTTTTAGGACTTCAAGGATCTTGTTGAGAAATAGGCGGAACGGTTTATCAAGGTTCTTCGAACTGACAATGGAGGTGAATATGTAAACAATAGGTTCATGGATTTCTGTACTTCTGAAGGGATCTCTTTTCAACATACAGCTTACTTGCTTACACCCTTCGCAGAATGGATTCGCAGAAAGAAAGAACCATACTTTGAAGGAGATGGCCACTTGTATGATTCACTCGAAGTCTCTTCCTCCACGGTATTGGGCCGAAGCGAATTGTGCAAATTACATTCTGAACCACGTTCCACATAAGGCAAGAAGAGGGATGACACCCTTTGAAGCTAGGTTTGGGCGCAAGCCCGATGTTGAGCACTTTCGAGTCTTCGGATCCAAGGCTATGGCTCGATTCCTAAGAAGAAACGCAAGGCCTTGGAACCACAATCCAAACCTTGTATCTTTGTAGGGTATCCTAATGGCGTCAAGGATATCGATTGATGAATTCTACTTCTTGTTGTCGCCAAATCACTGCACCCCGAATGGCCAGGATGTGAATAGGACGTTCGGTGTGATTGGGACACATGGGATCACATCTCAAGTTGTGGGACTTGGGCTCGAGGTGAACCTCCGGAGAAGGCCGGCTTCCTCTTCCTAAACTAAGTGTTGTACTACTCCTAGTGTAATAAAAATGATTATCTAGTCCTATGCTAACATTTTCATGGGGTTTTAGGGAAAGAGATTTATAGAAATGAAACTATACTAGGGATGGTGATGCACCAAATAAAGGGTGTCTTCAGATTCATGAAGGGTTAATTTGAAGAGGGTGTGTGCACCACAGGTCAACTTCACCTACTGCAACTTAGAGAGGGTATAGGATACCACAAACTAAGAGACACGCATTCCCTTTGTTAAACTTTATCAGACCGAGAAATATACCAGTTTCCCAGTGAAGAAGGATGAACTCAAGAAGGGTGAATAGACACCACAACTCAACTGCATGCAATAATTCACCACTCGATAAGCACAGAACTCCAAGAACCTGCAATAGAACTTAAACTTGCACAGTGTACCTATAAGTACAAGAAAGGCACAAAGAAGCACGAAGGATGAAAGGACCGAGATTAGTCACAAAACACACACTTTTATTGCTTCAATAACATGCACAATGCATCATACATTCGTAAGAGGAATAGTTGCCATTACGCTTGAAGAGGAGGCTTGAAAGTTCTCTCAACACACAAGAACAACTTGCGAGAGAGAGAGGATTCTTGAAAAGTATACACTCACCCGAGATATCTAACTGTCTAACTTATGCAGGCCGAATCATTGGAACCCTTTGAAATGAGCTTCCAACTTAAATTTATAAAGAATATGTGAGAAAGAAGAGGAAAGGTCATAATTACATTCCTAAATTAAGGCCCATGATGTATTTATTGCGAGCTTAGTTGAACCACCTGAGAAGGTTCCATCATGGGTCATTAATTGCCTGATGACCTAGTCTTCTCAATTAATTAAAAGAATATTTAAATAAAATATTTAAATAATAATAATAAATATTATTATTAAAATATTTAAATAAAAATATTAATTTAATTAAACATAATATCGACCCCCTGACAATTGACCCGTTTGACTTGAAGAGGAGGGGGGTCCATGTGGGTAGAATCGCACATAGCCAAACTCGATGAGCTTCGAATCCTCTAACTCGGTGTTGCACTCGATTTTTGACCCCGCGCTAACTCTTTCCTTGCCTTGGTAATCGGGCTCTTTTGCATTGAGTCCTTCAAATGGTGAGCTATCAAACTCGATTCTTATCATTTTCCTCTATTAACTCGAGGCCATTTATGCATTCCACGTTCAAACTTCATGAAACATCACCACGAGCTCCTTGCGAAGTCACCGAGTTCTTCATCCAGCAAACGATCTTACCTTTCCTGGGCTCAAACTCACTTGAATACCGAGCTTAACCCAATATTTCTAAAAAGAATGGTTTTACCACAATGCTCACGGTTCTTCCTTATCATATAACACTTGTAGTAAGAATGTTTTGGCTTTGCCATAATAAGCACAATTTGTACCTTCCAAATGATGAGAAAATGCCATTACCAATAAAGACCTAATGCTACCATGATGATGACCTAGGTTCATGCCCATAACATGTCGATAGACACCCTTAAGACTGAATTTTTGGCCAAAAAGCCCTTCGGTATTCTGGTAGTGCACTCGGAAATCTCGGCTCCAATCAACAATTATGCCACTATTGGGATCTTAGTATGGCATAGGTAGCTGTGAGCTACACAATATACTCATTTTTCCAGAAACTAAAAAGATCCTTTATGTTACAATTTGCAACACATAAAATAAGCCCTTCAAAAAATACGTTGAACAACTGGGGCAACCAAAAGGACCTTGGAAAAATGTACAGGTAACAACCATATGAATTCTTCCTTAGTCGTGGATCAAAGCTGATAGAAATAAGCTAGATAAAATCAGCTTGAAATTACAGTATAATCGTCCATTGTTAAAACAAGCTTCTCTGAACCTGGTAAAAGAACACTTTTATTGTCTGATTGGACGTACATAATGGAAGGGTATAAATATTTCTTCTGCCCTCAGAGTTTCTCAAAGAGACCATTTACAAGTGACAAGGATGTAGCATGCAAAATGGCCGACCAGGTATTTCAGAGTTGACCTTCACATTCAATTCATTTTAGGAGAAGAAATGTTGAGCAATATGAATCATTTCATTCTGCACCGTAATAAACCTTCATCTCTGATTCGCAGACAAATTTTATGAAGTCTTGAATAGTGTGACTCCAATCCATCGTATACGGCAAAGGTGAATATTTGTTTCTAGCTGTCATTCGATATTGCTGCTGTTGCGTGGTAGTTTGTCTCGCGACCACCGAACCATCGGAATAAGGATAAGCCACGGTTGACAACCTACTTGCCGGAAGCGCTTTCAAAAGGCTTCAACTATACTACAACATGACTCGCTGCCTGTGCGTGGGATTTTTCCGTGACCACCGAATGCTCAGAATTGTACAGAGGATGAGGAGAAGGTCGTGGCAGCTGGGAGAAGTATGCTGGCATAGGTGAACTGATCAGGTCGGACATCTGTTTGTTGCATTCGGTGAAACAGTATCAACGCTTCGTGAGGAAACGCGTGTCTTCTGTAAGCTGCAATTATGGTATTCCATGAGAAGGCGTCTCTTTCATGTGAAAGCATATTCCTGGAAATGCAGGTCCGCAATAGTTGAAGATATGTAGATGGGTTTACAGGGATATGCTATGCGTGGTAAGCAGAATGTGTGGAGCCTGAAACTTCAACTGTCTCATTCCCACGTTCCCCGACTTACCTTCCGAGTGACTCGCACAAAGACTCGGATCCTGTTTAAATGGCCCATGCGAATTGATGTTGGATTGCCATCGTCAAATCTCCATGCTTGGCAGTTTGATCAGATTTCTCCCCTACGCGGAGTGAACAACATGGTTTTCCATCCCAAAATTTCCACTTGGCGGTGCTGCTCCGAATCTCCCCACGTGGAATTTCTTCCTTGGCTTGCCATCCACGAAAACCCACTTGGCATTGCTCGCCTTATTTCCCACGTCCTGGGATTGGAGTGCGGGGTTTTGTTATCATTTGGCCATATTTCATTTTGGACAGATGGCCACCGACTTCCACCTTTCCGCTCAGCGTGAGGAGACATCATTTTCTCGGTGCAAACATTTCAGCTGTAGCTTGTAAGGTGTGATAATCCTGACAGAATCCTTTATGCTCGCCAACTTAGTGACTCGTTGAAGATGCTCATATAATTGCAAAGCAAATTATGCTCCATGAATATTCTGATATGAAACAGTTCCACCTCTATGAGATCCACTTCCATGAGTTACATCGCAAAACAAGTAAGATCTCGATAGAGAATCTTTGTAATAAATTTCATCAAGTCTCCCGGTAACACTCTCACTGTCACTTAATCGATTTTCATAAAAATATCTTGAAGGAAAATCCTGAATTTGAGGATGCATTCGATGCTGATCAGATAACAACATAGTTGGACAACCTACTTGCTCAAAAAAGCTTCTACTATACTGCAACATGCCTGTGCATCGAATGCTCGGCCGCTTTGAGCGTAGAACTGAAATTCTCCTAGGAAAGTGCCGTGAGGAAGTAATTGGCTATACGCAGCAGCTACAGGGTAGAGAAGTAAACTTATCTCAGAAAATGAGTGGCCTCTAGAGAGAGTTGATTGCGACAGCCACAGGTGATCCCAAGGAACCGTTGGTGTTGATCCTGATGTTCTGGTTGCATGCGACCACAGTCGTGATCAGTTGTTGTAAAATCTTGCCGCTGTAGTAGAAGAACGAGATAAAGTTTTAGTTGAGTTGTCTCACCTTTTCATTTTGGAAACTCTCTTCCATGGAAGAAGCTCGACCAAATCTTGAGGCAGCTATTGTCTCCGTCGAGTCATTAAAACTGAATTCATATTCCAACAAGGAAGCATCAATCTCTCCATGTTGAATTAAACCAAGTTGAGCTCGTCATTTCTCTACCTCAATGAGCCAACCATCGAAACATCCTCCGCTCCTATCGAGACTCTTTTATGACAAGCCAAAGTTGGACAACCAAACTTACATTTCCTACTCATGAAGTCGTCTAAGGCTTGTGATCTGAGTTATGACCGAGTTAGGACAAGGCACAAACTCCTTTGATGACTCGTCTCTTTATTCTCGATTTGACACTATTTTAGCTTGACCGAGCGAGATAAGCTTATCGAACTCCTCGATGGCTCGCATACCAAAAAAAAATTGAGCGATCTCACCTGATGACCAGAAGTGGGTCCCTAGGACCAACGTCGTGATTTGATAGTAATAAGGCCTTGTTTTCCAATTTTTCCATGTGCGTAAAATTGGATAACACTTCTCATGAGCTATATATTGAGAGAAGTGTTAAGTTTGATAAGTCTTCTTCAAATTCTACTTCTCCACCTATAGAGGTTCTTCAGCTCGGCCGATTCAGATTTTGACTCATCAGATCATGATACTGTTGAGCGTGCTCCTCTTCTGGATCCTCTTGACCATCAGATCTTTAAGTCTTCTGATTTTGATAGTAGTGATGATGAGGACTATGTCCCTTCTCACTCAAGTGAAGAATCTTCCGAATTTGAGCCTGATCCTCCTGGTCCCCTTTGGGCCAGAAAAATTTACAAAGTGTTGGAGATTTAGTTGGAGATACTTCAGTATATGAGACGTACTCGCTTAGATTTTGTTGGACCCCACTCTTTCTTTGCCTCTGCTTTTTATCCACAGTCTTTCCAGGAGGCTTCTGGTATTCCTGAGTGGGATTCTGCCATGGATGAGGAGTATTCCTCTCTCATGAAGAACGATACTTGGGACCTCACCACTCTTCCGAAAGGAAGAAAATCATTCGGTGTAAGTGGGTGTTCCGAACAAAGTATGGAGTAGATGGAGACATCGAAAATTTTAAAGCGCAATTAGTAGCTAAGGGTTTCTCCTAGATAGTTGGGGTTGATTATACAAAAACCTTTACTCCGGTTGTGAAGATGACTTCTATTCGACTGACCCTAGCCATTGCCACAACCAACAGATGGAAATTCCATCAAATGGATGTTAAGAGTGCCTTCCTTCATGGTGACTTAGAGGAAGAGATCTATATGGAACAACCTCTCGGGTTATGTCCAAGATTCCTCCCTCGTTTGTAAGTTAAAGAAGTCTCTTTATGGCCTTAAACAAGCCCCTCGGGCTTGTTATGCCAAGATGGACTCCTTCTTACTTACATCAGGGGTTTACCAGTGTCACTCGATCCAAATGTTTATATTCTATGGCAAGATGATTCCATACTCATTCTTGTTCTATATGTTGATGACTTATTGATCACAGGAAACTCTTCCTCTATTATTGATTTTGTGAAGATTGCCTTAGCCAAAAAAATTTCCATGACCGACTTAGGTTTGCTTCATTACTTCTTGGAATCCAGTTTCACAATCGACTCGGGAATCTTGATTTCACTACCTAAGTATGCTCTTATTTGCTAGCTCGGTTTCGGATGTCCGATTGCAAGTCTTCTCCTACTCCTTTTCTTTCCAGGTTAAGTTGGTTTCAGATTGCTCTACTCCCTTGGTTGATGGTACTCTTTACCGAAAGTTAGTTGGGAGCTTGATCTACTTGACTCACACTCGACCAGATTTATCATATGCTATTGGGATCGTGTCCAGATTCATGCAGGAGCCACATGAGCTGCATTAGAAAGCAGCTAAACGGGTCCTTCATTATGTTCGTGGTAATTATGCTGATGGCATACACTATCATGGAGGAGTTGATATTGACTTGATTGGATTCATAGATTCTGATTGGGCTGGTGACTTAGATCATCGGAAATCTACTTCTAGCTACAATTTACTCTTAGTTTGGGTCCTATTAGTTGGTCTAGCCGTAAGTAGAATGCAATTGCGATATCATCTGCAGAGGCGAGATATAGAGGAGCGATTAACACCGCCACATAAGCTATTTGTCTACGAGGGTATTCTCGACGAGTTTGGCATCCACTTTTGGCAGCCTACCATTATCTACTGTGATAACACGAGCACAATCTCTATTTGCAGAAATCTAGTTCAGCATCAACGGACGAAGCACATTGAGATCCATATGCACTTCATACGGGACCTTATTCATGATGGTATCATCGACATTCAACATTCAGATAGCTGATCGATTGTAGACTTATTCACAAGGCCTTTCACCGAGATGAAGTTTCTTCACTTATGATCTCTTCTTGGGGTGAGGTCTTCTACACCTGCCCATCTTCTTATGGCTATGTAGTCCTTCTTTTCTTCTTCTTCTTCTAGGAAGATTGTGTTTGTATATGGGCACCTTATCGGGCCTTTAGTTGCCGGCCCCATATGACACGTCTTTCTTAGTTGTTTAGAGTGTCTTCCTCTTCCATCCGACTCATCACGATTCTTTACCCCAACTTCGATGAAGGGGGTGTTAGTGTGAGTTATCCTATGTGTCCTCATCTCACATGGGTTAGGTTTAGGGTTTCATATGTGTCATGTACTAGGGTTACTCAAAGACCCTATATGTACCCCTTTTTCTATTCATTTATGAGCATGCCAAGACACTCCGCCTGTCTTTCCTCTATGCAAGCTTTGTTTCTGTTGAGCAAGTTCTTCCATTACTGATCAATTTTTCCTTGCTATCATTGGAGCTATCACGATTCCATTGAGTACAACTACTTCGTGGTGCCTCATTTCGATTCAATTCTCGCAAACTCTTTTCAATCTTCTCTTGATCGGATGGGTTGATTTTGATTTGGTTGTAACCCGCAAATCCATCCCTAAAGGAGAGGATATCATATCCGGCAAGAGAATCAACAATGACGCTCAATACAAGGAAATGGGAAAATATCCTTGGGACAAGCTTAATTTAAATTGTGAAAGTCTCCATGCAACAATGGACTCGACCATCCAACTTCATAATGAGCACAATATTATATACCCATTTAGGGTAATCAACAACATGAATAAAACTAGCGTCGAGTAATTTATGGATTTCTTCTTTGACTAGAGCGTAACCTTAAGGTGAATTTTACAATTTTTTTGTAGGACGGGTTTTACACTAGAGACACTACCATAGAACCATATAATTGTCATTTTAAGCATATGTTTTTAAGTGAAATAAAATTTTATTCCAATTAGAGAGTTGATTGGATGGAAAAAAATTGGCGAATGTTAAATTTTTATTATTGATGGAACCAATTGAGAAAGCATAATGGATTTTCTAGGAACTTCAAGATGCATAAGTTGAATAATAAGTAATGGATAAGATCCTAATGCATACCTAAAGGTGACCTATAATTTAGTAAGGACAAATTTGACTTATCATTGGTCAAGATCCAAGTAAAGGAAACCATTTTTACAAGGTTGATAAGGTAACTCACACATTTTCAATGTGTGAATGAGTGTGGCCACCCCAAGGCCATTTTTGCAAGCATGTCTTGAAGGTTTTTATTTAAGAAATAAAATGGGAAATGAAAGTTTTGGATTTAATTTGGTTTCCCATGAATTTTTGAATAAGGTTCATGTAAATGAAAATGTTTCCAAGGTTCCTATCGATTATAATGTTTATAAGGTTCCTCTAAATGACAACATTCTCGGGGTTCCTTTAAATGAAAATGTTACCATAGATACAAATTTTTCATTGATGTGGATAATCCCAATGATCTCCAAATTCTTGAGATCTATAGATTTATAAACATAAACCTTATGTCTATTCTTGTTGATTGGAGAAGTATCCATTTCCTTTAGAAGATTGTGGAATATACTTGTAAGCTACTTTGAGAACATTTAGTATTTAATATGTTCAACAAGGTCAATAATTCCCATGCACAACCATTTGAAAATGTGCATAATATGGTTATGTGACCAATATATGTCATTCGAATATTGTTTTTGAGATTATAGAAATCAACGGGCGTGCCTGATCGACTAATGAACATGGTTTATGCATCCCAAACCTAAATTTATATCAAAATGTGTTATTATTCAAGTTAATTTTGATAGATTGGTTGTAAGAAATGAGTAAGTGTGAGAGCATGTGAGATCATAAGGATATTTAGGAAGAAATATTTAGTTATGGCCTTAAGTGTGTCCTTATAAAATAATGGGAAACATTTCCACTTCAACGCATTGATGATTTTTATTTATTTAAATTCATTCTATCCATCATAAATGATACAATAATATGTAATGCATAATTGCTTAATTTATATAAGTTGAGAAGCACCATTTAATAAAATGGATATAAAATGAAGTTTGTGATAAAGTTTACATTGAGTTTAGAAATGATAAGTTTGGTATGAAATTGAATGCATGTTTTGAGTACAATTATTCTTTATACTCTTCCTTGGAAAAAATGGAACTATACCCTATTTATGCTTGGTGATTAACATTTATTTAATGTATAATTGCATCTTTTTACTATAATTACTCATTATAAAAAGGCTTGTTACATTCAAAGAATAATTTATTATTTATTTCGTATACCTATATTTTGTATACAATAATGAATCAATTTCACTCTTTTCACTCCAGAAGACAAATTCTATCATAACTCGTGTCAATCCTTTTCTATTTTTATATAGTGGTGAAACAATGTACTATTGTTAATTTCGGTATTAGATATATTGAGTCTATTTTAGTGTCATGAAGTTGAGTTTAGAAATGTCCTCCATAGAAAAAACACCATGTAAAATTATAAGACCACTTGATAGCAAAATAAATGAGATCCACAATCAAAACATCATAGTTAGTTTCAAAATCAATCAATCATGCATTTCTTCTTTAGGCTTCCAATGCCCAAATTAGCCCAAAAGACCAAAAAAATTTCAAAACTCTTGTTTAAATTGCATTTTCACTATTTTTACACTTTACTCATCTTATTCCCGATAAATACTTCACGAAAAACATTCAACAAGGTTTCAATTCTTCATTTACTCTCATTCACTCTCTAAGAACAAATGAGGCTTCTAGCCCTCCAAATAGGTAAATCATGTTGTCTAGAAGCTTCCAAAATAATTCACAAAACTATGAAAAATTTTCAATACCATTTAAGGGTCTTAATATTCTTACAAAGTGTTAGACTCAATCTCATAAGGCTATTCTTCTAAATCATTTAAAACAGCTTTCAAGTAAGCCCTGATTCTTCTAGCCATAATTTTATACATGTCATGCTATTGGGAATTTTATACAAAATTTCAAGATAAACCAACACCAATTTTAGATACCTTTTTAGGATTTTAAGCTTCATGAAAATTTTCTTGATCTAACTCTTTATTTAGACTCTCCAAATCCACATTTACCGTTTTCCCCTTAGGTTTCATAGGTCTTCTTAGTTACTTAACCGAGTTTTAGTGTATATTTGTCTTCTTTTGGGACTTATAAATCTGAAGTTACTTCGATTAAATATCAACCAAATATTTTTTTGGCTTACCAAGAATCCACAATAGTCCTCTCTTCATTCACTCTCCCACTTAACTTTGCCAATCTTCTTGATCTCTTGTAACCATTGTTCAAACAAGGACTAGACTGAGTTTTCTAGTTTCTTTGCTATAAAATATTGTGGTTCATTATTATTAAATTTTACATACCTTTCAAACCATTTTTGTACCTCTTTCCACCTCATATGAAACCTTACACAACTAACTTTATAATCATATAAAAATTTCACTTTATTCTTGCTTAAGATTGTGTAGAACAGGGGTATAAGGGTAATATTTCTAGGTCACCGCTCTAGGAATTATTTATATCACACTTATAACCATTTTTGAATTATATTTATGTATATATATACTTTATACATATGCTTCCATAGGCAATAACAAGAAACTCATAGTTATTTGTTCCTTTATGTTCCTTAAACCCTCTAAATATGGTTATTCCACATACAATTAGATCGTATAATTCATTTTTACCTAGAAAAACTTGTTCATTTGACTTGAAATTTTAGGAAAACCTTATAAATTCCTCAATTCACCTTATCACCTAAATTTTACCTTTTTCTAATGATAGAATGCAAAATACCCTTATTTTTCTCCTTTAAACCCTAAATTTGGGTTTTCTTAGGCGATTAGGGAGTAATTTGAGTTTATTTTCATCTACAAGAGTTTACAAGATTTATAAAGGTTATAACACCTTAAAAACCATATTCCTACTCCATATAATGTTTTCTAAATTTCCTTAATTCTCTTTTATCACCTTTTCTACTTTTATGCTCTTGAAGAAACAATTTTAAGGGACTCGATACCCTCTTCTCCAACTTCAAATCCTTTGACCTATTTCCTTAGGGTTTCTCGGTTTCCTTACGCTTATTGAAATCATCACTCTCTTCAATATCCATACTTATCACAATAATAACATATTATAAACATTCATTCACCATCAATCGACACAAGGTCAATGAGAAATCCCTTTTCACTTTCTCTTACCTCTATCAAGTAATACCTCTTTATGGTCTCCAATGAATACCACATAATTCAATTCATTATCCTATTGATATCATGGTTTAAATACCTTATTCATGCATGTACAATCACAAAACACACTCCAACACATAGAATTTCCACCTAAGTCAATCATTACATCATCACAAATCACAAGAACATACTTCACCCATGTTATACGAAGCATTTTATCATTCTCAAATTGTTATTATTCAAACATAATCAAATTTCATACACAAGAAGGACATGTACATATATTTTACATATTCTTTAACATTTTAAGAATATTTGCAAAAAATCCTTTCTTATTGCTTGAAAGACCTGTATACAATGTCTTCATGAGGTTCAAAAGATCCAACTTGAGCCTCTACGGCTCTCTAATCCTCCTCCAACATGTATTATCCTTTCTAAAACCTATCTCCTATTATCATTTGAATATATCCTCATGAATAAATAAAAGTTACTAGTTACATTTAGTTTAGTAATCTAAATCCTAATGAGAAGTGACCATGGTTGAGAATTCTAACTAGGAAGGCGAAGATGTGTTTTGTCACACCCCATATTTTCATTCTATTTTGTAGAAAAAATAAGCTATATTGTATAGAATAATTTACAAATACAAGAGGATTAGTATTGTTACGTAATCTTATTTTCAATTATACATATGTACATATATCTCGAAAGGATATATATACTTATGCGTAGTTGCATGCCCGACATCATAACCACGCTCGTCATCATGCATTCATGGATTATTTAATATTTATAACTTATTTTTGGTTGTACTTATTTTGGATGATTTTACCTTACCTTTTTGTTGTGTGTGATGATTTCATAATAATGAAAAACTATTACGCTGTTACACTTACATTAATTTGTGTTTGGAAGTAATAATTGTTGGATGATATTACTAACCTTCTTGTGTTTGTTATACCGTCATAGACCACAAAACCATTAAATGGTCTTCATTGTTGTACTGGTAATGTTCTTGATCATCAAGGTAAATGTTACTTACTTGAATAACCTGCTTGGCAATGTTTAAAAATGTAAAAATTTTTGTTGTTGATATACTGACTAGATCATGAGTTCAATCGAGATGGTTACAATATTCTCCTTATTCTAGACAAGATAAGTTTGTTAAATGTGGGTTTAATACCATGGGAAATTGATGTTGTTTTGATTAGTGGAAAGGTTTGATGTTATTTAAATTGGTTTAAAATGGTCTTGGACCATATAGGGGTACCATTGAACATATAAGATTACCATGATCATGGTCTTCAACTAAATCATTTAGCATTATGAATATTTAATTATGGGAAATTTAGTAATTAATCGAACAACATACAATATGCTGAAATTTTATTGGTATATATAAAATATTCTTTGACCGTTCATTTAAACACCTCAAAAATTTGGTTATTATTTAGTTTTAAATAATCTTTGATTGTTCAATTTGGAGGGAAAAGGAGGTGGTGAGTTTCACCAAGCCACTACATGACACCTATAATAAATTGAATGAAATTAGTTTGATCACATATTTCTTGGGAATTACAAAGCTTCTTCAAGAAGCTACCGCATGTTGAACCTAAGTCATTTTTACTTTTCCCTTTGGTCATTTGAGCTCTCCTTTTGGGTTGTGCATGGATGTTCAAGAAGCTATTTGCATTTGATATTTTTAGGGGTTTTCTATGCTAAAATTAGATGTGGTTATTCTGGGCATCAATGGAATTTATTTTGTTTATAGTGGTGAGAAAAATTAAGGCTCTTTCTACTTGGAAATATGGAGATTATTGGGTCGATTTGGTTGAAGAGTTTTCAAGGAAAATAAAAGATAATGTTGAAAATATTTTATAGGCTAACAAACATCAATTTATCAATCTACCTTCTTGTTATTATGTTTTGAAATTGATGAAAATATTATGGTTTTATTGACTATTTTAATCGGTGACGATTTTTTGAAAGGTTGTATAAACGAGTGTTTACTAAGAATTTCACAAATAAAAATGTTTTTATTATCTTATTGGGTATTTAGAAAGAGTAAGAAATAAAGTTCTCTTTTGCCATTTTTGTAGTTGGGTTGAATGGATGCTTGTTTTTGTTAAATCATTATTGGAACATGGTATTTAAGAAAATAACAAAATGGGTTTAGTTGAGTAGTTTAGTCCAGGTTTGTGTGAATGAGGAACCTATGGCTACAAGCTTAGTTTGTTGCATTAAGATAATGTTGCTTTATTTTGAAAAGGGGTTTTAGTTAGAACACATGTAATAATTCATATTGGTATTTAATATGGTTGATTTGTAGAAGTTTGAGAGGTGAAATAGATATTGTGTTTGTATGTTCTTAATTTACGCAGAAGTAAGCATTGAATACAATAATTTTGAATAAACTCTTCTCTACTTTCCTAGAACATCTTTGGGAGTAGTTGAATCTAGGTTAAAATAATGTATGAGTTTGAAGAAATGGGTATTATTATTTAACAAATATTTATTGGTATTAAGTTATACCAATACCAAAAATTAGACTCGGGTTCATTATTGAGTTTTTAAGTTGAAGAGTCTTCTCCTTTATTTCATGTTATGAAATCTTTCATCATTTGAATAACAACTCTAAGTTGTTGCAACTTGGTGAAAATTATGAGTGGTTCATTTTGAATTGAGAATAAATTTTGATTTCACTTGAGTTCATGATATGATATTGTCATTACAAGTATTAAATAAGTCTCTCTTGTAATTGTTTTGAAATTAAGATAAGATATACTCTTGAGAAAATTATGTGTATACAAGTTTGTTATTAAAATTGAGTATCATGGGTTTATTTTCATTTCAAAGGTTTTGTAGAAAATGCATTGAAATAATCCAAGATTTAATAACTTTCTTAATACAAAAACCATGAAATAATTCTTAGTAGAATGTTTTGAAAATATTGTAGTGGAAGTGTTATTAATATAGACTATCATTATACCTTAAACAATGATGTTAGAAAATGAGAGGGTTGACTACTGACTTAATATAGTATATCAGTTGTCTACAATTCATTGTTTCTTATACCATGAGAGGTTATGTTACTTTTTCATTTAATCTTTCTGTTCAAATGATTGGAAACTATAAGATCTTAAATATTACAAGTCAATAAGGAGTATTTTATTTATGAATAGAGTTCATTTTTACTGTTATTTTTGTGACAATAAACTCTATTAAAGTTATTAATAATACTTCATAACGATATTACTTATTGATTTGATTGTTGGATACATAGGTGACATCATTAGATTCACTTCTTTAGACAATATAAAATCATATTTATTAATTGTATTACAAAAATATGATAAATATCATAAGTTAACCTTATTATATTCATTTAGTTTGTAATATAACAACATGATTGTGAGTTGATAATTCATGCCAGTTTGATGAACTGACCATGTATACCTTCTCTCTTTCCTTCAGATGTAGGATGGAGTAGATAAGTGACATGATTGTTGGATATTATACACGTGATTTGATCATGTATTATTGTTTGAAAATCTGAATATGGATCATTGTATTTATTGTAAAGAGAAAACATTATTTCGTAGATTTTCATAAGGCATTCTGCCTATCTGTAATAATCTGGAAACTATTGTAATATTTGAGATAAATAAGGATTCTTCCTTATTGAGTTTAATAAATACATTTATTATTTGTAATCTTTGTGTGAGTTGTAATAATGCTTTTACGTTATTTTTAACAGTGGTATATACTCTTGAAATTGATTAAACTTGATGTGAAAAGTACAAAACTATACCTATTGTAATAATATGATTATGCGTTATGATAATCAATATTAGTTATTGAATGGAATTTATTACAACAATATGTATGATGACATCATTATCATGTTTAAATAAATTAGAAAAATTAAACAAAGATGTTGTGGACAACGGTAAGAAGATATGAGATAATGATATTTTGTCTCTAACTTTGGTCACAATGTGATTAATTAATTAATTAATCAATATGCATATCAAAACTATAGATTATCACATTGTTATAATCATAGTCATACCTTCACAACATCAAACACATTATTTACAACATATTGATGTCTTAATAACATATGCATTATTTCCTAACTATGAATATTGATAGTTATATGTATAATGTGATCACTACATTTACGTTGTTCGACAACCTTAAGCTATCCTAACATTTAATCGTTTATATATTTCACGTAAAGGGATACACACATCTTAAATAAAAAACTTGTAAGACTAAACGATACAATTAAGATGAGATTGAACCATTATAAAATAGAACATAGTTAAACGCAAGTACACAGAGATGGGGACCAAAAAGTGGGAAAATTTTCAATTTGAAGCGAAACGAGAGCACATTTTGGGAAAGCGCGAGTGCGTTATGAATTTATAGGGTTGGTAATTACCAATCCTATAATGCGAGCACATTATAACTTGCTTCGTTATAAGTTTTTATTTTATTAATATTTATACTTTATTATTTCTTATACTTTAAATTTATTTTAGTAAATATAAGAAATAGGGTCACTCTGCACCTTATGGAACTAGTCTCACTAGATCTATTTGTCATGGTTTAGAAGATAATGTTTCATATTCTAATATGGTCAGTACATAGGTATTTTTTAGGATTTCAACAATTAGTATAAATCTTTTAGGGTTTAAATTCTACAATCGATATCTCTTTTATGAAAGAATATAGTAATTTTTAAGGTTTTGGGGTATTCTTGATTGGTTATTGATATTTATAGGAGTTTTAGATGTGTTAAAACTATATATTATAAACCTAAAAATCCTAAAGGTAGTAACAATTTCTCAAATATATGGACTCATGTAATTTCTTATAACACATAATAAACCAAAACACATACATAATTTTGTATTGATTCAAATAATCAAGGGAATGGTCATCATGAGGTCTATGAAGGATCTGAAACATCATGAGGTGATGCAGAGATCCAACACATTTGCATGCATTCATCAACTCATAACAACCAATTTCAATCATTCTCATTAGTATCTTGTTTTTAGAAGTCTTTCCAACAAGCTCTATAGGCTCAAATATGAAAAAATGGCACAATCAACCTAAAAATTACCCTTCCAACCCCCATATCCTACTCTCACATTTTTTACACAAGCCCAATCAACTGTTAAAATGACTCATTTTCTTGTAAAACCTCATTTTCTCAGACTTCCACTCTATTCCTCTCACTAGCTTTAAGTGTCCTAATTCCAAATCAAGTAAAAATTCAGATTTTTTTGCTTCCATTTGATCCTTCCAACTCTTTATATTATTTCACCATGCTCATAATAACATGAAACCATTCAAAAAAGTGATAATTAATCAAATAAATCATTAATCCTCTCAAGTTTAATCAATCCTGCCTTGTTTTAGCTCTCAAGAGCCATTCCCATGTAAGATCCATGATTATGCACATATAGTCATATCCATAACTAAAAAATAATCCTTAGACACCCTTTGGGCTCAGTGTAGTGCATGAAAAATTTCACGCTTAAACCCTTTAAACTTCTCTTGTTATCACCTTTTCTAATTTTAGCCTATTAACTCTCTTCTAGCCCTGGTCTTGTGCATTTTATAGTGTACCTTTCAATCTAGGGGTTTCAAACCATACTAATGGGTTTCCTAGATACCCATTTATGCCTTATCCCTCTATGCAATATTTCAATATGTGCTTCTTTGCAAAACATCCCTCAAAACCCTCTATCTCAGTCTCCCTTTAGGTCTTCAAATTGTGACTGTAACTGTGCATACTAACTATCAATGATATCTCTGATTTTGACCAAAGAAAACTTAAAATTCCTTCATATTCCTTTCAAGGACCTTGTCTTTGTTGATTCTTGCAAATTTGGGGTCTAAATTCCCTGATTTTGGTTTTAAAAACCTAAGCCCTAGTTGTACCTTGTCTTCAACCCAAGAAAGCAAATAAGCTTGTAAAAAGAGTTATAATCATTTTTAAACTTGTAATTTTGGACACACAAATGGTCCCAACTATTCCTTTGTTTCTATCTTAGCAATAAATATTCTTGCACTAGTTAATCTTGTAGATCATGTTTGATCGGTAGCTACAAGAATGTATCATCAGAGGGTTTGTCTATTTAACCTCTACTTACATTTAGGATAGATAATAAAAAAATATATCTCAACTGTTTGACCTTAAAAGCATCAACATAAACCTTGTAAAATAATATTCCTCTAATCTTCTTACTTAATTTGATACTTCTTCCTACCTCTTCCTTAGAAATCCTTCAAAACACCTTAGACACCACATTTGTCACTTTTTACATAATTAGAGATTTTGAATTTTTGAATTCGAGGGAAAAACCTCTAATTTGAAATTATGAGCATTCTAGTTCCAACTAGCACTTGATTTTGCATCTTATATCCCTTATCATGAATTCTTGATTATATAAACATGATGATTAAACATTTGGACATTCTTGTAACCTCTTTCTTTTATTCCCTTGCATCATGAGGACAATGGGTGCAATTAGAAAAATCATGAGTTATGTGAAATATATGAAAGATCAAGAGCTTCATCAAAATTCAAATCATCAAGGGAATGGTCATTAGGAGCATGATATGAGAAGCTCACCATCAGTGATGGTGAAAATCATCTCAGGCTCATAAACAATGTATATTTTATGAGATTGTTTCTAAACGATCAATCAATGCTTGGTAATGAACTCACATATTGCAAGTTAGGGAGGTACAATTTGTAGTATTTTAGTACATTACAGAGGTCAAGAATATGGAATTCATTATCAAAAATTCCTCTAAGTTTCATTCAAGGTCCAATCCTTCTATCAAGAGGAGTAAACCTATCTCCATGAGGAGTAATTGAGAAAGTGGGTTTCGAGACATCATAAGCATGCTTCCACTCAGGTGACATCTTGGGCAGGGAGGTGAATTTTGAGATGAATAAGATATCATCATGTTCAAAGGTGAAAATTGAGGCTCAAGGAGTGAATTGATGATCATCATATCTTGACTCTACCATTATGTCCAAATCTCTTTGAGAAATAAATAAAAATGAGCTAGTCAGGCTACTGAGGCATCCAAGACCATCATGTGTGAAGGATCAAGAAGTCACATATTCTCATGAGAGGGATATGAGAAAGAAGTGTATGAGCATCTTAAATATGATTCCATTCAAGGAGGATTTTGAATCTTGGAAGGGTAAGAGGATGATCTTCATATGGAGATGTTTTCATGTGAATTGACTGACCTAAAAATGCAAAACTTAAACCATGAAAACCAAGCCACAATGTGAAATATTTCTCCCAAATCTTCTTGAATCCCTCTCTGGGATAACTTGCTCTTGTGTCATGATCACCTTGTCCTTGAAGGTATTCCTAATGCATTGGGTGAACATTTATAAGTTTTCATTTTTTTAACAAGGTCCATTATTCCATTCATTGAAGTGTAGTAAAATACTAATTCTCCATCAAGCCTAGAAAGGCCAATTTTGGCCATTTCGAGCCTAGTGTGCATCCTCCATGATGGTTACGAAAAATTATTAAGTATCCAAAGGTGGTATTTGAAATCCTTGAAGGTGTTGGAAGAAATTTAGGAAGATTTAGGAAAGTTTTTATCATTCAGGGATAGTTTGTTCAACAATGGGTTTTTAAGTGCAAGGAATGAGTAGTCAAATTGTGAACCTTGACTTCTTCGGATAATTTCGGAGCTCCATAAGGATTTAGGAGGAAAAAAAGTAGGCATTGGAAATATTGAATAATCCTTTACATTTTGGGAGCATACATTTTGATCCAAGGCCACCAAAGATGATGCTAGTAATCATCTCATACTCTCAAGCAATACATACCTCCCAAGATTGTTTCTAAACACTTAATTAGTGCTTGGTAATGAGATCAATACATTTTAGAGGCCAGAACATGTGATTCACCTTTAATTTCTAATTCCACATGGATAAAATTGATCAAAAGGGTGTTCTCTGAAATGGTATTAGATTCTTCTCCATAATGGTGTGACTCAAGAAGACTCCTAAGTTTTATAACCCAATTCTAGGTAGATTTATCTTCTAAGAATCCTTATCAGATGAGATATCAATATTTTCTTGTTGAAACCCCAAAATAGGGTTTTAGATAACCTGATAGGGAGAAAATTCATATTTATTATCATACACACCCTTCTTTACTCATTTACCCATTGAATAAGCTTTAGGAGGATTAAATTCAAGTTTATTCTTTTATAACCTAGATCTTTGGATGCCTGATATGCTCCCAATAGTAAGCTTTAGGTGAGAAAAACTATGAGAGTTAATAAAACACAATCAAGGTTGGAAGTAAATGCTAGATGTCATCAACTACCACTGTATATTTGTAATGAAATTACTTAATATATTTTAATATCAACAACAATAAAACACCAAAAAACCAAAACATAGATAAATGATCACAATATGCAAGTATAAGTTATAGGACTAAGGGAATATAAATATTCAATCCCTTTCCTCTTGATAGACATCAATATGTGCATCCTTCCTATGAATAGCTTGCCTTCAGTTTAACCTTCACCCCGGCTCAAAGGAAATTCCTAACAAGGTTTTAAAGTTTTTTTAGTGTGCAAGGATGATTACCCAAGGTGATAAATTAATTTAGTAATATTTAGTGAAAGATAAATTCCTCTAAAGGCCTAAAAAGGAAATTTGGCCATTTTGCATTTGGTAAACACACTTTGGGAATGTTCAGGGAAATTATAAAGCATTTGAGGGTGATTTTAAAGAGAATTGAAGGTGTCTAAAGTAATTTAGGAAAAATTAAGAAAGAAAATATGATTCAGGATCCATCTGTTCAACATCGGGTATTCAAGGTGTAGGGAATGAGAGCTTCAACGGTGAATGTTTTCTTTTATGGAAGATTCTGGGAGTTCCCGAATGAGTTTAGAGGGAAATAATATGCATTAAAATGTGTAATAGACAATCACTTGGAAAACGGGTGTAATCAAGAGAATCATGAGGTCATGAAGGATCTAAAACATCAAGAACCTCATTGAAATTCAAGTCATTAAGGGAATGATAATCATGAGCATGATGAGAAAGGATCACCATGAGTGGTGATGGTAGTCATCTTGATCTCACAAATGGTGCATATCTCTTTAGATTGTTTCTAAAAACTTAATCAATACTTGGTGATGTGCTCACATCTTGCAATTCAGGGAGTGGCTTTCATAGTGCTTCAATGTAGTTAGAGTTCAAGAAGATGGAGCTCACCCTAAAACATTCCTTCAAGTCTCATTCAGGATCAATCCTTCCATATAGAGGAGGAAACCTATTTCCATGAGGAGAAATTGAGTGAATATGTGTCCAAATACTATAAGCATGTTTCCACTCATGTGACATCTTGGTCAGGGAAGTGAATTGTGAAGTTAAAAAGGTGTCATCATGTTCAAAGGTGAAATGGGAAGCTCATGGAGTGAGTTGAGGATCATCATATCTTGAATATTCCATCATGTTAAAACCTCTTCAAGGAACAAGCAAAGATGAGCTAGTCAAGCTACCAAGGCATTTAGGACCATCATGTGTGAAGGATCAAGGAATCATCTATCTCCATGAGAGGCATATGAGAAAAGAGGTGTATGAGTATCTTGAAGTTGATTCCATCTTAGAGGAGAATTATGGAGCCAGGAGGGGTAAGAGGATGATATTCATAGAGAGCACCATGTATGTAAGAATGAGAAATCATTTGAGTTTCACTTGATGTCACTCACTTGGTAGTGTTATTAAACACTCATTTGAACCTTGTAGTGTGATCACACTTCAAAGGAGGAAGGACATTATAACCACATCATTTCAGTCCAACAGGTGGCCACATGAAAATAATATCATTCAATGAAAAATCCTTCCATCTACATGGTGAATACCTATTTCAGTAAGTGATAGATAATCATAAAATGGTTTGAGAATCATGGATTTGATTTGTGATCACTAGGGTTAATTGTGGAGGCCTTAAAAAGTAAGAGAGTGATCCTTGCTCTTTCCTTGTAATTAGAAGAGAGCATCCTATTCCCATCACAATGTAGGTATCATAACAATGTTTCTAAACACTTAAGTCATCACTTGAGGTTTTAGAAACATGATTTCAACTCATGGTAACTCATTTTTTACCACTTTTTCATGTTAGAAGTTTCGTCACTCAAAAACACAACATGGGGTGTTAGGAAGGTGTTTTTAACTCACAAAATTTGGCCCCATCCTATTGATATCCTTACCCATGGTAAAAAAATTCTATTTATGATAGTACCCATTCCTAGAGTTACTTATGAATGTTTACAAATATTCACCTATCACCATGTGGTGATCATCTCTCTAGAGCTTGCAAATTTAGGGCCATTTTCATTTGGAACCGAAAGGGGAAACTAAAATATTTAAATTCTTCATGAAAAATTATAGTATTTGAGAAAATAGATGTTACTAACATGTATAGAATTCACATATGTTTCCAAAGTGCCTATTTTTTTTCCTCCGAACTCCTTACGGATCTCCCAAAATCATCGAAGAAGTCAAATTTCACCATTAGAGTGTTTGTTCCATGCACCTAGAAAGCCCATTGTTGAGAAGATTATCCTTGAATGAGAAAACCTTTCTTAAATATTACTAAATTATCTCTAACACTTCCAAGATTCCCCCGACATCAACTCAAGATGATTAATATATTTCTTGAACTCTCCCAGAGGGTGTTTGATTAGCTAAGAATGGCCTTTTTAGGCCTTCGAGGAAGTTATCTTCCATCAAGTCACACCGAAATCATCAATCATCGTATCCAATAATCCTTGCACATTAAACAAACTTAAAAAACCTTGTTAATAATTTATTTTGAGCCGGTTGAGAGTGGTACTAAAGCAGCTAGCTAGAGGAAGGACACACCATTGACTAGGAAGTGAAAGATGCATTCCCTAAGCTTGTAAAGTAGATACTCATCCATAGTATGATTCTACCACATTCTAAGAAAAATTAGGGATTCAAATCCATGCTCATGGGAAAATTAATGAGTCCATATATTTGATCAATTTGTTGCTACCTTTGGAAGTTGTGAGGTTTGAAAATTCTAATTTTGTCACATTTAACACTCCTACAAATGCCAAAAACAATCAAAAAGGCCCCAAAACCTAAAAGTGACTATATTATTTCACAAAATATATTGATTAAACCCTAAAAAATTTAGGTTTCAAATCAAAATACCTGTTCTCACCGATTAGATATGAAAACTATCTTCTAAACTTTGGAGTTGTGAAATAGTTCCATAAAACCCTAATTTCTTATATTTACTGAAAATTTAAATTATAATAAAGTATAAAGTATAAAGATTAATCCTAAAAAACTTATACTTAAACCATTTATTTTAGTAAATATATCCTCTCCCATAAGCACATTACCAATAAAAAGTACAAAAGCACGAAATAGTGTTCTATCTTCTAAATTTCTATTTGACAAATGGAGTTTGTGAGATCCAAACCTAGTTCCATGAATAAATCCGGTTTTACCATCAAAATTTATTCATGCGTTATAATATAATATTCAAAAAAATTATACTATTCTTTTATTAGTGACAATATACTTATTTCTAAAATCGATTAGTTTAAGCCATTCAAATAATTTCTTTTATTCATACGTATTCATACGTTTTGATGCACAATTTATGATTTTTCATCCAATTTTTTTAAAAATCCTCTTCTAAACTCCATTCTACATGCATTAAACAAAACAAGAACAAAAATGACTTTTTTTTCTCAAATTTACGGGGGATGTACACACAAATATTTCATTTTTAGGATGTGTGGAATTTTAAAATTAATAGAAAATTATATATTCATCCAAAATTTATGAAAAATTAGTGGTACCTCGTATGTGGTATCAGCTAACTTTGTATTGAAGGGATTTTAAAAATAATTTATAAAACTCAAAAATGGGGGCAGAGACACAATATGTTCATATCTTTTTGACTCAAAAATAGACATACTTTGTGTGCGCACCACATTTGACCCTTTTAATATCCACCATTTTCAAAAAAATTAGTAGTTTAGAAACTATATTCCGAGCTTTATGGTACTTATTCTTATCACTTTGTCAAAATTTGAGCATATGCATGCCAAATTATTAGATGAAGTTCAAGTTTCGTTGATTTCGGGAAAATGTGTCCACTTTTTACCCCCTTTTGGTCCCCCATTTCCATGCACTTACCCTTAAAATAAACCTATTCCTATCAATAAAATTTCATGTCGCGACACTATGGGTTGAGATACTTCATAAGTTAGTAATGAATTAAATTACCATAGATATTTTTGTAAAAGGATAGTATGCCAACATCAAAACGATGAAATCTATGTAGTATTAAGATAATAATGTGTAAAGAAAGTGTGGGCTCTATGTCCCGCCTATCCATTCAACTAAACACTATATGTACCACCTTAGGATGGCTAAAAGAAGGGTAATGATTATTTAATAAAGAACGTCATTAAGTAGTCATTATCTTTCCCATAGGGGTCCTAAGATGGAATGATAACGTACTCTCAAATCGAGAGGCAAGTCTTAGATCCTATGTCTTTGAAATAAGAAAATTTAATCTTTAGAATAATAAGATGTGATTTAGATAATTTTGTAGATATGGTTGTGTGGTGATGGGACAAGTTTCGTTTGGCTTATGTGAAGTTACAAAACTAAGCATACAATGCATTCTTTAGAAAAAAATGGAATACATTGTCATTCATTGTATTCCTAACTAATTGTGTGAGATGCCAGATGAAACTCAGTTGACTGATTTTTAGGTAGACACTTAGGAACTGCACTTAGTTCTTAAACATTTTTAAAAAGGTTAACCAATTATATATAAGTTATACACACTCAATTAGAGTGATGTTAAAGGGGATCGATAAGATCTAATTGACCTTTATAGTTGAACATGGTTATATTATTATTAGATGGATTGAAATTTTATTTAATGCCGATTATAAATAATGTAAGGCATAAATTATTAAAGGCATTAGATGAGATTAGGGGATTTTTTTAAAGAAAAAAATTGCCTTAATTTGGAGTAATTATAACACGGTGTTATATTTTGTATCGTAGTGAAGGTTTAAAACTCTTGGACTTAATGTGTCCTTACACTAATAAAAATTTTATTCTTGTCTAAAAAAATGGTTAGAACAAGAGGAAATAATAGGAACAATCGGAATATAAGGGATGAAATAGTAACATCCCAAAAACTTGATGAGATACTTGTTGTCATGTAAGAAACTCATAATCGTATAGATGTTCTTGAACAACATATATTGGCTGTAGAGAGTAGTAGTGATAGTGACAGTAGTGTTTCATCTCAGGGGTAGCCCAATGCCAAAAAATTGAATGTTGGGAATCAAAATGTAGTGGATCCTAATGTTGCAAATCATAACATAATGGTAAATATTAATGTAGGAGATCTTAATGCTACAAGTCCTAACATAGGAAACCAACCTAAGAACAAAAGAATCTATTGTGCATCGTAATCTCAAAGATAAATCAAATGTATCAGTTGACCTAAATTTGATGAAACGATTTTGGGTGATGAGCTAAGAATTGACTTGATAAGATGGAGAAATAATTTGAGATCGTAGATTTTTCGAAGAAACCAAGGCAATATGAGTTGCTTATCACCTCTCCAATGAGGCTTCCTCCTAGTGTAATAGCCGAAAGGTGGAATTAGGTGTTTTTGTAGCAAAATATATTGAGATCAATTTAAATTTTACTTGTAGATAGCGCTGGTTAACATAATTATATTATGACCATAAAATTTCGAGTTCCAATCCTTCATAATCCTTTGAAAATGGAAGCTAATTTTGAAAAGGTCATAAGGCAAAAACAAGTTGTAAGTTATATCTACTCATATAGATGAAAATAGAAACAAAATTTCATTTGATCTTCACCACTTATACCAAGAAAGACTTGGTGGAAAAAGGTTGGAAATAAGGCCAAGAATAGAAAGAAAAACACAACAAAGCTTGCTGCAAATTTTAAGAAAAATGGGTTAAAAAGTAAAATAATTAATGACAGTAAGACTAGATGTAAAGGACCAGTTTCCAGACATTTTAAATGTGGTGGAGACCACTATGCCACAAATTTTCATTTGAACAACAAATAAAGTAACCCGTAACAAAAAAATTCATGTTGTAGTAGAAAATTGTCAAATGAAAAACAAGCCACACCTATTAAAGTACCAGGTAAGTTATATGGACTACATGTAACTATTATTTTTGATATTGGTGCAACTGAATGTTTTATTTCAAATAAATTATCTAAAAAATTAAAAAATAAAGTTGGTTATATGAAGAATTCATGGACTATGCAATACGGGAACAATGTTGTCCAAATTGTAAACCAATGTTTGTTTGATGCAACATTGGAATTGCCTAGTTTTACCACAAAATTAGACCTTTACGTAGTTCCTTTAGGTCATTACGATGTAATAGTAGGTGTAAAATAACTGTCTCAACACAAATCAATAGTTGATTTTTTCAAAAAATAGATAAAATACTTAGATTACCTGCAAAAAACATCAGTCATTCATGGTATAAATTAAACATTGAAGTAAGGCAAATTTCTGCAATGTATCTTAAAAAGGATAAAACAAAGGTTGCATGATTTATGCAATAAAATATCAAATTTTAATGAGGAAGGTAATACTTCCTTGGAATACTATCTCGATGTAGCCCATAATCCACTATATAAAACCCAGTGCACTATCACATCACCAAGCCCGAGATGAGCGCTCACCCAAAGTGTGTAAAGGTATCGAGCCCCCTCTTTAGAGTTGTTTGTTCAGGATGTTAGTGTGATGAAGATACAACATTTTTAGAACCATAAATAACCATAAACATTCCACAATGCTTAACCAGATCTAGATCTTAGAGAATCACGAATTAAACAATAACTATAATAATATTAACCATACAAGAACCAAGATTCTGACCATGTTTAACACCACTATCCATCCAATATACTCCATTACACTAAACACTCTAATACATAGAAGCTTCTTACATTATAAAATATCACCATAAGTCATGTACACATCAGATCCAGCAGCATAACTCTACAATAATTCACTCTCTCTAAACTACATAGTTCAATGCATACTTATAGGGGTGGGGACTTTTGTTTCATTGCCTACACACTTCTCAAAATAGGCTGCATGTTGATAATAGCCATGTGCCTTTACATTAACATGCACACATGCAAGTGCACTAATAATAGACATCCTATAGTTAACTAGAATAAGTAATCCTATTATTATCTTGAACTCATGCATGGCGCTTATCAAACGCTCGTTCCCAAAATAGCATTTGTGTGTCATGCAAGTCTCCATCCCGATGTGTGCTCCACATGTTACATACAAAAATAGCCCAAATCCATGAAAATGGCTAAGTCCCAAATCAAACTGTTCTAGTGCGCATTTCCTTTCCTATCATTTCATGCCTTTAAATGTGCCTTGTTCCCATGCGTGAATCATATGTGTGTCTTATCCTTAGAAAAACTTTGTCTACTCAAAATTACCCCACACTAAAGTACATTTTCATCCCAGCAATGGGGATTATTTTTTATGTTTTCATATAATAAAGAATAAGAATGGAAAGAATGTAAAGAAACATTGTACAAAAGAATGGTTCTTTACTATGTAAATTCCTCTTCTTCAACCGAAAGGATCAACTCTGGATATTCACTTTTAATCTCAACCTCTAATGTCTACCAATCACCCAACGTAGTCCTTGTCTTCTCTAGAATGTCTGTAGCGATGGCATCCAACTTGTCATGATTAATTTGTTCATTCTCATTCTATAAAATGTGAACAACATTGGCCATAGCAGACATCATTCCCTCTAGAAGATCCATCTTCTACACTATGAGCTTCCCAATCTTGTCTGACTATAACTCCTTTTGGTACTACATCTTTGAAAAATTACTCTCGGGAGTAATTTCAACCTCAACTTCCACCTTTTTCTTTCCTTTTTTGCTTTTTGTAGGTGCTTTCTTTGGTGCCATCGTAAAAATATCACCTTTTGACTTCTATGTCAATTAAGTTCAAACCCTAGCTCAAAATCATGTGCCCTAGCTCGAAAATGCATGCCCTAGTTCCATCTCAACACTTCTACTTCACTCAAACCCTTCACCAATGGGGACACACACCTTTTCACAGTACAAATCTACTCTCCACATCTAGTTTCGCAACTCTCCCCACCTCAATATGATTTTCCTAGATTGGTTACATTTATCTTGCTCAAATACTTGTGATTACAAAGGTAAACATGAACCTGCATCACATCCTTATATATATTTTCAAAATGTTAGTGCATTTATTTCTCCTTCACCTACCAACAATCCTCTCATTAATTGACCATTTTCAAAATTTTCCACGTGGTACAATTTCACACCCAAATATAACCTTCTAGTGTGCCTTCCTACCCTTTGGCTATAAAATTATCTTCCATGTGCTTCCATGTGCCAAGTACCTCACCATTGTACCCTCTCATAGTAGTTTCCACGATTGTTTCTTACCTCGTGTTATATTGTTCCTTCATTTATTTCCATCTATGGTTTTCTTTAGAAGCAATCTCCTTTCTAACAACTCCTTTCCATACTTGAATAACACCTATATCAGTTTGTTCTCATGTGCATCCATTTGTGAATAACAAATAAAAATGACCCCACACCAATGGCATGTGCAGTACTCTACACATAAAAATACTTCAGATTGTAATTAGCTTCCAGCGCGCAAACATGCTTATTACACAAAACACCAAACAAAATTTACAAAGCATAGCAACGAAGAAGGAAATACATTAAAGGAAATATAGAAAGGGAAAACTACGCTAAATGGAAACGCATTGCCTTATTACAAATACTAAGAAGACTTATTTATAGTAGGGCTTCACCTACTCCGTTGAAGTGATTGGTAACTATATTCCATCAAGCACCTCTAAATGGAAAGCATTTGAATCAAGTATATGAGTGATAACATATGGTCCCAACCAATGCACCTTAAGATTGCATAGATGGCACATGAACTTAGAATCATAAATAAGTACCATATGTCAAACCTAAAGCTTCTTATCCCTGATGTGTCTATCATGCCATGCCTTCTGCCTAGCATTTTCCTACTTTTGACTCCAACGTGTTATGGCGTGCCTCTCATCCAACTGTTTTAACCTATCAATTCTTTCTTCTAAGGATTTCTCATCAGCTAGACCTCCAACACATGTAATACACAAAGAAGGTAACATAAATTCCATAGGAAGAACTGTTTTGTGCCAAACACCAATTGAAAGGGTGTGGCCTTATTCAACCTATTGTAGGTTTTTCTATATGCCCAAAGCACAACAAAAAAATTATCATCTCAATCTTTCCTTCCAACATCACAATTTTTTTTCAATATTTGGCTCAATATCTTGTTGAAGGTCTCAATGCAATACCATTTTCCGAGAGGATGATAGGGTGTGTTCTTGTGGTGCACAACCATAAATTCATCCAATAATATCCTGATTGTCTCATTCAAAAAGTGTGTGACCCTATCACTTGTCAAGCTCAGTGGACATCCATACCTAGTAAGAACATTTTCCCATAAGAACTTGGCTATTGTATAATCCTTTGTAGGTATTGATTCTTCCCACCTTATAAGATAATATGTGTAAGTGATGATATAGCATGATTTGGTTCTACACATGGTCAGGGAAATAAGACCCATAAAGTCTACAACCCATTTATCAAATGGCTCTGCACTAGCAATATGCCTCAAAGGCATTTCATCTCTATTACCTGTGTTTTCCAAGGTGCCGACAATGATCACACATCTTATAATACTCTTTACACATCCTTGTGTAAGGTCTCCCACCATAATCCGGTGAGTAGAATTTTACATGCGGGGTGTCACCTGCATAGTGCCCACCTGCAATACCACCATGAGCCTCTTCCATGATATTTGTGTGCTCATGCTCTAGTATGAGACCGACACAATACTTCATCTCAACCTAGTTTGTATAAATATCCTTTGGTCAACATAAAGGGTGCTTGCACAAATTGCAAGTCATTTCTTCTCCAATGCTTTCATTCCTTCTCAGTGCCATATCCATACATAAAAAAATAGCAATATCCTCCAATTAAGAAGCACGTGATGTAACCTATACAACTATGCATTCGACATTGTATCTTTAATTTTTGCACTTCCTCCCGATTAAATCCTTGATAAGTGGTTTGGGCTAGAATTACTTTTACTTGGTTTTACCACAACCACGAAATCAAATTCCTATAATAAGATCACCCATCGACATAAATTCCAATATTAAGCGGGCTTATTTACTAATTATTTTAATGCTATGTGATCGATATAGAATAAAAAAGGTGTTCTTTAGTAAGTAAGTACTATCTAAATTTATGCAGTGTGTAGATCATTAACAAGGCCTCGCGCTCTATTGTTGTATAATTCACTCTGCAGAGTCAACTTTCTACTAGAAAAATAGATAGGATGATCTATAATACCCTCTCTAGGTTGAGCTAACATCGCGCCAATGGTTATGCCAGAGGCATCCACATGTACATGAAACGGTTGGTTCCATGAAGGAAAACACAGAATAGGTGCTATTGTAAGTCTCTCCTTCAATGCCTCAAATGCGCATGCAGCTAAGGTTATACCCAATAGAATGTCCCTTTTCCTTTTAGTAACTCTTCCATGGGTGTGGCAATCTTTGCATATCCTTTGATAAATTTTGTAATACCCTGTGTGACCCAAGAATCCACGCACCTCACTCGACTAGTAGGCTCTTCCATACCTACAATAACTGCAACCTTAGTTGGATCTAGTAATAAACCTTCCTTACAGATGATGTGCCCTAAAAAAGTTCCAAAAGGTGTAGCAAACATGCACTTCTTGATGTTTAAAGAGATGTTTAACTGTCTACATCTTTCAAAAATTAGGCGTAAATTGTCACAATGATCCTTAAAACAAGTCCATACACCATCCAATCATTCAAATAAACATGCAGGAAGTTGTGAATAAAATTTTGGAATGCTTGAACAAATATGCGTGAAAATACAATACATACATTTTTCAAACCAAAGGGCATCATAGTATATGGAAAAATTCCCCATTCAGTGGTGAAATCCGTCTTCTCTCGATCCTCCTGTACAATTCTAACTTGATGATACCCAAAGAATCCATCTGTAAAAGAGTAAACTTTGCGCCCTACAATGCCTTCTAAAATTTCCTCTGAGAAAGGTGTAGGAAAAGGATCAATCACATATGTAGCATTCAAGTCCCTGTAATCCACACAAATCCTAATCCAACCATCTTTCTTTATACTGATCACCATGGGGATAACCCACTCTGATTCCTCTAGGGGCTTAATGATGCTAGATTTCAACATTTTATCAATTTATTCCTTAACTTTTATGCGTAGGTTAGGGTTCATCTAGTAAGGTCTCTTCCTGACTGGAGCACTCCTTCCTTTAGCTTAATCTTCATCTCTCCTAATGACTCATGCACTCCTCATGGTAGCCCTTGGGAAATAAGTCTTGAAAATCACATAGTAACTCAATTATCTTTTCCACTTCAGAATTAGTCCAATAATCCCCAATTATTGCCTCCTTAGGTTCAACATCCGTGCCAATGTTCACTTTCTTGGTCTTCATAGGTTCATGATAGGCACACATGTTTTTATCCGCATTGTCTAACACCTCGCGCGTACCTGCTGAATGATATATATCTAGATTTTCTACTTCTTCATCATCCACTATGTAGACCATCTTTCCTTTTTCCTTCTCAAAGCAAGCGTGCTTAAGTAGTGTGGCATCTATCTCTTCTACTTCATCAAAATGCGCTCCTGAGTCTACCTCACCAAATAAATCCTGAATGAGTTCTTCAGCCTTTGCATTGTCTCCCATAGTTAAGCACTTTATAACCCTTAATGCCTCTTCCACTAGAGGTTTAGTAGAGAAGTATTCAAAAGTCTGGATCATCCCTGCAACCAAGTCCTACCAATTTCTAGTTTCCCTATGTAGTTCTCGCATAAACATACCAAGCTCGTGCGTAACCTTGTAAAGTGGAATAAAGTTTGTGCACCCAAAGTGAAGGTGGTAAAGATTCCTACCCCTCTGTCCAGAGTCTCTCACACTATTGAACATGGTGCTGAATAGGTTGATTACCATGATACATGCAGATTGTAGTAGGCACATTGCTCTTGAAGAACTGAGTGGTTAGAGAAATTCTAACTTCATTCCATTCCATAAGATTATCCTTGTGAACCATCCACTAGTGCGTTGTTGTCCTACGTAAGGTATATACTAACATATTCCTTCTTTCCACTTGATATATCCATTGTTTCTCCATGGCGCGCAAGAATACCGTAGAGTCTCCATCTCTAGTGTACCGAGGTACAAAGTTACCTATCCTCCTAACATAACGAGGTTTTCTTCTCTGCTTAAATGCAATTCTTACTTTGCACCCAACCATCTCATAGGTGCCATGTGCCAAGTTATCACAAATAATACTTGTAGTATCACTAATAGACTATGCATCTTGCCACTGGATGATTCCTTCCTTAGATGGCTCAAGTACTTCTGGGTCCCGAATGGCACGTACATAAATTTTGTTCAAGTCTTCCTCACTCAAAGGTTCAACATAAGGAAAAGATTTCCCATTTGTCAAAGGGATAATCTATCTTTCTTCCTTGTTCTCAAAACTTATATACCCCTTGTTCAACCTTAGATTAGCATTATTTGCATAACACCAAGGGTGACTAACTAGAGATGGGAAGCTGTCCGCTAATGCAAGTGCTAAAACCTCAAAGTCCCTAGTGAACTTGGCCTCCCGTATAGTAATAGATGCATCCTTTAAAACTCCTATGGGAGTGGCCTTAGTTTAATTGGCCATGAAAAATACATTAGATGATGGCTATAATGGTAGTCTTCCCATCTATACCTATGCATCCAAAGTAAGCACATTCACTTCCATGCCTGTGTCGATCAATATATTGCTCAAGAGCCATCCATCTACAACAACATTGAGAGTGATCTCCTTGTCATAATCCAAGCTATGAGGGGGAATATTAGCATGCAGGATCTGTCATCCATTCTCAATACTTGTGCATGGAGTGTTTCCCTTTAGCCAATTCCCTAATAATGGAATGATATTCTCCTGGCACAACATCTTGCATACCTATTTTAAGTCATCAATATCCGATTGGACTATCTCTGCTGCCTTATTTTGTTCTAACTTCCATGATTGTTCCTTTAAACACTATATTTCACCTTGAATATTTCTGAGTACCTCCATGGTCTCCTAATAAACCTCCTTCTGATGTGCAGGATCTAGGTACCTTGCATGTAAAAATTCCTCCTTAGTGATGGTAGGCTTCTGTTGTAATGCTTCTATGGTGTGCGCAACTTCAGCGAGTGTAGTAATCTTCACAGGTAATACCTCAGGTTCCGGTGCCAGCTTTGGCATCCATTGATTTTCCACAGTGTGCACCGTATTCTAACCATCCATGTGCCCTTGTTCTCCTGTTTATGTTTCTTACTAAGATGCTCATATAAGTCTGGGAATTCCTCATAGCTGTGATTCTTCCCACAAAAAGAACAAGTAATATTATGAGGAAATACATACCCGTAGTGGTTAGGAGATCTGCATGTAAAACACATTCCGCGAGGGAACTCGCTTTGTCCACCACCACCACGCCTTTTCCCCAAATCCACCATAGTATCCTCGGCCTCGCCACAACCTCCTTCAAAGTGCCCCTAATTCCAATCATAATGCGCTTGAGTGTGGTCGTGATCATGGTACTCAATTTTTCCCCGTAGAGTGATCTCATGCTCATGTCTCATTTACACCAATATCTATGGCATGATGGATCGACCAATACCCTGTAGTCTTCTATATTATGAGTCATGGACTGGAAAACTTTACAATAGCAAGATACATTCTTTCTTATCACATGTTGTAATAATGGGTAGCGGTTGATATCATGGTCCAAATGACATATGTCACAAGATAGCAATAATGAATGCACCGATATGTGAGGAAAACTATCCTTATTATGCCCTTCCACTTCACAGCTTGTACACCAAATCCCATTGCACGTCTCATGTGTTGAATTTGTGGATATTTTCTCCAACTACTTTGTCATAGTTACTGATCAGTGCCTCCAAGAATGGGCTCACTCAAGTGTCTATGCTCTCGACTACTTCAGCAGTGTGTAAAATGGCTTCAAGTTCTTTGTGTGGGTATGTATGTCTTATGTGACAATACCCTTCTAAAAGGTGTGTGATCAAGTTCCCAATGAACCACTACGCATGCTATCTTGAATGAATATCATAAGAAATTTTAGACAACAATGTCTTGAAATGGGCATCATATTCCCAAATGCTCTCAATAGTTCCTTGCTTAATATCCTTGAGTGCGCTTATACTCTTTTGCTCAAACTCAGGGATATGAAACTCCTTAAGGAAAGCATCCTTTAATGTTGCATAATCTACACAAGTTTGATTAGGGTCAAAATTCTGTACCAACTGTGTGTGCATCCCTATAATGTAGTTGTAAACTGACTTGTCTTGCACTCAGAATTTGTAATTCCTTTTACACACCACAGTATCTCACACATGTACACGTGTTTAATAGCATCTTCTATGCCCCTATACTCTAGAAGACAAGAGACATCTCCATGTAAATATTCTGGGGTTGGTGCAGACCCTTTCCACTTGATCCATAACCTCTTGTGTTACCTCTGCCTCTAGAACCACTAGATCCACTAGAGCTAGAGCTACCTATACCCCCTGATCCTCCACCGGTAGTTAGAAGTAGACCAATGGATGTACTTCACAGTGTCCCAATAGTGGTACTTGAATTGGACTCCTATAGTCTACAAAGTGGTACTATCCCAGAAGTGAGACCAAAATTCTATGCGCTTGAGTTTTGCACTAATGCGCCTGAGAAGGTACCTCCAAACAACAAATAAGATTTTTCTAGCCATAGATGTACTTGATATCTGATTTACTCCTACTCTTCTACTTCCCAAACTAGCTTAATGACTATTGGTTGTACTAGATACTGGAAAACCAAGCGCAAGGGTTAGGTTGTCGGTGAGTCGATGCATGCTTAAGATCCATGTCATCTTTGATGGTGTGCTCCCATGTGAGGCCGAGGAGGGTTCCCTATTATGCTTTCCCAAATGGGAGAGTTCTAGATGCTCTGGCTCCACACCTCCTGCGTGATCTTCAAATCCTTCATGAGCCATCTCTCTCCTCAATGCCATCTACTATGCAATATCATGTTGCTTCTCTATCTCCCTCTTGTGCACCTCATTATACTTAAGTCACCTTCCTTTTCATTGCCTCTCCACTGCTTGGTCTACCATCTTTCACCAAACTCGTTCCTTCCCCTACGCGTGGTGGGGTTTAGCTAGCCATCGTCTTCTCTTCCAAGTTCAAGGTTACCATCAAGATTTTTATCACTAGTGGAATGCCTTGCAAATAAGTTCCCCTTGGATAACGTAAAAATTGGAACTCAACTACCTTCAGGAAAGAATAAGTGGAAATTGATTACTCCAAAATATAACTATTTAAAACACCACGGAACCAAGTATCCATAACACACATCCAAATCATATCAACATCATAAAGGGCCTAAAATTATTCCTACGTCATGACAAGTGTGCATTACCTCTAATTCCTTTTAGACACATAAGCAACCAATCACTCGTATAACTCTACCAAAAAGATAACAAAGAAGATCTCATACAAAAAGTCATACAAATTTTTCTCCACCCATGTGTGTGAAAAAATCAGATCCAGATGATGAACCTCTCGAGCATACTCTTCTTCCGATCATTTTTCCACTCCTCAACATTTTCTAAAGTCAACTGGTACGTCTTCATGATGAAACATCTTGAAAACAACTGAAAAATGGATCCTAGAAATGGAACCAATGATGCAGCCTAGAATCCACTATATAAAACCCAGGCACACTGGCACATCACCTAGCCTAAGCTGAGCACTCACTTGAAGCACGTAAAGGTACATGCCCCTCTTTAGAGTTGTTTGTGTAGGATGTTAGTGTGATGAAGATACAACATATTTAGAACCATAAATAACCATAAACATTCCACAGATGCCTAACCATATCTAGATCTTAGAGAATCATGAATTAAACAATAACTATAATAATATTAACCATACAAGAACTAGTTACAATCATGTTTAACACCATTATCCATATAATATACTCCATTACATTAAACATTGTAATACATAGAAGCTTCTTACATTATAAAATATTACCATAAGTCATGCGCGCATCAGATCCAACAACATAACTCTACAATAATTCACTCTCTCTAAACTACATAGTTCAATACATACTTATAGGGGTGGGGACTTGCCCTTCATTGCCTATGCACTTCTCAAAATAGGTCACATGCTAATAATAGCCATGTGCCTTTACATTAACATCCGCACATGCAAGTGCACTAATAATAGACATCCTATAGTTAACTGGAAGAAGTAATCCTATTATTATCTTGAACTCATGCATGGCACTTATCGACGCTCATTCCCAAAATAGCATTTGTGTGTTGCGCAAGTCTCCATCTTGATGTGTGCTCCACACGCTACCTCCAAAATAGCCCACATCCATGAAAATGGCTAAGTCTTAATCAAACTATCATGGCACGCATTTCCTTTCCTATCATTTTGTGCCTTCAAATGTGCCTTGTTCCCGCACTCAATCCTATGTGTGTCTTCTCCTTAGAACAATATTATCTTCTCAACACTATCCATTGTTACAAGAGTACTTGTGATGTTTTTCCAAAGGAATTATCTGAACTTCCTCTAAGGCATGAATTTGATTTTACAATTTATATCAAGCTAGAAACTAAACCAATTTCTAAGGCTCCTTACTTGAGTGAACACAATCGAACTAGTGGAACTAAAAGCACAACTTCATGATTTTTATCTAAAGGAATGATTAGACTGAGTGTGCCTTCTTGAGGAGCATTGATAATATCTTTTAAGAAGGAAGATGACACGTAAAGGATCTCCATTGACTATCACATGCTTAAAAAATCCAAAATCAAGAATAGATATCCTTTACCAAGGATTGATGATCTCTTTGATTAGATGTGAGATGCATCAATCTATTCCAAGATCAATTTACGATCAGGTTATCATCAATTGAGAATAAAAGATGAAGACATATACAAGACTTCTTTTAGGATGAGATATGGCCACTATGATTTCACGGTGTTACCTTTTAGACTCACAAATGCACCAGTTGCATTCATGAACTTAATGAATAACATTTTTCAGGAATACCTAGACAAGTTTGTGCTAGTTTTCTTGGATGATATTCTAATCTATTCTAAAAACATGGAAGAACACAATGAGCACTTGAAAATAGTGTTGGATGTACTTAGAAAGAGAAAATGTATGGAAATATTTCAAAATTTTCATTCTATTAGAATGAAGTGCAATACATTGGGAACATAATTAATAAATATAGAATTTCAGTTGATCCATGAAAAAACAAAGCCATAACAAGATGGCCAGCTCATAAGATTGTTCATGAAGTTAGAAGCTTTATGGGGTTAGCTGGTTACTACAAATTATTCGGTAAATACTTCTTTAGAGTTGCTTCTCCAATAATTTCTCTACAGAAAAAAGATAAGAAATTTGTTTGGTCTGATAAATTTAAGACTGCATTTAATTTTCTGAAAGAGAAACTAACTACTTTACCAATTTTTAATGTTTCATACCTAAATGGAAGCTTCACCATGGTAATTGATGCCTCTGGTGAAGGTTTGGGTGGAATACTTCTACAAAATGATCATGTGATTACATATGAGAGCAAAAAACTGAAGGTATATGTGTTGAATTATGCTCCCGCAATTTAGAAATTTCGCCATAGTTCACACTTTGTAAGTTTGGAGGCACTACCTGTTGGAAAGCCTTTCAAACTTGAAAACAAACCACTTGGGGCTTAATTTTTTTACGCAACTCAACTTGACGCAAGACAACATAGGTGGCTTGAATTTTTATCACAGTATGATTTTGATATAAGTTACATAAAAGGAAAAGAGAATAGAGTGGAAGATGCACTAAGTTGTAGGAAGCATGTTTCCACTATTGTGACCCTCAGGACTCAATTTAAAGATGAGATAAAGAAAAAAATGCTAACTAATTCATACTATCAACATGTAAAAGTTGCATTAATAGTAGATCCAAATGATAAAAGGTATGAAGGATTTAAATTTGAAAATGAAGGAATCTTGAAATATGAAGGAATCTTGAAAAAAATGTTAGCTGATATAAGATAACAATATTTTTGGAAAGAAATGAAGAAAGACATGACAAACTACAGCTTCTCATTATTACGGACAAAAATCTATGCACTTGGGTACATTTCTAGGTCCTAAAACATACTAATATATACATGATTCCTAAGCAATAAAACTAGTGGTTGAAAACTTATTTTGGTCCTTTTGTTTTATCTCTTGCACTTTTATTGGCCTTACATATCTAACAGCTCTGCCAAAACTTTATTGATTTATCTTTTATGGCCTCGGACACTAGTGCCTAGTTAGAGAGAAGTGCACAAGAACTTATGTCCCTCCCGGGAACTCCTAAACTTATTTACCATCTTCTTACTCTTTTAGGTATATTTTACTTTTTTCTCACCTTTTAAAACTTTGGGTTGTCCTTTTAGTTGTCAATTACAAAATTCAAACAAGGGAATCATACATATATACTTAGTTATTACTCTCAACTAAGGGGCCAAACATTATAAGCATTATGAGCATCATTTATAAGCACCTAAGCTTTCATTCAAGGCATAAGATCATTACACGACATCCATATAGCACACTCATACAAGGGACAAGGGATGCATCAATCTGCATACACATAATAGGAGGAGAAGTTCATTTTATTCCATCACACACATTTTACATACTTGCTACATTCTAGATCTAGCCCTCTTTTAGTGTGCAACTTACACAAGGGAATCCTAGGGCATATTTACACACACAGCGAAAATACATAGAGTCCGAAATGTAGTGTAGCACTCTGGTACTAAGTTCACTCATTAGGTGACCAAGTCGGGGTTAGTTAGACTCCACATATTGCATATTTTATTCGGATCTCATGTGTTTGTGAGATTTTGTATATAGCCAAGGTTTTTTTACGTTACAGGTACTATCAAAACCCTTACAAAAAATTAGGACGATAAAATAAGATCATTAACGAATATTTTTCAGCCCGAAAAGATCATATCCTAAGCATCTAAGTAGTCACTAGTGTCCAATTTAGTCATTAGTGCCCGTGTGCTCTTGTCTTCCTATGGGTGTTTCTTTCTAACATAGTTTCAAGTTCCAAAACCCTCACTTAGCCTATTCAACATTGTACCAATCCTATTCTAGAAACACAACTAGTCACGTGATCATCTCCAAATTGCACATAAATCAACTAATTTATTCTCCTCTTTCATTTTCTTAGGGTTTTATATCATTGAATGCTTGTTGTTTATCCATTATTGTATATCATCATTTTTATTTCATTAGTTATAGTAAAGTTACTTTGAAATCAAGTTTTAATTACATTTAGATTAAATCATTTGGTGAACCCATACGCTTGAACCCTAACTTTCTTCAAGGCCTTATTTTTATATCTCATCACCCGTAGTGGTCATTTTTGTCCTCTTAAGCATATTGAGATTCCCCTATCTCTTATAAGTTATCTAAACTAATGGTTACATCTAATAACCCCTTGATCAACTCAATCAACATTCCTCATGAAAACATTGAAGCTTTTGATAGTGAACACTCATACGATGAAGACACCAATGTTGATCAAGAGCATCTTGAAAATCTCACTAACTTTTGTTCTACTTTACATGACCACCCCATACATATTTCACATGTCCTCAATGATTTCATCACTTCTAAACAATCTAGAGATGTTTTTATCCTCCCTCTCATAGATTCCCCTCGGCCACCATGACATCTACCCTACCTTCCAACATTCCTATTTCTACACCCAACGTTCCTCTTCCTCCCCAATACTCCCCATACACAACTTGGCTCCTCTTCGGGCACCCATGACCTAGCTTCATTATACAATGAATTTCAAACCCAAATTCACATTCAATGAGCCTCTTTATTATCCTTTCCTTCTCTATATTCCTCACTTCGCCTTCATAACCCATTCACACCCGCCATCTTCTCTTATCCACTACTTCCCAACTTTGTTGCATATAAGCTTCCCACCTTCAATGGCCATGGCAAACCTTAGGAGCACCTTTGATCCTTTCATGTTGCATGTCTCGACTATGTTGATGACCTCACATTGTTGGCTAAATTTTTCCTCTAAGATAAAATTCCTATGTTATGCATTGGTTCTATGATCTACATGTCCATCTGGTAACTTATTTTACAACTCTAGCCGATACATTACTTTCTCATTTTTCTATCAATATCAGCACTAAGATATCCTATGCAACACTAGCTAAGATTAATAAGGATCTAATGAGAATATTGGGGATTATATCTTGCACTATAAGAAAAACCTTGCTAAAATGACCAATGTCCTCGCTGATTCCAAATTGTAATATCTATTCGTTCAAAGCATTTTAACTCCACTTCAAGAGAGCGCCATTTTCGAGACTTCTCCTTCCTTTGATTAATTATGCCATACACTTAAATTACGTGAAAGTAAGTTATTATCTATGGAAAAATTGAATTATTATGAGGCTTATTCCTCCTCTTCCAACAAGTTTCAAGCTAAATCCACATTCAAACCATCTCCTAAGTCTACCGATGGTCAAACTACTATTAATGTTATTTCTCCACCTGTCATGCTTCAATTACAACCCACAAGGTGAAACTTTACTAAGCTACCTTATGCACCTCGCTTCTTATTACCACAACTCACTAAAAGCAATATAATTACTCTCCCTCCACCACTCAATCTAGACCCTTCTCACCCACATGGCCATAACTATGATGAAAATTCACACTTTGATTACCACTAATGCAATGGCCACTCTATTGATCGTTATTTTAAGCTTAGGCATATCATTCAAGATCTTATCGATAACACAACAATCGAGCTTGTAGAGCCATCTACTTCTAAACCAGTCAATGATAACCAAAAACTTAAAATCTTCAATGACCCATTACCAAAGCATGGAAATCCAACCACTGATTCCTCTACTAATCATACATATCATGTCATGCCTCCTCCCTCATCAAGGCCTTTTGATTTCCTCATTTCTACTTTCGACATGCAACCACTGGTTATCACCTTCTTGGATCATGATTACCATGTTGCATTTTCCTCGATTTTCTACATATTAATGCTTCTATTGGTACTTATATAGTAAATAATACTTTGGTTTATTCCTCACCCTTTTTAATGCGTGCTCCATGGAAATCCTCTTAGCTATAAAATGTCTAACATCACTAATCACATTCCTAGTACCTAATTCTTACAGTTATGTCACCCTTCCCATCACGTTGGGTCCTTTACCATCCTTATGTCATTCCTTGTTACCTATGAAAAATAGGATTGTGACATGGTATTATGTCTTCCTTGGTTATAAGCAACCTAGGCTATCCCTTCCATGGTGAGTCGACTTACATCTAAAATTCATTCATAATAAGCATGTTATCACCATAAAATGTGTTCCATCACACACACCATTACCTTGGCCCTCTCTTTCCTCTATTTTACACTAGTCACACCATCTAGGCCTCCTACATTTCTCATTTCTAAATCTATCTCTACACCTACTTCTCCCATTTGTACACAACCTCCATCACGACCTCGTCATCCTCATTGGTCCATTATTCCACCTCATCGGCCTAAATCCCCTACTTAGGAATCCCATTCCTATAGTTTTTCTCCACCTCCTTCACCAAATCAGTCTCCCTCACATACATATAGGCATTCTCCTACACCACCGGTCCTCGACCATCATCACATGCCATCTCTATCTCATATACTAACTAAGGGGACCTCACTCTTTTTCATTTCCGGATAGATTTAAATCACTTGCAAACTTTGGGAGAATTTCACTTCACCTCCCCCCTCCATCACCATTTGATGTATCTATTAGCTATTTTTAGTTCACCTACTACACTTCACGCTCTGTGCTTCATGCAAAATATTTACTAGCATCTACTCTCACAACACATACAATACACTCATTACCCGATGACACACTCTTGTTCTATGGTTCATGCTTGACTGTTGAGGGTATAATTCCTCCATGAACCTCACTTGTCACATCTTGGTTACACACGATCAATGATTCATGACTATATTTTTTTAGCATCATAACATATCTAGTAAACATACTTTATCGTCATTACCCGATGACACACTCTTGTTCTATGGTTCATACTTGATTGTTGAGGGAACATTTCTAAATGAACCTCATCTCACACACATCTGTTGGGGGAAAATGGCTCCTCTCATATACACATTTTACATCTTACAACACACCATCACATTCACACAACATTTACACATCTTTGTTGTATTTTCTCTTGTTATCTTATACTACTTATATGTTACACTTTGTTTTCCATGTTATTTGGATGCATAGTATGTCATTATATTTTTCTATACACATGTGTGCATTCACTTGGTATCTTGAGGTGAATGCAATAATTCACATATCCGTACATGATGCATGATGTTCGACATAGCTCTTTACCAGGACCTATTGAGGCTCCTCGGGGCATCTACCTTCACTACTCTTATACTCTACACATCACAAGTCCTATTGTTGCATTATTTACTACTTCTCATTAATATCACTTACCTTTTCACTGATCTACACATGATTTGACATACTATTTATCTTTCTAAGATGCTAACAAGTGCTTCATGCATATAATTTTCCTTGTAAGACTCTATACAACCACGGTTATATGTCACCTTTTGCTTAATATTGTTTGTTACTATTTGCTAGCTAGGCCCTATGTCTTGTTTGATCATTGTTTTCTTATGCCCACTTCGGCCCTAATTATCTTTTGACATTGTGAGTGATGTCCCATGTATGAAACCCACTTTTTGTGGCCCTTCTTATCTTCATAATGGCTTGTTACATTATCTTTATTACATGCTAGCTATTTCTACAATAACACTTGTTTACTAGTCCATCTTGTTTGCATGTGCCTTGGTTTCTACCATGCACATCCCCTACCCCCTGCAAGTATCCACTATCAAATATGCATATCAACTTTAGGTCCTATCCTTTGGGCTACATCCTCATACATTTTTCACATGCACCCAAAAAAGGGGGGTATCTATAGAGTGAAAAAATCACCCTTCCAGTAGCAGAAACTTAGAGATCAAAACAACATAACACAAAATCAACACAAGAACACAATCACAAAATGGTCTAGAATCACACTTGGGCCATAAACATAGAGCTGAAACTAACACCGAATATAGACATGGATGGTGGGTTCTTGTGTCCCACCTAGGTGCTTGTATCCTAGGGAAAAAATAGACATTTTCTCAATTCAACATAGTTTCTAGCGCTTTTTAACATAGTTCTAGAGTAATGGTCACTTGAATCTAGTTACAAAATTCAACTACAATCAATTACAAATCGGGACGTGCCATCTACAATGGCACTTATTTAAGAATCATCATGGATGGAGAGAAAAATAGACCTCTCTCCCCAACAGTATTATCTTGGCTTGAGATCACCCAAAAAACTTTCTCTTAGTGTGAGATCACCCAAAACATTGATCATTGGCATGAGATCACCCAAAAAACTCATCCTTGGCATGAGATCAACCCAAAAAAATTACTCTTGTTGTGAAATCTCCCAAAAAACTCTCTTTGCGTGAGATCACCCAAAAACTCTCTCTTGGAGTGAGATCACCCAAAAATTCTCTCTTGGCATGAGATCACCCAAAAACCTCACCCTTTGGAAACAAATCCAACATCTCCAAAAGAAAAATAAGACAATTTTTATCTTTTACTCTCTTATACATCAGTTGCACACTTTCCTTTTACTTTTATAAAATTTTACTTACTTATACACATGTAACTCGATTTTTATTATACAAAACTTTGACTACTCTTTTTCTCTTCTTTTACAAGTCTTTCCTTATACACAACAAGAAACAAATCACATCAATGAACACAAGCTCCAACAACACACTACTACACATACACTTCACCCCTAGGGTCTACCTCCCTTTCCTAGTTTCCATGCTTTACATTATGATCACTTCATGCTTCACTTATCCACTCGGCATGCTATCATATTATAAAGTACACATCTTCTATCTACTTTATGCTATTAATTATTCACTTAAAAACATAAATTGGGGGAAAATGTAGACACAAAATCTATGCACTTAGGTACATTTCTAGGTCCTAAATCATACTAATATATATGATTCATAAGAAAGAAAACTAGTGGTTGAAAAAAAAATTGGGCCTTTTTCTTTATCTCTTGTGCTTTTATTGGCCTTACATATATGAAAGATCTATCAAAAATTTACTTGATTTATCTTTTATGGCCTTGGACACTAGCACCCAATTAGGATAGAAGCACTCGGCGCTCTGTTCCTCCTAGGTTCTCCTAACCTTATTTATCTTCTTCTTATTCTTTTAGGTCTCTTTTACTTTTTGGTCACCTTTTAGAACTTTGGGTCAGCCTTTTAGTTGTCAATTATAAAATTCAAACAAGGAAATCATATATATACTTATCGAGTTGCTCTCAAATAAGGGGTTAAACATCATAAGCATTATATATCATCACCTATTATTGAATTTAATGCACAAGATCATTACAAGGCATCCATCTAACACACTCATACAAGGGACAAGGGTTGCATTAATCTACATACACAATATAGGAGGGGAGTTCATTTTATTCCATCACACACATTTTACATACTTGCTACATTCTAGATCTAATTTGCTATCGATTGTGCAACTTACACAAGAGAATACTAAATAATCATTACACACACATACACATAGAACTACATGGAGTCTAAAATGTAGTGCAAAATTTGGTACTAAGCTCACTCATCAAGTGACCATCGAGGTTATTCTAACTTCACATATTGCTTATTTTATTCAAATCTCATGTGTTTATGAGCTTGTGAAGATAACTAGAGTTTGTTTTGCAGGATTACAGTACTATCAAAACCATTACAATGAAATCATGGTGACAAAATAAGATCATTAGTGAAGCATTTTTAGCCCATAAAATATCAAATCCTAAGCATCTAAGTTGTCACTAGCACCCAATTCATTCGTTAGTGCCCATGCACTCTTGTCCTTATGTGGGAACTTATGTATGACATAGTTCTAAGTTCTAGAACCCTCATTGAGCTGTTGACAACAATGTTTCTAGCCTATTCAAGTAGATACCCATCCGGATCATCTATAGATTGCACAAAAATAAGCTAAGTTATCCTCCTCGTTCATTTTCTTAGGGTTTTATATCATTGAATGCTTGTTACTTATCCATTATTGTATATTATAATTTACATATCATTATTTACTGATACATTACTCTTAAATTAGGGTTTAATTACATTTAGATTAAATCAATTGTCTTGAATTTTAGTATGTTAAAGAAGAGCACATGCATCTCAGCAGTGCAGTGTATCCTCACAACATTCCACACTACAAATGGAAAGTTATTAACATGGATTTTATGCGGGTCTACCAATGTCTAAAATAAACATGACATGATTCTAGTTGTTGTTGACAAGTTAACAAAAGTAATTCACTTCATACCAAGTAATCTACAAGATGATTCACACGTACTTGCGAGATGGTTTTTGCATGAAATTTTCAGATTACATGGAGTTCTAGAATTAAAGTTTTTTGATAGGGATCAAAGGATGACCTCTACATTTTGGAAAACCTTAAATTCAACGTTGGGAATGAAATTGAATTTCAATTCAACATACCATCCAAAAAATGATGGTCAAATTAAAAAAGTAAACCAAGTTATGGAGGATATGCTCAGGATGTATCACATGGTTCAACAATACAAGTGGGGAGAATATCTTCCATTGGTGGAATTTACCTATAACAAAACTTATCATTCTTTGTTGAAAATTTCACCATTTGAAGCGTTGTATGGAAGAAATTGTAGAACCCCTATCAGTTGGGAGAATATTGAGGATAGATACTTAGTGGTACATAAAATGTTAAAAAAATGGAAAAAAGTGAAGCTCATTTGTGAGCGATTGAAATAAGTTGCTTTGACGGGAAGAAGACTTAAGCAGATCTAAAATGAGTAAATAGAAATTTTTAGCTTAGAGATAAAGTTTTCTTAAGGGTTAAGCCCAAAAAGAGCTCAATAACGTTTGGCAAGTCTGCCAAGCTATCACCAAGATATGTTGGACCATTTAAAATTATTGAAATCATAAGTCCGGTAGCATATTGATTGGTGTTACCTCCATAATTACCTAATATGCATGATGTTTTTCATATTTATTTACTTAAAAATTATGTTTTGGATGCATCTCTTAAATTAGATCTCTTTACATGTTCAGGATCCAGGAATCATGGTGGTTAAACCTATTAGTGTGCTTTAGAAAATCACATGTTACATCTCATAAATAAAGATATTGCTCAATGTAAGGTCCAATAGGACAAATATTCTAAAGAAAGTGCAACTTGGGAGAATCTGGAAGAAATGAAAACTATGTTTCCTTATTTGTTTCAGTGATGAAAACTTATATTTGACGATCTATTATGATATATTTGATATTATTTCATATTCGATTAATCAAATGATAAAAATTTATCATATTGCTTATGTTTAGCAAACTTGGATGATTTTAAGGTTGTTACAACCAATAAATTCTGAATAATGATAAACTAGAAATCTGAAAAATTTCAAGTTTTTGGTGAAAATGTGGATTGTTTCCCTTAGTAGTGTGATATGGATATGATTTTGGTTAATTTTTTTCTACTAATGAGTTAAATCATTGGGACAATGATTCATTAAGGGGGAAGTATGTCATACCTCACATTTTCATTATGTTTTGTCATAAAAATAAGCTATGTTGTATAAAATAATTTACGAATGCAAGTGGATTAATATTATTATGTAATCTCATTTGCGAGTTGTATATACATACATATATCTTGAAAGGATATGTATACTTCTACGTAGTTGTATGTTTGACATCATAACCACACTTTTCATCATGCATTCGTGGATTATTTAATGTTTATAACTTATTTTTAGGATGTACTTGTTTTGGAGGATTTTACCTTACCTTGCTTTGCTATGTGTGATGATTTTGTAATAATGAAAAAATATTATGTTGCTAAACTTGCATTAATTTGTGTTTGGAATCAATAAGTGTTGGATGATATTACTAACCTTCTTGTGTTTGTTATACCAATCATAAACCGTAAAAATATTAAATGGTATTCAATGTTGTACAAGTAATGTTTTTGATCATCAAGGTAAATGTTACTTGAATAACCTACATGGAAATTTTTAAAAATGTAAAAAAATTGTTGTTGATATCTTGGATTGGATCATGAGTTCGATTGAGATGGTTACTGATCTTCTCCTTATTCTGGGAAAGATAAGTTTGTTAAATGTGGGTATAAAACCACATGAAATTGATGTTGTTTTGTTATATTGAAGGAAAGGTAATTGCTATTTTGTTTTGATTAGTGACAAGGTTTTATGTTATTTAAATTGGTTTAAAATGGTCTTGAACCATATAGGAGTGACATTGGAACATATAAGATTATCATGATCATGATCTTCGACCATATCATTTAGCATTGTGAATATTTAATTACGGGAAATTATGTCATTGATTGACCACCATGCAACATGTTGAAATTTTATTGGTATGTATAAATAGTCTTTGACCGTTCATTTAAACACCATGCAAACTTTGGTTATTATTTAGTTTTAAATAATCTTCGACCACTTGAGTTGGAGGGAAAAGGCGGTGGCGATTTTCACTAAGCCACTACCTAGCGCTTTCTGAAGCTATTGAATGATATTAATTTGATCACGAATTTCTTGGGAATTACAAAGATTCTTTGAGAAGATGTTGCATGCTAAACATAAGTCATTTTTAGTTTCCCCTTTAGTTGTTGAGCTCTCCTTTTGGGTTGTGCATTGAGGTTTGAGAAGCAATTTGCGATTGATATTTTTGGAATTTTCTATGCTAAAATTAGATGTGGTTATTTTGGGCATCAATGGATTTTTTTATAATGGTGAGAAAAATTAAGGCTCTTGTTGTTTGGAAATATGGAGACTATTGGGTCGATTTGGTTAAAGGTTTTTCAAGGAAAATAGAAGAAAAAGTTGAAAATATTTTACAGGCTAACAAAAATTAATTTATCAATCTCCCTTCTTGCTATTATGTTTCAAAATTGATGAAATATTATGGGTTTCTTGACTATTTTAATCAATGACGATTTGTTGAAAGGTTGTATAAATCGAGTGTTTACTAAGAATTTCAAAGTAGAAAATGTTTTTATTTTCTTATTGGGTATTTAGAAAGAGTAAGAAATAAGGTTCTTTTTTGCAATTTTCATAGCTATGTTGAATGAGTGCTTGTTAAATTGTTAAACTATTATTGGAACATGATATTTCAGAAAATAATGAAATGGGTTCATTGATTAGTTCATTCTAGGTTTGTGTGAATGAGGAACCCGTGGTTGTAGGCTTAGTTTGTTGCATTAAGATAATGTTTCTTATTTTGAAAATGGGTTTAAGTTGGAACACATGTAATAATTTGTTTTGGTAAAATATGTTTGATTTATACAATTCGAGAGATGAAATAAATACTATGTTTGTATTTCTTATTTTACATGGAAGTAAGCATTAAATACATGAATTTTGGATAAACTCTCTCTCCTTTCCTAGAATTTTTTTGGGAGTAGTTGAATGTGGGTTATAAACAACGTATGAGTTTGAAAAAATGGGTATTCTTATTTTATGAATTTTTCTTGGTATTAAGTTATAGATCTTGTATTGGACTATTGAATTCATTTAGAATTTATTTCATTATCAAGTTCTTAAATTGAAGATTCTTTTTCTTTATTTCTGTTATGAAATCTTTTATCATTTGAATAAAAACTATGATTCATTGAAAACCTTGGTGAAAATTATGAGTGGTTCATTTTGAATTGAGAATATCTTTTGATTTCACTTGAGTTCATGATACAATATAATCATCACAAGTATTGACTAAGGTTATCTTGTATTTTTTTGAAATTAATATAAGATATTACATTAAAGAAAATTATGTGTATACTGAAGTTTGTTATTAAATTTGAGGATCATTGAATTATTTTCATTCCAAAGGCTTTATAGAAATTGCATTGAAATAATATTGGATTTAGTAAATTTTTGTATCTAGAAACCATTAAGGAATTCTTAGTAGAATGTTTTGAAAATATTGTGGTAGAAGTGTTATTAATATAGACTATCATTATAGCTTGAACAATGTTGTTGGAAACCAAGAAGGTTGATTGTTGACTTAATATAGTATATTAGTATTCTACAATTCATTGCATCTAAAACTATGATAGGTTCTGTTTCTTCTTAATTTAATCTTTTTGTTCAAATGATAGGAAAATATAAGGTCATGAAAGGTTATAAGTCACTAAGGAGTATTTTCTTTATGAATAGAGTCCATTTTTCCTATAATTGTTCTGACAATAAACTTTATTGAAGTTATTAATAATAAGTCACAAAGATGTTACTTATTGATTTAAAATGATGATTGTTGGAAACATAGGTGACATCATTAGATTCAATTCTTTAGACAGTGGAAAATCATATTTATTATTGTATTATGAAAATATTATTAGTATCACAAGTTAAATTTATGATATTCATTTAGTTTGTAATATAACAAAATGATTGTGAGTTGTTAATTCATGCAAGTTCGATGAACATGCCATGTATACCTTCTCTCTTTCCTTCCTTGATTTAGGATGGAGTAGATAAGTGGTGTGATTGTTGGATATTATACATGTGATTTGACCATGAATTATTTTTTGAAAATTTGAATTCGGATCATTGTATTTATTGTACAATGAAAACATTATTTTTCATATTTTCAAATGACATTCTACCTATCTCAGAACAATCAGGGAAACTATTGTAATATTTGAGATAAATAAGGATTCTTCTTTATTGAGTTTAATAAATACATTTATTATTTGTAATATTTGTGTGAGTTGTAATAATGCTTTTACATTGTTTTTAACAGTGGTATATACTCTTGAAATTAATTAAACTTGATGTGAGAAGTACAAAACTATACTTGTTGTAATAATATGATTGTATGCGTTACGACAATCATTATCATTAATTATTAAATGGAATTTATTACAACAATATACATGATAACATCATTATTATGTTTAAATAAATGAGAACAATTAAAAAAAGTTGTTATGGACAACGATAAGAAGATATGAGATAATGATATTTCGTCTCTAACTTTAGTCGCAATGATACGATTAATTAATTTATTATTCAATATGCATAAATCTACAACTATATATTATCACATTGTTATAATTGTATGCATGAAAATATTAGCTATGCAAATATAAATGAAACTAACACCTAGTAGTTCCAAAACAAAGCTAAATAAACAAGAACATCAAGATAAGAGCTTATAAAACTAACTTCTAAGTGCATGCAACATGAATGAAACAAACTAACATGCTAAGTCATTTTACTCTTTAGATTGCTAATCTACATGTGAACCTATTTAGATTCTATAACAATCAAATTGGGTTTGTTGTTTTTTCTTCAAGATGGTGAAAGGATCTCTCTAAACAATGGCTACAAGGCCATGTTAGATATTCCTCTACTAACCAAACATGAAGAATGGATGCAAGGTGAGAAAGCTATTCCAACAATGGAAGTAAGGCTCAAGATCATATGTTTTTATATGAGATACTATCAAAAGTATGGTGTAAAGTTGAAAGGGGTGCACTAGGCTTGTATTTATAGATTTCCATTTGGGAAAGTTTAGAATCCTAGTGCATGTGGGACAAAAGGTAAGCCCAAAAATAGAATTTTACAAGTCAATGCAATTTTTGATTAACTTAGAGATAATTAATCTTTTAGGATTAATTAAGGATCCTAAGTAGGATTAGAAAGCTTTCTAAGAGCATCTGGAAGGGGTTTGGATAGATTTTGGAAGTTTTGGAAATGAGATTTAGCCAATAAGAAGGTTTATTGGTTAAATGTAATATTAGATGCTTAATTAACATATAATTAGCTAATTAAGAGGACTATCACTAATCAAAATGTCGTTAATTAGCATCCTGAGTGAATTAGAAGCATAGTTAGATAACGAAGTGTCATATTTAAACAGCAGTGAGAGAAAGTGCGGATAGTTAGTGCAATTTAAGCATTAAATTGTGTAAGCATATTTTAGGTGTATACAAAGTAATTATAGTCATACTTTCACAACATAAAACACATTATTTACAACATATTGGTGTCTTAGTAATGCATGTAATATTTCCATAACTATGGATAGGGATAGTTATATGTATAACGTGATTAATACATTTATGTTATTCAAAACCTTAAGTTTTCCTACCATTTAATGGCTTATATATTTTAATTAAAGGGATACACACATCTTAGATAACAAACTTTTAAGACTAAACGATACAATTAAGATGAGATTGGATTGTTATAAAAGAGAACATGACTAAAATAAACCTATTCTTAGCAAAAAAGTTATGTTGTAATACTACTGGTTGAGATACTTCGTATGTTAGTAACGAGTTAAGTTCTGATATATATTTTTAAATAAACAGAGATGTACTGAATTAACATTGAAATGTTGCAATCTACCTAGTATTAAGACATTAATGTGTAAAGAAAGTGTGGGCTCTATGTCCCACATATCCATTCGATGAACCCTATCCATACCACCTTAGGATAACTATGGGAAGGGTAAGTAGTATTTAATGACAAATGTCATTAAGTAGTCATTATATTTCCCATAGGGGTCCTAAGATGGGACGATAACATACTCACAAATCAAGAGGTGATTCCTAGATCATATATCTTTGAAATAAGATAATTTAATCTTTAATATAAAAATATGTGATTCGAGATAACTATGTAGAGATGGTCATGCGGTGATGGGACAAGTTTCGTTTAGCTTATGTGCAGTCACAAAACTAAGCATGTAATGGATTGCTAGAAAACTTTGGCCTAAGTAGTGTAACTAGATGATTACACTGTTGGTTCATCGTGTTCCTAGTTATAATTATGTGCGATTCTAGATGAAACTCAGTTGATTGATTTTCGAGTAGACACTTAGGAACTACATTTAGTTCTCAAACTGTTTTAAAAGGTTGACCAATTATATAAAATTTATACATACTCGGTTAGAGTGATGTTAAACGGGATCGGGTAGATCTAATTGACCTTTACAACTACACATGGTTATATTGTTATCGAAAGGATTTTAAACTTTATTTAATACAATATTATAAATGTTGGAAGTTATAAATCATTGAAGGAATTGAATGGGTTTAACGGGTTTGTTTTAAAAGGAAAAATTCACTTAATTTGGATTAATTAAAACATGGGTGTTACACATTTACACCATAAGAGGTTTCTCAAGAACCATTTACATTGTTTATTCAACCTATTCTAGCACCTAAGCCACTAGACACATCTATGGAGAATTCAAATATTTGAAAAGAGTGTTTAGTAGGAAATTTCAAAACATCATTATTACATAACAAGAAGGGTTAAAATGGAATTGAAACATGCTAAGACATCCATTAGAACCTCCAACACCTACAACAACTATAAAATCCAAAAGAAACATTATTTACAAGAAATGGTGCTCATGCATCACCACTAAATACCATTGAAATAATACATTATAAATAACATCCAGTACCATTGAAACAATACCATAAATAAGTAAATTGGTTGAGAATATACTAAAAACACGATGAAACATTTATTTTATGCAACATTGTATGTCTTATACTATAATTGCATGTTGTAGAAATGGCTAATTACATTAAAAGAATCATTCATTTTTATTCCTCATGGATCTATTGTATTTGCAAGAATGAAATAGTGTCACTCTTTTCACTTTAGAATACCAGCTCTGTCATAGATTTATTTCAATCCTTTTCTATTTTTATGCGGTGATGAAATAACACATTTCTATAAATTTTAGTTATTAGATCTATTGACTCTTACTACTGATAATTTAGCTAATTGGATACTAGATCTGACATTGAAATTTAGGTATAGAGTACTACTGTAGTGAGAGAAGTGGTTATTGATTACTACCAAAAGATAATACCAAATATATCTTGCTAAATGTTTGGTAGTAAATATTTTTATTAGAACCATCACAATTCTATTACTATAAACAAGAGGTTAGAATAAAATGGGTGGTCAGTATAGAGTTGCATGTACCCAAAAACCATGCCAAAAGGAGGAAAATAGCTATCAAAACATTACACTATGATAAAATTAAGCACAAACAACCATAACACTTTGGGTGGGAACAATAGAAAACTTCGTCATTTGATGGGTATTAAATAAATTATCCATTCATAGACTACAAGGTATGTAGAGAACTATTTAATTCCCCACCCAAAAGGTTGGGATCTCACCACTAGAATTCCCTACCTAGGAGAGGGACATCAAAACAACATTGTAGTAAGAGTACCAATCAAAAATTTCTCTCATAGTGGTAACATGATCCATCCTTTGATTCAATGAGGTGGTGGAGTGTGAAAACAACCTTAGTTGGGAGAGGGATGGAAAATTTGATGGCAACTTTACTTGATGCCGATAAGCCATAGGTGGTGACCTTGATTGGAACTAATCCATGGTATATGGCTAATAATGTAATGGGTTCTCCCCTAGTGTGTGAGTAACTCCTAAAGATGGGGCCACCTTCTCCTTCCCCACTTGAATATTAAGGTACACAACATATATAACATTAATTCTATCATTACAATCAAATTGGAAAAAGATACCACCATTATTGAAAATAATTGCATTTCTAGCTTTCCATGATGGAAATAAAATGATAGTTCTAAAAGTTTTCCAAAAGAAAGTAATGTAATCATGCCACGGTGAGGAGTCATTAAACAAATCCATTATCCAAGTGATAGGGCTTACAATGAGTGTATATATATCCAAGTAATATGGGCATGGGTGGAGAACAAAAAAATGTGCTTAAAATTTCTAGGGCTACTGGAAAGTTTGGTATTATGGCTTGCTAACACCAAGGTGTTTAAGTCTTTCTCTTAGCGAAGGCTCTAGTTAACAAGACACTAGAGGAAGTGGGTGATTTTGGGCTCAAACTAGGATTACCAAGCAAGATTGACAAAAATCCATGTTTAAGGAAGAATTAAAGGTTCATATATCATTAATATTTCCAATGGTGGAAAAGAAAGGGCTCATGAGATTGTAGAGTAAACCTAGTGTGTATTTATTCAAATTAGTGTCCAAGTTTTAACAGTATTCATTCAACCAATTAATATAAGGTTACATACTAAACTTGTGGAGCATAAAATATGGAAGTAGTTCATGTACTTTGAGAATAAAAGGCCTACATTTATCAAGCCGAAATTGAATTTTATATCGACCAAGGAATCTAATCTTTGGAGTGCACCAAGATGCAAATGGTATTAATGCCATTCCTAAAAATATGTAAGGATTTGATGCCGGGAGTTTTTACCAAAATATTGTAATTGCTAGTCATAATGGGAGACCACTAGATGTTATGATCATTGAAGGATACCGATTCGAACCCATATCCAGATCCATCACAAGTAGGGTTTGACCTCAAATGCCAACCATATGATTTCACCAACAAAGGTACTTCAATTTAGATAGGATCTAAAATGATCAAGATGGTATGGAGATATTCTTCTAGAACTTCCTATCATAAGAAGAACCTTTTTAAATACAACGTCAATGGATAATTTGATAGTATATGTCATAACCGAATTGGAAGTAATCGAAACCACCAAAAATCTAATACCACTAGTAGTAAATCACAAATTAATATTAAATTCTTGAATTTTATTGTTTCAAATATTTGTACATATCGCAAAATGGTGTTTTTACACCCCTTTTAAGTTTTTATAGTTGTTTTTATGGAGTACACAAAAATTAAAAAAGGGAATGTAAGGTTATGAAAATAGGAGCTATTTTGATAGATACACTTCCAACATTAATTGTACAACATTATAATAATGTATTGGTTATTTTAATGCATGCATATGATCTCAAATATACAAGAGGAAGAGAAAAATTTATGTACATAGTTGTATAGGAAGAATATGGGAGAGTAGAGTCTAGAGAAACTTCATTACTAAAATCGTGACTTAAAAAATTCCCTAATGTTAGACCGTACGGTTGAGTCAAAAATATATAATATACTCCTGATCCTTTTGTACAATCTTGGATTCCTTTAGAATGGGTTTCTATAAATTTTTTGGTCCTTGAGTGGTCTATAAATGTACTTTATTATGAAACCTAGATGTCGTAAAATCTCGATATCATATGTAATCAAATAAATCAATACAAAAACCTAACCATGGGTAGAATATCTTGTAACATAAGGTTAGTGTTTGGGTTGAAGTACACCCCATGCATTGCTTACATCGGAACTACTCGGAAGAGGCTTCAAACCACACATAACACTCCACCTTGAATGCAACATCTATATGAATACAACTAGTAGAAAACTTGAACCTCTTTTATCATGCTTGATAAAATTGTGGTCTTGTTAAGAATTGGAAGTGGGAACTTGGTGTCCTTGGATTAGAGGGAATATAAAATCCTTGACCTGATTAAGTGCTTCATATTTGTAGTAGTGGCTACCCTAATGGATGTGCATTAACTTTGGGAGGATTTAAGGAGCCTTGAGTTCCTTTTGTGAGTATTACAAGTGAGTGTGTCAATAGAATCCCGTGTGATTGATAGGTGAGTAAATGAGGTGATGTTAACTTTCTTATGTAGGGTTATAAAGGTAAAATATCATGATAAGGCCAAACAAAGAAGAATTAAAAAACCAAAAAATAATAATGCATCGAAAGTAGAGCTAGAAAATGTGTCGGTGTAGGAAAAGATAAGATTGTACAACTTGACCAACATGTACATTTTTTGATACATAGGAGCTAAGTAAAATATGAAAGTTACATTTGTGAACGCAGAGTTTATGCATTGATCTTATGTATTAATATTCATATTTTTCCTCGGAATGGCAGCGCAAACCCTAGCCAAGATCTACCACAAGATCCATCCGGGGGTGTTCCTGCAGCAACGCCTGGTAATGGACATTTAAAATCTGTGTTGGAAGGCTCAGTTCATGACAGATTGGAACTGGACAGAGATGCTAGTCGCGGCCATATTGGGTCATCCTTCAAAAACATTTTAAATGGCAAGGAATCTTCCATGAAACCTGCAGACGTTACCCCATCTATTACATTTGGGGAAGAGGTCATTTCCTCTGAGATTTACTACAAAGAGCATGCTCTGATTTGTAGATTCGGGGACTATGGCCCAACCTTCCTATTCTTCATGCATGGATCTCTGAGCACTGGACTCCAATTTTAACTGGAAAAATAGACTTGTATCCATGTGCTAAAGGTATTTTCATTGTAACTTTCTCTTTAATAGCTGATAGAAACATCATTGCTTCCAAACTTTGGACCTGCCAATCTAAATATTTGATCATTAAACCCTGGTTTCCATCCTTCAACCCACTCACAGAATATTTCTCATGGAAACCTGTTTGGATCAGCTTCCCCATTTACCTCTCCAATTCTGAGTCATGACTATTTGACATCCATTGGAAATGCCTTGGGAACTACACTCTATATAGATTCTCAAACCACTAATTACACCCATACTACTTATGCTCGAATCCTGGTGGAACTTGACACTGATAAAAATCTTCCTGCAACCATAGACCTTAGAGTGCAAAACAGAACTTGGTCACAACCTCTTGATTATGAAGGTCTTCCTTTTCATTGTAGAAGGTGTTTTTGCTTAGGGCACACCTCTACTGAGTGTGGGATGGAAAAATGTCAACATGAGAAGCGTAGCTGGTGGAAAGACGCACTTAAAACACCTAATTTTTGATGCAAAAAAGGTCTAGATTCAAATGCAGATACAAATATTGAATCCATTTCAGCCCCAGAAACTGAATCTCAAATTGTGAGCAGCATGAAAAATGCACAAGCTATTGAGGGCAACATGGAAAATGATAAATATCTCTCTCGGAGTTAACAACGTGGCTGTCCCAAATGGGACAAATGTGACTAAGGAAAATACTCCTCCTTTGTCTTCTTCTCCAACCGCGAAGGCTCCATCAGGATGGGTTACGGTCAGCAAAAAGAAAAAATCTACCACTCTGAAGGGTAACACTTCACCTTGATGATTCTTATCTCTATTATTGGCTGGTTGGGTTACATTGGTCTCATTTTTCTTGGCCGGAAAGAAGGATGCTTCTAATGATGTTGTTTGATTGCTGTACATTAGTTGTTTTTTTGTTGTTGCTTTGTTGGTTGTTGGTTTTTACTTTGCAGACAGTTTTCTGCAGTCGGGCTTTATTGTTCTATTTGGATTTTGATCCATCTCTTGTGCTTTAACTTTCAATTCTAGCATCTTAGCCTTGGTGTACAAGGGTATAGTCCCTTTCAAAAAACTATTTACCAATAATAAAAAAATATTTATATTTTCAAAACATAGATGCATGAAAATGAGAAAGTTCTGAAAGATATGGAAACATAAACTAAGTTGGGATAGGATGTGGGTGTTTGTCTTAGACAAGAAGCACAATTTCAATAAGAAGTGTTAGAATGGTAAATTTCCAAATTTGATTGTCTACATTCCACCCTTTTAGTATGAAATTAAAACTACATGCTTAAAGGAAAATATGCCCAAGTGTTTAGACATAATTTGTCTTTTCTTGAAGTATTTGGTTGTCTAGATGTGTTGGTGTTGACACAATCCATGATAAAACTTGCAACATAGAGTGTACACTACACGAATTTCACACATTTAAAACCAGGACACAAAAATGTTATGAGATGTTCAAAAGAAGAGTCGTGCACATTGATGTGAATTGTAGTGGATGTCTAAAAGAAGAGGATAAAGAGAGTCGATATGTTGGTGACATAAGAAAAAGAGAATATGTAATTTTTACCACATGGGAAGGATAAGATGGGTAAGTGACATGGAGCTTCTAACTTGAAGTTGAGTTTGGATTGTCTTAGAGACAACAAAGAAACATGCCATAATGGGATGAGAAGGATTAAAGGAGAAGTAAAGTGGAAAATTCCATGATTACACAAAACATGTAGAATATTTTTGGAAGAGGAGGGGGAGAATAGGTCAACTTAAAGTTTTCAAGTGGAGTGTAAAATTGTTTCCACTAAACAATGGAGGTTGAGTGAAAGTAGGAGAAATATTAGTCTAGAATTGATAGAGAAAGATGAAAAGGGAGGAACAAGTGGTTGAAGGATTCATTAGCCTGATTTTACTTATAAGGAAGGTGAAAAATGAAGGAGAACCATGATAGTACCACATAATGAAGAATATCTTACAAAACAAGTAATCCGTAGAAGTGTCCAACTAAGGGACATCAAGACACATTGAGGGTGGATGAATAGAAGTGAACACACTTGCATTTGGGAATGTGAAGACACTAAGATAAGAGTAGAGGAGAGTTAAGAATGGAATCAAAAGAGAGGATGTGGAGAAGAGGAAAATAGGATAATAACAAGGAGACCTAGAGGCGGTCTAAGGAAATATGGGAATAATAACAAGCTTGTTATGATAAACCAAAGTGAGGAGAACACCAAGGCTTGGTAGCTTAGCTAAATAGTGGTCCAATAACTCAACCCCAATCAAAGATCACATTTCAAAGTACATGAGGATTCTAATACAAGAGAATCTCAAGAGAACAAGAAATAAACATCAACAAAAATAGAGTTGAGTCCATTGTGTAATAAGATAACATTTTTGGTGCACAACAGTCTAGAACCTAACATTTTAGAGTCTACAAATACCCAAGAGATAAATTTTTGTAAATTATATAAGTATGGAGGTACATGTCAAGAAAAGGAAGTAGATGCCCAAGAGGAAAAATACAAGACAATTGTGTTGTTGGCTAGATTTTTACACAACTAAAAACCTAGGTAGACATGAGATAAATCACCCTCATTTACCGGTGAGGCTCCCATGTAAGATTTTGTCAGTTATATGTCCTAATATCTATTTGTTGGTATTACTTTAACTATATAGCTCATGAACCATAGCTAGACAATTTTGCAGCAAGTAAGCAGCTGTAAGAGAAAGGAAATATCTGTAGAAGAGGAAAACAATAGAAAACAGGAAGAAAGGAAAGAAGATGTGCAACCCAATCAATAGTTCACAGAGTTGATCGCATGCACATAGATAAAACAAATAAATCTTTTAAATAAATAATTTAAAGAAAAGGATAGTTTCATATCATATCTATAATAACACAAAGTTTATGAATAGATCTAGAAAGAAATAAGAAGCAAAATGCACCATTGACACAAAGTTCTTCGAAATTACTTCTCTATTCCTCTGCTTTCAGAAATTAGGGTTTCAGCTCAAAGTCTGGAACACAAGAATGTTGATTACAAATTCTGATCCTTTAACCCGTAGGTTCTTCCTCTATTTATAGTGTATAAAGGGAAATTACAAATAGGAAGCTTTAAATGAATTCCCACATGCGGAAGCTATGAAAAGGGAAACAACTGACAATATTCCTCCTGGAATTCCTCTTTGCATGACATGCATGATTTATAATTGAAAAATAGAACCTTCTATTTTGCATGTCTACCACCTATTTCCAAGTAATTGACTTCTTCAAGTAACGGATTTTAAACCAATCACTTAAGTTTTATAATTTAATTGATTGCTCAATTACTTTGTTAGAGAAAATAAGAGAAAGAAGAAGAAAGAGGAAAAGAAATTAGAAGAAAGTTGCAACACTTCCAGTCTTGTTCTTTTTCCATATTCTACATGCGGTTGACTCTTTTTCCTTTGATTCTCACCAAGCTAGATCTGGAAGTAGCTGATTGTGATTTTCTTGTGGGTATTTCCTTTGACTTGTCTTCCTCTTATCCTTGAAGCTTTTGCAGTTCTTCTCTAATACATGCACCAGTGCAATGTTTGCCATAAATAATTCAAACAAAACTCATCATTTTTATTTTTAATTGCATATGAGCAATTTTAAATTCTGGAAAGCACTTTGGGTGAATGTAAATACAAGTAAATTCAATGAAGGCTTCAACTAGAAGATTGGGAGCACATGCACAAGATCCTGGAAGGAATTTTCCATGCACTGACTTCTACACGGGTTGTGTTAGAAACAAGAGGATGAATTTTTGTCGGAAGCCTTTGCAATTATGAGATTTGGATATGTCAATTAAATTGGTGATAGGTTCAAGGCCTATGTTTGTATCATTGACTTTAGAAAATATGGAATCTATGCATGATTCTATTGATCCTTTTCTTTCATCATGGTTGGAACAATCTTTGTTTCAGCTCTTTTTCTTTTGATTATCTTCGGAATCCCTTATAATTGGATCAATTTGTGTAGATCGACAATTTTTCAGATTAAGAAGATATATTCAATGTACCTGACATTTATTTGAACTCCTTTTTACTTATATGAGCACACGTGATGAATACTTGTAATTAATTCAGACAAAGATGGAGTCCAGGGTATGAATCCTTGATTTTTATCACCAAAATCTACATATAAAGCCAACTGCTCTAAAATTTGAGGTTTTTCTTGCATGCAAAGCAAGAAAAATATTATTTGATTCACTAGAGCACTTTTACCAACATGTAGATAATTATCATAGAAAGAATCAAGCCATTCCAACCTAGGCACCAAAAGCTTCCAAGCTTCCCGACAGTGGAAAATATTCTTTAATGCAAAATCCTCCTTCCCTTGGCACCAAAACCTGTCTGGGCTGCAATCTTCATCAAAAAGAAATAAGTGCTTCTCCTTTATGGCATCCCATGCTTATATAGCTTTGTGCTTGCTATTTTTAATAATTGCCTCTTCCTATTTCTGGCAATTTAATTAATTAATAGCCATGTTTATTCATCCAATTTGGGTGCCCAAGTCTGCATGTTGCTGGTTGCTTTTTAAATAATTTATTTTATTTATTTTTAGCATGCATCCTTGACTTCTCTTTAGCTCATCCTTTTGCATTGACTTTCCTTCTATTTATGGTGCCAAAATTGGGTGAATAAACCATTAATAAATATTATTAAATGCATTGTTATTCACCCAAGGTGGGTTACACTTTTTGGCAAGAGGAATTGCTAAAAATAAGAAGTCAACTTGATGGGAATTTCCACCCTGCACTGCAGCTCCAAAAATCCCCTCTTCCACTTAAGTGATTTGACTTTCATCATGGGAATTTTTACCCTACAAGGCAGGTAAGAAATTCCCACCGGTGCTTTAAGTGATTTTCTTTTATAATGAGAATTTTTACCTTGCAAGGCAAGTAAGAAATTCCCGCTTGCTGCCACCTCTAATATTCCCATTGCAACTTAAGTGACTTTGACTTCATGGGAAAAAGTACCCTGCAAGGCAGGTAAGAAATTCCCGCCTTCCTACCACTACCAAAATTCCCATTGCAGCTTAGATCTATTTATTCCAAAAAGTGCGACTTGCCTAGGAGAGGCTTTTTGTGCTTGACTTCATCTTTTTTATCAGAAGTTTGCTTTCTGAGGCTGATTCCTTCTGGTGCAGTGGCCGTAAATGATCTCCAGATGTTCCAGGAAATTAAACAAACTATACAGACAAAGAATGTACCTAGGGAATTAAACAAAAAGACCATAGGGAAAACCAGAGAAAAACATAAAAGAAATAAACCAAATCGAAAAAACATTGCCGAAGTCACATAAAAGCTCTGAATTCATTCCTGGTGAAAACCCTATTGAGATGTGTGAATACTGGCATGCAAAACTTCATCATGATTCAACCGGAGCACAATTTACTTCAAACAATGCTTTATTTATTTAATAAATAATTAAATAAAAATTTCCCGCATATAAAACTTAGCAGAGGGATAAAATGAGTTTCAGCATCTCGGTATTTGTTGAAATTGGCTCATATAATTCACTAGGAATATCTTAATGTAATAGAGACATATTCTGGAAATAAAAACACAAAAGACCCGTTATTTTAAAAGAATGAAATTTTTTAAACATGGGGTAGTCTCAAATTTCAGGGTAAAATCTGAGACACCAGTCGGCTCCGTTTGTGGACATCTTTGCCTCTGTCAAAATGACAAGAGTAAAGATGAGATCCCAACATCTCTGGTTTTGTATCTTTTCCTTTGGGCTCTGGGTCGGGAAAACAAAACAAAAGAAAAGGAAAGAAGACAAGAAATATTTTATTTATATACATATAGGTTTTACCCTACTTTTTTAATTCAAGAAAGGCTTCAAGTGCTACCCGTTGAAAGGTGGTGGTAACTCAATTCCATCCTGGTAGGCAAGGAAGAAAGTATCCATTCCTACCACTCTCTTAATCATGAAGGGCCCTTTCTAAAGTGAATCAGATTTGTCATGCATGCCCTTCGGTTCATGTCTCTTGTCCCACCAAAGTACCTAGTCTCTGATCTCAAACTTCCTTTCTTTGGCCTTCTTATCAAATAACTTGGGCAAGTCCTTATCAAATTCATCTTGTGGTGGCTCATCCTTTCTTCTCTCTATGGTGAGTAAGTCTTCATCAACTTCCTTTGTACTTAGATTTATCGGTTGCATTTCTGAGGAAGAACTATCACCATATTCTTTGTTCTTCTTTAGGTATTGATCATGCTTGTTGAAATTCTCCACTAAGGAAACTAAACCCTTGGGGATTTTGTTACCTTTTGGTTGGATTATTCCACTATTGTCATCATAACCTGGATCAATTTTTTCTGTGACTGTTTGTTGTGGTGGTGATTTACTCCTTCAACATACAACTTATCAAAGTTGTCTTGTTCTAGACATGCAGATGTTTGTTTGTCATCATTGAAAGTTTTCCATTGTTCAACATTATCAGGGACTTTGGGGCGGTAGACCATCTCCACTTTATAGTTTCCTTGTCTGAATATGGACGGTGGTCTATCCAGATTCAATAGTGTAGTTGTGACTACCAAAGAGTCTGCCTTGGAATTTTGATTTATTGGAATGAAGTCGATATAGAAGGTTGTAAAATCGAGTGTGGAATAAAGCACTCTATCTCTGTAATGCTTTATTTTATCTCTTTTGACTTGAATTTTCCTCAAACCTACTTTACTAGAAGTTCAACATCTCCTTGGGCTTTGAGGATTTTTACTCCTTTCTTTTTAGCTTGCTCCATTCCTAGCAACAATGCTTCATACTCCATCATATGATTGGTTTTCTCAAACATTAACTTGTGGGAGTATGGGAATATCTCATGATCTGGAGATATTAATAGAATTTGGCTCTGATCCAAAAGAACAACAAGGTGCCTTTAAACTCTAGAGTCCAAACATTTTCAGCTCCTTCTTGTTCTGGCTCTGGTTGAAGTTTTGGCTCTGGAATGTCTTTATCCATTTCCAAGAAATAGACCCCACGGTCAGATTCCTGAAAAAGAATTTGAGATCTAGGATCCTCAAATTTTGTAACCGTGTACTTGGACTTCTTTTCTAGCTCTAGCTTCTGATTAATCCCCTTGATAGGAATATGGGCATAGGACCAATCCATCTTTACTTCTCCTCTCGGATCTTTGTAGAAGTTTTTCTCAGAACATCTCATAGAGAGACAGAATATCGGCAACTAAGATTGTCATCTTTAATATTTTTTAGGAAAAGATACCAGAATAGCTTGTGCGTCTTTGATTTGTCTGATTAAAGGGACTTGTCTTTCCATGGAGTAACACATTTTTATGGTCTTTGTCAAAGTAATCCCAAGAGCATCTGCATCTTTAGCGGGCATGATATTATCAAAAGCACTTGAATCTAGAATGCAGTTTCTTAACTTGAAACCATTAAGCAATAAGGAGACATAGAAAGGTTCTACTCTTTCAAAAGATGATGGAGGTTTAACAACTGCAACATTGTTCTAGGGAGGAGTATCTTTGGGCTTAGGAAAAAGTCCCTTTGATGCATTAGATTTTCCTAGTGATTGCACATATTTAACTAGCCTATTTAACTACTCAGGAAAGGCTCTCAAGTATTTAGCTTCTGATATTTGAACTCTAGTTTTCTTGACATGATCAATAATGTCAAAAGAAGGAATAAATTTAGATACATGAGCTACTTTCTATGGTTGAGAATGAAGAATTCACATTCTTATCTCTAGGAGCTAAGGAAGAAGGTAAAGGGATGCCTCTTCTTTGCTCATCATCTAATGCCTCATCTTGGCAATTTTCTGATTGTGTAAATATTGTATATGCATGACCATGATCGTCTTTAAGAAGCTTCTCATCGGCATGCTCATATTTTTAGTTTAGGTGATTAATGTTAGAGTCACCAACAGAACCTACAAAATCATCATTCTTGAGTGATCAAGTTAACTTCCCGGTATTCTTCATTCATCTCCACGTTGTTTAGGGAGAAGATTCAATTGCCAATCTTTGGGAACCAACAATGTTGTTCATTGTTGTTTATTGTTGAAATTACGAGCGGGGGCAATATTTTTGCCCTGAGCCATTTGAGCCATGTGTTTCTTCATCTGTGACATCTCATTTGCTATCTTTTGCAATAGTGAATCAGAAGTAGTAGCAGAGAATGAACTTTCAGCTCTAGAAGTGTTGCTCTTTACCTTTCCAGCCATGATGAGGTTGTCTTCAATTTCAACCGCCATGTTTTGAGCTGTTAACACTTCAAGTAGGACGTGCTCTTTGTAGTTGATAGCTTACTTCAGGAAGTAAAGCATTGATGAAGAATACTTTTTGATTCTCATCATTCAGAGAAGCAGAAGCCAAAATTTTGTACAGTAATCTTTGGAATTTTACAATAAAATCCCGCATGTGCTCATGTGGCTCCTTCTTCAACTGATTCAGTTGAGTTATCAATGTACTTGAAATCTTTGGCTACCTTGAACCTTTTCAGGAATACATCTCGCATAGTATCCCAGTCGGTTATGGTGTCAGGAGCTAACCGGTAGAACCATTCTCCAACTAAGTCATGCAGAGTCTCTATGAAGAGTTTGATATACACATCTTCATGTTCAAATGCAAGCACTCCATAGGATATAAAGAAATGCAGCCAAGTGGTCATTGAATTCTACTCACCATCTCTAAAGAATTTTGGAAAATTATTTCTCATCCCTTTAGGTATATCATGCATAGGAGGAGTCAGATTCAAAGGTCTAAAGGGTGCACCCCATGGAACAGGTGTTGCAGGGGTAAGTGGATGATTCTGCATCATTGAATGGAGCACATCTTCTTCGAGAATAGATTGGCTGAATAATTCTAGCTGCCGGATTATGCTGAAGATGATCTGGATATGGAGTGTGCACTCTTCTTCCTAGAGAGAGACTGGATTTGCAGCTTCTAACTTGAGGAGAATGATTGAAATTAAACTACTCCTACAATCTATAAAAATGATCGATCCTTCCTTGAGCTTTGCTAGACCACGTGAAATGGTGTTCAACCAGGTTAAAATTTCAGTGGGAACTAACAAGATAAGTTAAATTCCTAAAATATTATTGTTGTTCCCAGTAGAGTCTCCAAAAATGGTTGGCTAGATTTTCTGCACAGCTGAAAACCTAGGCAGTCATGATATAAATCTCCCTCATTTACTGGTGAGGCTCCCGTGTAAGATTTTGTCAATTATATGTCCTAATATCTATTTGTTGGTATTACTTTAACTATATAGCTCATGAACCATAGCTAGATAGTTCTATAACAAGTAAGCAGCTGTAAGAGAAAGGAAATATATGTAGAAGATGAAAACAATAGAAAGTAGGAAGAAAGGAAAGAAGATGTGCAACCCAATCAATAGTTCACAGAGTTGATCGTATGCACATAGATAAAACATATAGATCTTTTAAGTAAAGAATTTAGAGTAAAGGATAGTTTTAGATCAGATCTATAATAACACAAAGTTTATGAATAGATCTAGAAATAAATAAGAAGAAAAATGCACCTTTGACACAAAGTTCTCCTAAAATCTCTTCTTTATTCCTCTCGCTTTGCGAAAATCAAGGGTTTCAGCTCAAAGTCCTCTTCTCTATTCCTCTATGCATGGCATGCATGAAATGAAAAATAAAACCTTCTATTTTACATGTTTTCCACCTATTTCCAAGTAATTGACTTCTTTAAGTAATGGTTTTTAATCCAATCACTTAAGTTTTATAATTTAATTGATTTCTCAATTACTTTGTCAGAGAAAATAAGAGAAAGATGAAGAAAGAGGAAAAGAAATTAGAAGAAAGATGCAACACTTCAGTCTTGTTCTTTTTCCATATTTTGCATGTGTTTGACTCTTTTTACTTTGATTCTCACCAAGATAGATCTGGAAGTAGATGATTGTGATTTGCTTGTGGGTATTTCCTCCTTTGATTTGTTTGTAGTTCTTCTCCGGACATGCACCAAAGTGAATTGTTTGATGTAAATAATTCAGACAAAACTCATCATTTTTATTTTTAATTGCATATGAGCAATTTTAAATTCTGAAAATCACTCTGGGTGAATGCAAATACAAGTAAATTCAATGAAGGCTTCAACTGGAAGATTGGGAGAACATGCACAAGATCTGAAGGAATTTTCCATGAACTGACTTCTACAAGGGTTGCGTTAGAAATAAGAGGATGAATTCTTGTCAGAAGCCTTTACAATTATGAGGTCTGGATCTGTTAATTAAATCGATGATAGGTTCAAGGCCTATGTCTGTATCATTGACTTCAACAAATCTGGAAGCTATGCATGATTCTGCTGATCATTTTCTTTCATCATGCTTCATCATGGATGGAACAATCTTTGTCTGAGCTCTTTTTCTTTTAATTATGTCGAAATCCCTTGCAATTGGATCAATTTGTGCAGATCTAGAAATTTCTTCAGATTCAGAAGATATATTCAATGTACCTGACATTGATTTGAACTCCCTTTTACTTATATGAGCACCTGTGATGAATACCTGCAATTAATTCAAACAAAGATGGAGTCAGGCATGAATATTTGATTTTTATCACCAAAATCTGCATATAAAGCCTAGTGCCCTAAAATTTGAGGTTTTTCTTGCATGCAAAGCAAGCAAAAATATTATTTAATTCACCGGAGCACTTATACCAACATGCAGATAATTATCATAGAAAGAATCAATCCATTCCAACCAAAGGCACCAAAACCTCGTCCGGGCTGCAATCTTCATCAAAAAGAAATAAGTGCTTCTCCTTTATGGCATCACATGCTTATATAACTTTGTGCTTGCTATTTTTAATAATTGCCTCTTCCTATTTCTAGAAATTTAATTAATTAATATCCATGTTTATTCATCCAATTTGGGTGCCCAAGTCTGCATGTTGTTGGTTACTTTTTAAATAATTTATTTTATTTATTTTTAGCATACATCCTTGACTTCTCTTTAGCTCATCCTTTTGCATTGACTTTCCTTCTATTTATGGCACCAAAATTGGGTGAATAAACCATTAATAAATATTATTAAATGCATTGTTATTCACCCAAGGTGGGTCACACTTTTTGGCAAGAGGAATTGCTAAAAATAAGAAGTCAACTTGATGGGAATTTCCACCCTGCACTGCAGCTCCAAAAATCCCTCTTCCACTTAAGTGATTTGACTTTCATCATGGAAATTTTTACCCTACAAGGTAGGTAAGAAATTCTTGTCGGTGCTTTAAGTGATTTTTCTTTTATAATGAGAATTTTTACCTGCAAGGCAGGTAAGAAATTCCTGCCTGCCTGCCACTTCTAATATTCCCATTACAACTTAAGTGACTTTGACTTCATGGGAAAAAGTACCTGCAAGGTAGGTAAGAAATTTCCGCCTACCTGCCACTACCAAAATTCCCATTGCAACTTAGATCTATTTATTCCAAAAAGTGTGACTTTCCTAGGAGAGGCTTTTTGTGCTTGACTTCATCTTTTTTATTAGAAGTTTACTTTACGAGGTTGATTTCTTCGTGCGGCGTGCAGTAAATGATCTCCAGATGTTCCAGGCAATTAAACAAACTATATAGGACAAAGAACGGACCCAGGGGAATTAAACAGAAAGACCACGAGGAAAACTAGAGAAAAACACAAAAGAAATAAATAAAAATGAAAAATGTTGCCAGAAGTCACAAATAAAGCTCTGAATTAATTCCTGGTGAAAACCCTATTGAGATGTGTGGATATCAGCATGTAAAAATTCAACAGATTCAATCTGAGCATAATTTACTTCAAATGAGGATTTATTTATTTAATAAATAATTAAATAAAATTTTCCCGCAGACAAAACTTGGCGGAGGGATAAAATGAGTTTCAACATTTGGGTATTTGTCAAAATTGGCTCATATGATTCACTGGGAATATCTTAACGTAATAGAGACATCTTCTGGCAATAAAAACACAAAAGACCCGTTATTTTAAAAGAAATTTTTTTTTTAAACATGGGGTAGTCTTAGATTTCAAGGTAAAATTTGGAGACACCATGTGAAAAATCATGCAAACACATAGATGCACTTGACAACACAAGAAGTGGAAAGCCACACGAGATCGAATATTGAGGGGAAAATGAGGGCACACATAACAAGGAAATTCAACAAAAATACGGGATAAGGAATTGAACTCATGAAAACCAAATACCTTTCAATCAATTAAAGTTAGTGACACCAAGACATCCACCCATTGAAAATAGGATGATGTGAGGGTATGAACAATGCACCGAGTTATTGACACTAGACCTAAAGATAAAGTCTTAGTTTCTAATTTTTTCATAAATATATGGTTGAAGGACCATAAAGAGGTGACATTATAATAAAATTCCAAAGGTGGATTTATGTGAGACATTAGGATATGATACACCTTTCCATCATTATTTTATTTCAAAAAAGTAAAGAGGGGAATCTATAGGGGCCCAACCCATGGAAGTACATACTATTAGTGTAGGATATTTATTTTCCTTGTATTTGTTTATTTACTTAGAGCTTTCCTACACTCATGGGATATGATTGCTTAGGTGTACTAATTATATTGAGTTAGCTTACCAATTATGTTTCAAGATAGCTTCTTGGTTGTGTGGAGTCAACTCTACTTTTAGTATCAGTTAGTGAGAGTTATTCACCATTGATCTAGGTGGTAGTTGCAATTTTTTCCTCTTATAAGTGTACTTAACTTACATCATTCTATGATATAGAGCATTAAGTTGATTTGGAGCCATTATTTCCTGGTGAGTCCTTGATCATATTATATCTTATTGTTAGTTATTTTGATTTATGTAATGCTCATGTATTTTTTCATCGATATCTTGAAACCTTAAATGGTATTAAAGCTATTTTGGTGAAACGTTCACCATTTTCGAGATATTTGTAGTTTTTGAATACTTCATTTATGAAACTAATAGTTCATGTGCAAATAGATTTTAATCCATATTGGTTTAGTATGGTTATGAGTTCGGGTGATTGCAAATTGATAAGTTAAAGGTTTACAAATTTTGGGGTTCAAAATCACAAATTTGTGGGTTTTATGAGTTTTTAGCTAGTATCTATTTATATCTAAATTTGGTAGAACCACTATTTTTAGCAGACTATTTAGTGGATTTACTAGTTTTCAAGGGTTGTTACATGGTTTATGCAGATATTTCCTTTGTTGTGGTCTTAGTGGGCTCGGCCTTCTTTCATGCAACATTGTGGTGAACCATCTCGACCTTGGTACTATCTACACCATGACCCGCTCAATGCCCAAATCCATGGTTATTTTTCATTTGTATCGCCATTGATCACTCGTTCATGCTTGCATCATCCTTAGGTTGATCAAATACATGTAGTAATCTTCCTTAAAGGATCCTCTTTGAGTCGAGATATATGCACTCGTTTGACCCCACACCTCATCTCTTGGATGGGATTGCGCCCTAGCAATTTGTGCCTCCTTAACCGTTGTATGCTCTAGTTCTATCCACACCCACACAACTACCATGATTCCCATGTTTTCTTATGACCCTACAAAAGCATGGAGCGACCTTGAAGATGCATGCATCTAATTACATTGGACATTTTTGGGCATCCACAACCTCTATTAACTTGTAAAAGCAATTATTGCCATGTTTTCTTGATTAGTCGACACCACACAGTAAGACCAACCTCTTTAAGTATACAACCTATTGTCACGACCTTGCAATATCCATTTCCTTTCTCTTGAAGCTTTATGAAGGTTGTATTATGGAGGCAAACCCTTAATTTTTTTATTAATGGAATATCCTAATTGAGATAATGCCCACATACCCACCTCACCTGTACACCTCATCTAGCCACCTCACCCTAAGACCTATTCTTAGTATGTTGCCATAACTAACTAAGACCTACCTAAACCCTAAAAATCAAAGCCTACATTCCCTCTAACCACATTCCCCCATTAGAAAGGAAGCTTCCATTCTAATCCATGGAAGAAAATGAATGAGATCCAAGAAATCAAGGGGATATGCCCATTTTAGTAAACCTAGGAAATCCCACCCTAACCGACGTTGGTTACCCTAAACTACCACCGGTTAACCCGGAAACCATCGTTGGGTTACCATTTATTCCCCAAAACAACCTTATTTCGAGGTTGGCACATTTATGAGAGCAAGATGAAACCAGAGCTGCATGCAAGTAGAACTAGCATTCGTACATGCATCAGAGCATTCACAACCAGCATCAGAAGTGATCATAGAGCCATTTTGCATTCACGGAAGCATCCGGGAAGCACCATCACCACATCAAACTCCATCCATCTGATCAACTGACCATTTCCATCCAGCCATCAAGCTCATACAATAATAAGTGTTTTATTAACCAACATTCATCCATTTTCATTTTAGTAGGTTCTGTTATATCTATTATTAGTTTCTACTCCCACTCCCATTCTCCCACCATTTACCTTCATGCAAACTTGATCATTCCTTCACCCACACCATTAAATTTCCCATACCCTGACTTTTAAAGATCTCTGAGTATATCTAAGATCTCCATAGACCTTGTCATTGCCCTCTCCATTTCCATTTAGCCTCAGATCTACCCTCACACCAAGATTTTAATAAGTTTCCTCTACCCCGACCATACTGACGTCGGTTACCCACAACCATCGGTTCACTTAAACCGACATCGGTCATACTAGACCAATGTCGGTCTCTGTGTTTTACCCTCAGACCAAGAACAAGCCTAAAATCCCCACCAAATACCCAAAACAGCCCAAAACAGACCACTGACCACTGACCGGTACAGTACTCTAACGAGAGACCTTGACCTTGACCTTCAGATTCAATCATAGCTTAGCCTGTTGTGAATGAATTTGCTTATTGTAGTCGAATGAGATACCTAAATCATTTTAACTACTAGTAGGATTTCATTTATTGTTAACATTGAATTGTTTTAAATAGTGGATTGACATCCTTCTAGGGGAGTATCACACTTCTCGGATCTAGCATACGCTAGGCAGTCCACTACATATATTGTTTAACTTCTATTTGGTGGTCTTGTTTTCTATTTCAGGTAGTTCCTCCTAGCCAAAAGGAAGCTCTCACGATCAGCTATGGATCAAGAAGTCATACGCGTGTCAACAACCTTCAACCAACTTTAAACTATTCCTCTAGCCCATTTACCCTTATCTGTTTCATCAATATTCAAAGAAATGCTCTAAGAATCAGGTGAAACATTTTGGCATGCCAGTGGGACCCATTCGGGGTTCCTTGCATTTCTTCATTTCTAGGTGAAAATTTGTATGTTTGTTTCCTTTTTAAAAGGTTCTCACATTAAAATTCTTCCCTGGAATCTTCTATTCTTCTATTGTCTAAAAGCAATCATGTTTTGGTGCTTTAAAACAAACATTTCTTTCCTTTCATTAGTATCACATTAGTGAAAGAGCATCCCTTCTCCTTTTCATTTCTTTGTGTCATCAAATTCAATATTTTGATTTGGGCTTAAAATTAACTACATTTCATTCTATGCTTTATTGCATTAGCTCACATTAAATGAGGGCAACCTATATGCTAGAAGTCATGCCCAGCTGATGGTTGACAAATGAATCATAGAAAAGCACTTCCTTTCTCTTCTTCTCTCTCTGAGTCTTATCCAAACATCACAAAATTGAAAATATACACATTCTTAAACAACATCTTACCCAGGAAGAAGCTGTAGGTGATCACATGATCACGGCACAGTGGGCACCCAACTCGTTACTTCTGTCGAGTCATTATCTCAGAGGATGGCCCACCCCCACCATAACATACCCTGAAACCTCTCCTTGTAGATCTCCTTCTTCATTGTAGGAAGCCTTCCTCACCAAAAAATCTATTCTAAAGTTCATGAGTCAGTCTTCTAAATAGCATAAGCTGAACAAACATAATAGAAAAAGCACTCTTAGGATCATATTTTTCTTAGTGTTTCTACTTGGCTTGCATTTTGAGGTGAGAGGACACGTTCTTCATCTTTTTATTTCTCCTTGCATGCTCCTCATCATAGTTGGTGTATTCCAGCTTCATCTGAGTGTGCTTGGACCTATTTTCATCATTCTCAGAATTATGGGTTTGATTCCACATTTGATTTTAACTCACAACCACCTTTTCTTCATCTCTTGTTTCAATTTCACAATAACGGTGTCGGTCCAGTGACCATCGTCGGTTACCCTCTGATCATCATCGGTTTTACCCAACTGGCATCGGTTTACTATTCTTTTGGTTAACCTACCCAAAAGGACACCTGCTTCACCTTCTTTGTTGTTTAGTCTCTATAACTCTCATCATCTTCTCTGTCCTGATAAAATCCATCAACATCTTATCTACTTGGTAGATTATTAGCCTTTTGCCTTGTTTTGACAAACTGTCCATTTTCCACAGTGATGACCATGGTTACCTTTGTGACCAACGTCGGTTTACCTAACCGACATCGGTTAGCCTATTCAAATTTCTAGCTGACATTTTGTACCTAATCCACCTACCACCACCTATTTTTCCTATCTTTGTTGTATTTCTGTGTCATTTACAGAAAGTAGTCCTACCACATCAATACTTGTTCACATGGTGCTGATGCATAGCCAAAAATGCCCTCATATTCCATGCTAGTTGTCAACCACTCCCACCTAGTCCTTCACCACCTTCTATTTTATCACCCATGGATCCTACCCAACCTATCACTATCACCACAGGGGATGAGGAGTTCACATGACTCCTTGACCAGAACCCTGCCACCTTACAGTTCTATCTTTCCCACTCATCCACTCAGATGCCTCGGGTCAGTTGATATATGGAATGCCCATATCTATCCCCCTGACTCTCATTCCTACTTCTACATCAGCCCCTTCGGCTCTGCGTTACCCACATCTACCTTGCCCCGTCATTTTCAGGATAGGCCTATACCCTATGCTATGACCATATGACCACATCTGCATCATGCACATCTATTGCACCCACAACATCCACTATACCTTCATCCACCACCCAAAACATAACCTCATCCATGCCTATTGTCTCACATATACCCATAGCTACACAACCACCCCCAGTGTCGATGACCACTACCCCTTTTCAAAACATTGTCCTTTCTATTCCACAGTCCTTAGCCCCATTGCTACTAGAGTCACCTCGACCCTTCCACCTCCATATATGTACTATCAATAACCTCCCATTTCATCTATCATTCATTCTGGGTACGTACCCCTATCTCACTCCCTCCTTCTCAATCTACCTATACGACATCACCATATACTGGAATGCCACCTCCATCATATGTCCAACACCAACCTCTTATGCTACAGGAGGTACCCATCCATCACCACCTACCATGACCTAATCAAGTTAATGATGGACAAGATGCAAACACTGGAGGCATCGGTTTCTGGCTCACAACTCTCTCACCTACGATGAGATTTGTAATGAGCCCATCCACCCATCCATTCCTATTCATCCATATCCCATACATTGGGAAATGCCTAAATTTAACCACTTCAATAGCAAAGAGGACCCATAACAACATTTGTGGTCTTTCAAACATGGGTGTTATCTTATCACCCATGATGATGCTTTGCTTTTGAGGACCTTTCCCATGTCTCTGACCGGGCCCACATTAGATTGGTATAGTGGGTTACCTAGACATTCTATCTTCTCATTTAATCAGGTAGCCCAAGCCTTCTTGGATCACTTCTCCATCAACGTTGTTAAGAAGGTTACCATGACTGACCTCTACTCTACGCGTCAATATGATGATGAGTCTATCATGGATTTTGTCACTCATTGGCATAGCCTGATCAATCAACTCACATTCCAATTACCACAAACCAAGCTCATAGAGCTCTTCACTCGGGCTTGTGCTAGACATATCTCACCAACCCTAGAGTCTAGACTTTCCAAACCTTTGATGAGGCATTCACCATGGCATGAAAACTAGAGATTCGGGCCATCGAAGAAAAGAAAATTCAACTACGTAATAAGAACTTGAATTTAAGTCAAATGATACCTCTTCTTCTTTGAAACCATAAATAATTATTCAAAATCCAAGGGAACCACTAATGCGTGTGGTACTCAAGGCCAGCCCAGCTCATCCATCAAATCAGGCTAACCCCTCATCTAATCTTTCTCCTGTCCAGACCTTTCAATTCAGATGAGAACAATGGAAATACACCCCAATTGGGGAGCCTTATTCTTCTATCTTAGAAAAGCTCATTAAAGTTGGGGCCATCACCCTTCCTCCCATAAAACCACACACTTGGTTTTGATCTTGCTCACCCCACACCCGTATGTGGTACAAAGAGCACGACTTCTACTAACTATCATCGGGTAAAAGGTCATAGTGATGGAAATTGCATCACTTTTAAGAACATTGTCCAGAAATGCTTGAGAATGGTGAGTTAATCTTGGATAATCCTAATGCACCTGCCAATCAAAACCTACACATCTTCAAGAAACCATTTCCTAATCATGCCCCTTCTTCTTGATCAAATGGAGAGACCTCAACTAATGATAGCCATACCCACGAGGTCCATGCTATTTTCAGTGACACACCAATTGCTTCCCAATTACCTCATATTCCTTCCATAGAGGAAATCCTAGCCCAAAGTCCTCCACCTACACATGAACCCACTTCACCTATTCCTCCACCCATAGAGGAACACCTTCATCTCCTCCCTCACTTGTGAAGGAGCCTTCTATTAACATCGAGACCACTTCACCTTTGGCTTCTCCACCTAGAGATCCATCACCAGCAATACCTCTCGACCCATGGGAGATGCTTGTTTATCTCCTCCACCCAGAGGAGCACCCATCATCTCCTCCACCTATCAAAGATCTAGTAGAAATGTTGTTTTGCTCTAGGTGACCATTCTCCATCAGCCACCCAAGATCCTGTGGACTTACTTTTGGCTCTCTTACCCATAGAGGCTGAAGCTAGTGAATTCCCCATTTCTAAGACACATTTTATGGGAATCACCATTGGATCCACATCAACCTCACCCACTACAGTGTCATTCTCATGCTTAGCTGACCACTAGATTATGTGGATAGAGCCTTACTTTGGGGGTCTTCTACTTCCTATCTCAACACAAATGCAGATGTCACTCACTGACACTTCCACTATCTATCCAAAAATATTTCAGCCATCAAACCAAACAAACACAACCACAACTATCACAAATTCTCCCACGATACCACTCATGGCTCAACTCACACCTCTACCCATAACTCAACATGCTTCTACATCCAAACCTACACCTACATCATCTTCCTTGCCTAAACCTATTACTACCTTAGGGGTCATCCCAATGGCCAGCCTTACTCATCCACCCATCAAATTAGATTTAGCTACATCCTCCAAAACTAACACCAAACTTAATCGGCCCCCAAAAAAAGAACCAATCCCCTAGATCTCATACCCCAACCTCACCGATCACACCTTCATCACCTTCACCCCTTCCATCCATCTTAGGACCTCACCCTTCTATCCTGGTTAAGAAACCTCCACCCACGGTAAACTAAAAATGCAGTAGCCCATTCCTCCCTCGCAGACCTCTAACATACCCAAATGCACCAACACAACTTCCACCCACACCTGCAACATTTTTACCACCCATACCTCCCATACCATCGATAACTTCTTCACTACCCATGACACTTCATCTCTTTCCCTCACACCTCCTGCATGACCCATGCCATCTACCTCCACAACACCTCGGTTATCCCCATGGGTAACTCACCCTCTTCCACCATCCACTTTTCCCTCTAGATCTCATGCGCCCATATCACCTTTACCCAAGAAGGTGCAACCTAAAGGAAAAATCCACTACCCTCTAATAAGGTAGTCAAACCAACCACACACTCTATTGCCAGTTCATCTACCATGCCCCTACCCAAGCAGACATGACCAACACCTAAGACCACACCAACACCTAAAACCATAGCTCGACCCACTCCCCCTCTTGCAAAGACCCTTCTATACAATCAGCCACACCTGCACCCAAACCCACATTCACTTCCCATTGTGATCCACTAGCGGGATCCTATGCCAAAATCTTAACCAACCTCCTTGAAACTTTTGTCATCACATTACCACCTCTTAGACCTTATGACCCACTCAAACCCAAACCAAAAGGGTTTGATGAAACCAAAATTTGTGCCTACCATCATGTGTGCGGGGACATGATGTAGAGAACTATAAGGCTTTGAAAACCATTCTTATCTAGTTGTGTCCTCCTGAAGAAAACTTTGACGATGATGACCTTCTCGATGAGGACCCCATTTTTCACAGCACCAGTTTCCACAGTTCTTCCTCATTTCCTACTCAATGACCAAGACCTCCACCCCCACAACTCTTAGAGCCACCTCCAGAGATTTGAAATTAACATGGTGCACATCAGAGAACTTTCCAAACCTCCACCCAAATGTTGGTGTGCCCAACTCATCTCACAAGGTTCCTTCCCACCACTTGGCTTTTCCCTTCCTATCACTATACCTTTCATGGCTCACCTACTTCACCTACCTCCCCACCTCAAATCAACATGATCCACATTGCTACCCATGCATAGAAGGATAAAGGAAAGGAAAAGGAAACCGACCCACCAACCCCTATACCCAACATACCATCTACACCCACACCTAAAGTCACTATCCATGGCCCCACATATCCTATTTCTAATGGGGTTACACATCACGCGATGCTCAAACAATTACACCAATCCTCCCTCAAAATGTCCCTATATGACCTCATCCAAACCTCTAAATCCCATCGTCAAGCTCTCATGGAGGTTCTTCAATCTATTGAGGTTTTACCCAATGACCTACACCCATAGCCTCCATTATTACACCTCATCATGTAGCCTCTCTTACCAAATTACCATCTTCTTCTACACCTCCACCTACTCACCAAGTAGCCACCCTCAGCTTCTCGATGAAGAGATCACACCACACCAAACCGATGACCCAGATCCAGCCCTTTTCATCTCCATCCACATCGATAATATATGTGTACGACATGTTATGATCGATGGGGGCACTAGCATTAACATCATCTCCTCCCATGCATTCGACCAAATGCACATACCCAAAAATTACATGCATAAACATCCCATCATGTTGCATTCATTTAATGATGCTATCACCTCTACACTTGGCACCATCATCCTCCATGTTCGCGTGGGCCCCTCACTATTCTAGAGTTATTTTACATCTTGGAGGGGAATTTCAATATAACATGTTGCTTGGTAGACCTTGGATTCATGTCATGGGTTGTGTTCCTTCCACTTTGCATCATTGTGTAAAGTTTGAGCATGAAGGACACACACTATACCATTCGGTGACCCATCACCTTTCAAAAACCTGACATGCTTTTTACCACCCAATGACATGCTTATACCCATTAAAGCATCTTCCTCCATGACCACTTCCTCTTCACCTACACCTCCACTCACCATGTCCCACTGCTACCTCAACCACACCTAACCTCCTCCATTCCTACCACCTACCCACGACCTCCACTGGCCGACCCATCACCTCCCGATCAGTTAGCTCCACCTCCGATCCAACCTCTAACACATCATCTATCCCAGCCACCCACATATCGACCACCGATCCCTTGGAAGGTGTTTTTCAATGCCTCACTCTGGGGAGTATCACCTATATAATGTCAACACATTCCTTACTCCACAAGAGTATGGAAGCCTTCACCAACACCCTCATTATGATCACCACATAGGAGAGCATGTCTCCTTTATGGTCCTCCCCACCTTTCACACCAATCTCACCTATGGGGGACTTGATACTACCACTTATACACCTGAACCACCATCACAAACCCACCCATTTTTTACTGACCTCCAGTCACTCACCAATCACCATTTCACCCACACCTTCTGCACCAATGTGTGTGGAAGGGTTTTGGTTTTGGATTTTATGAGCAAGGCCATCATCACTTTATTATTCCATGTACTACCTGCAAAACATAATGACCATAGTAGTGGTATCGGCTTTGTTTTGAACCACCTACCAAGAAGGCCCGCATTGAACTCATTGAGGACATCAGCCCTTCTCCACCTTCTTCACCTCTCACCTTCTTCACCACCTTCACCACCTTCAGAGAGTCGATGGATCCAAAATCCATTCCTCCTAAACTTTTTTTTATAAACACACCATTCCTTGGGGCCTCTGACTTATCAACGCGAGGGTGAGGCTCCCTCTTCTCTTCCCTTCTTGTATCCTGAAATGATCGATGATGATACACCTTCTATTAATGTCATTCAATGTCAGGATGATGAATCTATACTCACCTACCTTGGTGCAAAAGACTCATATATTCATCGGTCATTACCATCTGAGATGTAAACCATGTTGAATGAATCACTATCGAAATCAACATCCATACTCAGGATGACCCACACATTCTAAAGATTGGCCAATCTTTAGATCTTTGCTTGAATAGGAAGCCATCACTTCTTTTCTCAAAGATCATAACCATGCTTTTGCTTGGTCTTACATGTAGACATGCCTGCAGTATTGACCCCACCATAGTGGTCCACAATATCATAACCATTCCCGATGCCAAACCCATAAAAAAAAAGCTAAGGAAAATGCACCCTCGCATTGCTCTTCTAGTCAAAGAAGAACTTCAATGCCTTCTTTTTGTTTCCTTCATCTTACCCATTGATTATCCTCGATGGATTTCTAACATTGTCCTATCACTAAGGTGATAGGGGGACTCACATTTGCATGGATTTTCCATGACCTCAACCTAGCTTTCCCAAAAGATGACTTTCCTCTACCCGGTATTGACCAACTGTTGACCTTACCACTGGTCACGAGATGTTATCACTCATGGATGGTTTCTCGGGTTATAACCAAATCTTGCTTTCCCCAGAGGATCAACACAAAACCACATTCATCACCCCTTGGGGGACCTTCTTGCTATCGAGTCATGCCTTTTGGCCTTAAAAATGTTGGTGCCACATATCAGTGGGCTATGACTTACATCTTCCATGACATCATGCATCATATATTGGAAGATTACGTAGATGATCTCTTGGCCAAATCTAAATGCCACTCCGAGCACCTCACCATCCTAAAAACCATCTTTGACCACCTCATTAAGTATTGTGTTTCACCTTCAACCCAAGAAATGTGTCTTCACGGTTCTCTCGGGAAAGCTCCTGGGATTTATTGTCTCCTTACATGGTATAGAGGTTGACCCTACTAAAGTCAAGGCCATTCTCAAAATGCCTCCACCCACTAATCTGTGGCAGCTCATAGCCTTGAGGTAAGTTGCAGTCTATTCATTCCATTTCATTTCACAACTTTCCGATCGGTGTCAACCATTTCATCACCTTCTCAAAAAGGATGTTTCCTTTAAATGGGATGAGGACTGCCATAAAGCTTTTGAAGCCTTAAAACAATACCTTCTCCAACCACCCATACTCATTCCACCTAAAGATGATCAACCCTTCTACCTATACATCTCAGCTACTGATCACTCCTTGGGGGCCATGCTCACTCATCATGATGAACAACACAGGGAGCAGGTGGTTTATTACATAAGCCATACTCTTTTGGACTACGAAACCCATACACCCATGCCAAAAAAAACTTTTCTTAGCCTTAGTTTTTGTTGCCACCAAACTCCACCATTACTACTTAACCACAAAACCTATGTTGTGACCAACACTGACCCCTTACACTTCATGTATGCCAAACCTTACCAAAATCAACGAGCTGCATGCTTGGCTTATGCTTCTAGCCAACCTCGACCTCAAATTCACCCATCAAAATTCCATCAAGGGCCAAGGCTATCACTGACCAATTGGTGATGCACCTATTTCGGGACCAACCCTCTAACTTTGACTTTCCAGATGAGTCTATTGCTACCCTTTCCTTGGATGAACCCACGTACCAAATGACACTCTTCTTCGATGGTTCCAAGTGTCAGCGTGGGGGTGGGGCTGGTGTTATCCTCATTCCACTTGATGGTGAACCCATGCCTTTGTCTTTCAAACTTGATTTTGATTGTACAAACAATATTGTTGAATACGAAGCACTCGTATTGGGTCTCAGGCTGCCTACCTATGCCTTAGATGTTAAGTCATCAACATCTTTGGTGATTCTCAATTGGTCATAAACCAAGTCAATGGTATATACCAATGTCATAATGAGATACTTCAAAAGTATAAGCATCATGTGGACATACTTTTGACCACCTTTGACCATTACGCCCTTCAAACCATCCCATTCTACCAACAAATTTGTAGATACCATGGCCTGCTTGGCTTCTCAAATACCCACTTCACCCACCGATTCTAAAATATTTGTCACCATACAAAGACTCCAATCACCCTCTTATTTACCTCATGAAGTTTACTCTATCGGAACCACTGCTCCCTGACCCAGTGACCTTTGGTATAAACAATACTCAGACTATCTTTCCCTCTCCATCTTACCTCCCGACCTCACTCGTAATGGACAACGTGCCTTTCTTAAAAGGGTCTCTCATTACGTCATCATGGGTGGCCTCCTCTATAAGCATGTGGCTTTGATGGTATTCTCTTACGGTGCCTTACAAGTTTTGAAATTCCTTATACCATTAAGGAAGTTCATGATGGCATATGTGGAGGTCACTTCAGTGGCCTTGTTGTTGTTAAGCATTCTTCACCTAGGCTATTACTGGCTGACCTTAACCATGATTGTTGTGATTACGTTAAGCATTGTGTAAAATTCCAACAACATGCCAACCTTCATCATACACCCAGTCATGCCTTACAGGTCACCCGTGACCTTTGGCCCTTCTCTCAATGGGGTTTGGATCTTGTCGGAGAGATCAATCCCCATTCTTCCCAGACATCAATGGATAATCACCACTACTAAATATTACACCAAATGGGTTGAAGCCATACCTCTCATCTCCACAAAAGCTGAGAAAATATGTGAGTTCATCAATCATCACATCATTTGTCACTTTGGTGTCCCACATCACCTCATCACTGATAATGAAAACAATTCAAAAATAAAACCTTGCGAAAAACTTTGTGACACCTTCGGTATTCAGCTAAGTTTCTCATCACCATATTACCCACAAACCAATGGCCAAGCCAAATCCACTAATAAAACCCTAAACAAAATTCTCATGAAAGTGGTTAACGATCTTTGGGAAGGACTAGCATACACACACATTCCTTTCACCTTGTGGGCATACCACACTAGTATTCACACTTCCACTTTGCTGCCACACCTTTTCTCTGGTCTACGGTACAGAGGTTGTTTTTCCTCTCGAAGTCTAGATTCCCTCACTCACATTTCTCTCCATGACATGCTCAATGATGATGACTTTCACAGGACCATTTAGCACAACTTGAGTTATTAGATGAATGTCATCTTAATGCTCTTGACCATCTTCAAGTTTACCAAAAATGTATCAAATGTGCCTATGAAAAATGTGTCCATGAATGAACCTTCCAAGTCGGTGACCTTGTCTGAAAAAGAAAATCAACATGTAACCAAAGTGAAAAAAAAAAAAATGGGGAAATTTTCTCCTAATTGGCTTGGACCATACATCATGACTCATACTTATGGATCAGGTGCTTATCATTTATCTTCACTAGATGGTAAACCCAAACTTGAGCCCCTTAATGCCTTGCATCTTTGACCATTCTACTATTGACTTTTAGTCCTACCTCACCTTCTTCCTCTTTTCATGCTCATCCCTTGAGCACTTTTCATTCCCTCCTTTCACTATGCCATCCCCAATGATTAAACAAGAATCATGTGCATGTACCCATCACTCTTTTATCTTCTCTTAAATATGTGTACCACGGCACTTGCACATGGCATGATTCTCATGGATACTTTTTTTCTACTTTTAGATGAGATCCCATGGTCATTTCACCTTGCTTTCTGAACAAGAATCTGATTCTTCACCTTAGTCTTGTCCATGACTTAAAATCCCTCACATGGGATCCAACTCCTTGAGTCAAACTTCCAATAAAAAGATGACTCCCTCAAAAGGACATCTTTCTCTCTACATCATTTGTTGTAAATAGACTACTCCCTCGAAGGACAACTATGTAAAGCTTGCTTTAAAAAAAAAAAAAAAGAGAGAATCTGAAGCTTCCCATCGATCAACTTCACGAAGACCTCAAGGAGTTAATTTTCTCATCCCATATAGACTTCCCACATCGATCAGTCTATCTCAAATATAAGTCAAAATAAAAAAAATTTCATCATGGACTTGCTCATTGTGATCTTGGATCTCTTGCCAAAAGGCATGCTACCAAATACCATATAAACTAACCACTTTTCACCCTCTCACCATTCACACTTTCATTTCCTACCACCTCAAGGGACCTACTGGAACCATGTGACATTTGGTGATCATGTGACTACTCTTCACCTTTAGAATAATCAATCATGTAATGTCTTTAGGGTCTTACGTTCATCAGCCTATCTAAGGTATGACCCACCCATTATGATCCTTACCAATCAGGTGGCTTTCTTGCCTCCTCTTATCTTTTAACCTTCTTCATTACATATTGATCATCTTATACAAGGACTAGATCCTCGATGCTTATCTTTGGGTAATTTTCCTCTTTCACCACAATCAACTCAAAATCACCCATACCAATGTGCCCACAATTCACCCATACCTAAAATACCTAGACTCAATCATGCCTATAACCTACCAACTCATTCTCATACCTCCTCGCATTTTTCCCTAGCTTATGGGAGAACTACATCGGCTTGAGGTCCCTTTTCACCGGGACTATGTAGGCAGCACTCCGAGGGCATGGGGCCCTTGGAGGTTAGCTCGGCCACTCTCTACCCTAACCAATTCCCCTTTCCTTTTCCTAAATCACATTCTACCCTAGTTAGTTTCCTTTTTATATCAATAATTGGAAATTAAACCAAACAAACAACAAATTGCTTCACATCTTTATCATCATCATTCATTTATTCATTATGTCTACCATTTCTTTACCATTATCATGCATATTTACTATAAAACATCTCAACGTGACTCATATCATCATTAATTACAAATTAATGAATTACAAAACTCAACCAATTTCAACTCAACCATCCCTAAAACCTAAAACTCAATCCATGCCTAACTCATCCATCCATGACCTACTCACCAACTCATCCATGCCTACTCGACCAACCATGCCATACCATCATGACTTAACTCCATCCATGCCTGCCATGCCTAAACTGACTCCACCTGACTCCATCCATGCCTAAACCTAAACACCATGCCATGACTCAATCCATCATCCATGCCTATCATCACCATCATCATGCCTACCTACACCTACTCATCCATCCATCATCATCACATATAAAAAATAAATTCATATAACACATACATGTATACATCATGCAAAATATCATCATCCATCTCATCATATAAATAAAAATCATCCAACATATATATCCATATATCAAAAATCTCATCATATATCTTCCATCTTATATCGATAATATGATAAAAAAATAAACAAAAACTCTCATATACACCTCACCATCTTTGGCACGTAGGATGGTATATGATAAAAAATAAACAAAACTCTCATATACATCCTCACTCTCTTTGGCACGCAGGCTGGTATATATATCAAAAATGAATAACTACATCAAAATGGAGGGACATACATCACAGGCATCATCCTGTCGGATATCCTCCATATCGGTCTCTCCTATCTCCTCCTCCTCCTCGGCTCTGTCTGGTGGCCTGATAACATCTCACCACCTCTCATGGGTCATGGTCGGGTCCCTGTTGGTACATCACCTGGGGCTGGTCTCCATGAACTGGTGGCCTCACCTGATCCTTATCTCGGGGCTCGATGGCCCCCTATGCTCTCCACTGTTATGGGTGCGGGATCTGGTCCTCTCACTCGAGGCTTGTTGTGCCTGTACTCTCCATAGGATAGAAAATCTATCCCTTGCCATCAGCTGATCTTGATAATACTGGCCTCACCTAGGGCATCCCATAATCTAGATATGGGTACTATCTGTGGTGGCCCCATCGGCCTCTGCCCCTGTGCCTGTCTGTGGGACCTGTCCCACCCCTTCCTGTGAAACTGGGACCTTGTCCTGGTGCATGTGGTGGTGCCATCGGCCTCACACCCTATGTGCCTGTATCTGGGCTTGTAATGCCTCAATCTGCTGCATGTGTGGCCAGCCCAGCCTGTAAACTATAACTACTGCTTAGTAGGGTGGCCACCTGATCATCATCACCATCTCCACCCTGGGCCATCTGGGCCTGTAGACTAGCCACATGTGCATGCAAAGTGGCCACCTCCACCTCTGAACCTACCAACTACCCCTGTACCATCCCCAACTATGTAATCAGGGTCACCACCTACCCCTGTAGGGCATCTCTCTAATGATGATGGTGGCTAAATCTGGCTGCCCCTAGCCTGGGTGGTACTACTCATAAATGAGCCACCCACCACTGTCTATACCTATCAGTCACCCCCATCATCATCATCCATCTGTCTCTCACCTGCTCCTCCTTCCCTGTGGGTATTGTCGGTGGTAGTGGTAGTGGTCTCTCCACATCATCTCTCTGTATTGGGAAGGGTGGGGGTATATCCTATGGTAGCCCAAACTGTCATCGACCCTATCTACTGGGATCATCTCATGCTCTCTACACACATGCCCCTCTATCCATCCTGAGTAGTAGCTATAAGCCATAGCCATCTTCTAACTCATCACCATCTGTCTATATGAGGGATAACCCACATACGGTCTCCAAATAATGTCCACACCGAGAAAATCCCTCCAATAACCACCTATAATATGCTACATCATGAGTAGCCCTACCTACTCGATGCTCTCCCATCACAGGCACCCATCACTGTAACCTACCCAAACAAAACCCAGGCTCAATGCATCCACCCAGGGGCATACCAATCGGATGAACACACACAATGTGCTCATAGGCCCAATAGTGAAGAACAAATGTGCAGCATAAGTTGAACCTATGGAGCCACCCATACACCCATAGCTCTCTATATAACTACACCAGGAATGTTGGTGCCATGCAAAAGCAAGTCTTTTCCATCATCATATCATGTAGCACCCCCATCAGTGATCATGGGAATCTCCCACCCTCTGCATCCAGTAGTGTAAAAATAGCAGACTACCTCCATCAATAACACTACTAGCCTCGTCTCCTCTGGATGGGCTAGGTACATCTCTCCATAGCTCATGTTGGCATTGTGGAATGTCATCTCCACCAGTCCCTCACCAAATAATGTCAGCATCAACTCCTCAGATGCCTCTGAGGAGATCAAGTATACCTACATCCCCAATATAGGTAACCGCAGGATCCTGTAAACATCCTCCAGGGTGACTGTCATCTCCCCCGTTGGTAGGTGGAATGTGTTGGTCACCGAATCCCATCTATCGATGAGGGTGACCATCAAACTCGGCTTCCAGGACTACATGTCGGTAGTGTCTGACCCCACTCAGGCCCACATCTGCAACATGCCTCCACTCCTCGACCATCGCATGCCCCCATGAACTCAAGAGGGGTGGCACCTATCTCACATCCTCAGCTGATCTCTCACCTACATCCAGCAAAACATCACATTAATACACCTTAATCATACCCACAATCACCCTCGACACCTCACCTATACTTACCACCCTACCTCTCTTTCCCTACCACCTCCTTACCTTCATATCACATCTTCTATCTACCCACCCCAACCCTAACCCACTATCATTCACCCTTACCTATTTTCACCCCTTACCTATGTTATGATTTTCCCCAAAACATCTCCTACTTACCACTACCTATCTCACCCACCCAACCTAGGGCACTTTTGGCCCCTTTTTCCCCAAATCATGACCGGTCTTTGGTTATCTCTAACCAACCCGGTCCCCATAAACCGCATCGGTCACCTTTTTCATGACCAATACCGGTTCACTCACCACCCGATCGGCTAACCCTCGACCAATGTCGGTCACTCATCGCGTTAAAAAAACCGACACACCCAAAACCCCCTCTTTCCTAAAAATCTCCTTTCTCTCCCTTCTACCCACCCATTCTACCTAAATCCCCCTCCACCCTCCCCACCCCTCATTCACCCAACCACCTCCCTCCCCATTCCTATTTTACCCGATTTTCCCTCCCAAAATTCAAATTCATTTTCCCCCAAAACCCATTTTTCCCCACCTCAACCTCTAAACCAATCTAACTCACAAAAACAAAGAAAGGGATTGACTCTTACCTCATCATGTTTGCCGTCCATCTCCATGGTGGCACATCATGCCACACTTACTGTGGTCCACCCAATCCCTCTCCTCCTCTGCCATCACCCAATCAACCTACTCACCTCCAACCAATCAATCGATCAAACCGATCTCATGGACCCACCTATCGATTGCTTGCTCCACCCATCTATATGTGGCTCACTCACGACTCAGCTCTCCATTCCACATGTCATGGTCACTTTCCACCTTTCTCTCTCTCTTGTCATTTTCTCCAATTTGGTAAATGACAAATGATTTTAAAAACATGAAAATTTTCTTTTTATAACCTACCCGACTTGACCGTGATGGTTTTACCTTGACCAACATCGGTCCTGTGCCCTAGCTTACCATGGTGGTCCATCGGACCAGCATCGGTTCCTTATAACCATTTTTGGTTATCTCTTTAGTCTTTTTCCTACCCCTACCCCCCCCCTAATAATTTTTGACTTGAATCCTTTTACCTCACCCACACCTGACTTGGACACTTCACTTTATCCTCCTGACCTCATCATTTACTACCTCACCTCATCCTCATTTGGGGACTCATTATTTTACCCATACCTCAGGCCCTACCCATGTCGTGACCTAGTTACTTGGACCTGGAACATTGCTAGTGACCTGTGACCTCATGTGCTTGTATACCTTGTGCACTGTTACCCATGTTGATTGACATACTGACCTTACCTTGCCTCTTTTCCATGACCATTTATCCTGACCCAACCTTTGGTGTACTGGAACATACCTAAACGTTCCTGCACCTGACTTTGCATCATGTTTCCTGACCATATCCTATACCTTGGATACCAGAATCACCTCAACCTTGTTTGGATAAACCTATCGACCTTAGACAATGTAGAGTTTTCATGCTCTTTAACTTAGTACCATGTTGCAGTTTATACGTGTGTGTGCGTTTGATTATTACTACCTTTGACCCTGACCCATTACCTAGATTACCCGATTAGACCTTTACCCCTTTTTACCCCCATTTCCCACCTTCCTCTTCATCACATTCACCTTTTATCAAACCACTCACCAATTCTTCCTTCTTCCTCATCAGTTCCTGGTTTGAGGGGATCACCTTCACCCACACATGGGGCAACCACATCTTATTTTGTCAGCGTCACTTACCAATACAAGCTACACAAAAAGGGGAAAATGTAGACACCAAAATTGGGTCACACTCCCCTTGGTCCCTCGAAAAATAACCAACTTGAACACACTCACCTAACCATGGCCCCTTTCACCCCACTCTAATATTAATTTAATTAATTTAATTAAATTAATTCATGATCTCATAATATCTATTATTTAAATATCCTAATTGAGATAATGCCCACACCCCACCTCACTCACTGTACCTACACCTCATCTAGCCACCTCACCTAAGACCTATTCTTAGTATGTTTCCATAACTAACTAAGACCTACCTAAACCCTAAAAATCAAAGCCTACATTCCCTCTAACCACATTCCCACCCATTAGAAAGGAAGCTTCCATTCTAATCCATGGAAGAAAATGAACGAGATCCAAGAAATCAAGGGATCTACCCATTTTAGTAAACCTAGGAAATCCCACCTAACCAACGTTGGTTACCTAAACCATCGCCAGTCGATCGACCAGAACCATCGTCGGTTACCATTTATTCCCCAAAACAACCTTATTTTGAGGTTGGCACATTTTTAGAGCAAGAGATGAAACCAGAGTTGCATGCAAGCAGAACTAGCATTCGTACATGCATCAGAGCATTCACAACCAGCATCAAAAGTGATCACAAAGCCATTTGCATTCATGGAAGCATCCGGGAAGCACCATCACCACATCAAACTCCATCCATCTGATCAACTTGCCATTTCCATCCAGCCATCAAGCTCATACAATAGTAAGTGTTTTATTAACCAACATTCATCCATTTTCATTTTAGTAGGTTTTGTTATATTTATTATCAGTTTCTACTCTGCATTCCCATTCTCCCACCATTTACCTTCATGAAAACTTGATCATTCCTTCACCCACACCATTAAATTTCCCATACCTGACTTTTAAAGATCTCTGAGTATATCCAAGATCTCCATAGACCTTGTCCATTTCCCTCTCCATTTCCATTTAGCCTCAGATCTGTCCTCACATCAAGATTTTAATAAGTTTCCTCTACCTCGACCATACCGATGCCGGTTACCCACAACCATCACCGGTTCACTTAAACCGACATCGGTCATACCAGTGACTGTCGGTCTCTGTGTTTTACCCTCAGACCAAGAACAGAGCCTAAAATCCCCACCAAATACCCAAAACAGCCCAGAACCAGAACCTTGACCAGTACCAGTACTCTGACAGAGACCTTGACCTTCAGATTCAATCATAGCTTAGCCTATTGTGAATGAATTTGCTTATTGTAGTCGAATGAGATACCTAAATCATTTTAACTATAGTAGGATTTCATTTATTGTTAACATTGAATTGTTTTAAATAGTGGATTGACAACCTTCTAGGGAGTATCACACTTCCTTCTATTTGATGATCTAGCATTTTACAGTTCCTCTAGCCAAAAGGAAGCTCTCATGATCATCTGTGGATCAATCATACGCGCGTTTAACTTCTATTTGGTGGTCTTGTTTTCTATTTTAGGTATTCAAAGGAACACTCTAAGAAAGGGTGACAAAACTCTATGGGGACTTGTACTTTTCACATTGAGTTATAAAGAGCTCATTTTCACCCATGTTCATGCTTTCATTCACTCTCCACAATAGTGTTCTATTGGAGAACTTTCCTCCGAGACATATGTGATGATTTACTCTCGTGATTCATTGCATATTGATTTCTCAATTGAAGACACTCCACATACACCAATTTCAACCTTTAAGTCCAACATTGCTTCATCTTAGACTTCTAAAATCTCTTCACAATAGTCTTCCCCTCCTACTTCATGTTGTGATGCCAATACATTATTGTTATACATTTCTCACATTAAGCAACCCCATTAGGACAAGTATATGCTCAACTTGAATTGTTTATTTGCATATTCCACTTGTGTTGCATTACAAGAATATGCTCTAATTAAGCCATCACACATTTTGTAGGACCCATTCATCTCTCTTGTTGAGAATGCCTTCCTTGGGACATTTGTCACTTCCACTATTTAAAAGATGTTTCATGATCCACAACTTCTTATGGATCTTTTTGTGAGAGTTATTGGCCCCCACCATATTATCTCTCTATCACATATACTATAGTGGCATTATCATTGTCTTTTGTGCACACTTTTTCCAGACCTATGTCACCTTTCAGTTTTAGACTAGATGTAGATGTTAGAGTATTGCAGCTTCTTCTTCCTTTATAGAGTAGACCGAATTTCTATGCTCCCCTTTTTCCTTCCCCCAAGGGAAAGAATATTATTCAAAAGTCAAGAGGTTTATAGTTATTATTTATATAGAGGACTTACATATTCAAAAATATTCTTAGGGGACCTTATTATCCTCACTTCTTTCTCTCTCCACTATGAGGGATGATCATTGTATATGGGTACCTCATCAGGTTGAGTTACCAGGATCCACTTCTTCTTCACCAGTTTTCTTGAGTGAGTTACCTGTCTCTATTTTTTGGGGGAGTTTTTCACACTCGGTTTTCTCCTTTTACTCTAACTTTATGAGATATTTTCATTGTACATGGATACCTCATCAGAACTTGTTATCGGGACCCAATTTCCTTTTTCTACTGCCCACCTAAGTTGTGCTTATAGGAGTGTTAGTGTAGGATATTTATTTTCCTTGTATTTGTTTATTTAATTTGAGATTTCCTACACTCATGGGATATGCTATCTCGGTTTTAATAGTTATGTTGAGTTATCTTATTAATTATGTTGAGTTATCTTACTAGTTGCATGGAGTCAACTCTACTTATAGTATCAACTAGTGAGATTTATTCACCATTGATCTAGGTGGTAGTTACACTTTCCTCCTCTTATACATGTACATCACTTGCATCATTCTATGATATAGAGAATTGAGTTGATTTGGATCCATTCTTTCCTTGTGAGTTCTTGATCATATTGCATCTTATTGTTAGTTATTTTGATTTCTACAATTTATCGTGCATTTGTTTTTCATTAGAGATCTGGAAACTCTAATACATACAAAATACATACATGCATATATATATAAGTGTATAAGATAGTAAACATACTACATTACATTTCAGTTATGACAAAATATTTCGTGAATATTAGAAGTGGATATAAAATATTTACTTTATGAGCTACAAACTCCTTCCGTCGATTGCATTGAAAACAAATTAGATAACACCAACCATTTTGCAGGACATACCCAAAGCCATGAGATCATGAATACTAACCTAGGGACCATTGAAGATTTTTACTAGTTTTGACTTCTTATGGAGTGACATAGCCCAATCTAAAAGTCAATGCCCCTTGGGAATGAATTCTTCCTATGAGAGGCCTTGCATTTTGGCATTGACATTGACCACAACCCACTTGTTTTCATGCCTTGTATGATATTATTATTCCTCTATGCATGATACAAGGCCTTAAAAACTATTTTTCTAGGGTCATAACCCTATGTTAAAACTTCTTCAATCATTATTTGATCGGATCCTTCATGCCATGTTTCCTTCCCATGAGAACAAACTATGGAAGGAACCTCCAAAGTGAATTAGATTTACTGAAGCGGCCGGTGATTCAACCTTGATAACAGGTTGACGTGACAACCAAAATTATCCATGACATCGGGATTAATATGGTCTTGTGGATGGAGAAGTCAATGAATAATGACTGGAAAATGGAAAAATAGGGCATCATCTTGTCCATCTTGGTGATTAATGATATTCTCACTATTGGAACTTGCATTTAGTCCTATTAGGTGTTTTCATTAATGAAATATTGAATGTTGTATGATGTTGTTATATGATGTTAACATCTTGGGTTCAGATGTATATTATCTACTACATTGGGATTCTATGAGGTATAATTTCTCTTCCAAGCCTATACAGATGCCTAGGAGGTGAAGCTTAATAGTGTGAGCTTTTTGGATGCTTGGGAAGCATTCTCAAGTGATTTCTAACATGTTTTGAGGGTTCTTGATCACTCACAATAGTGGCATGGTGCAGGTACATGTGGTTCACTTAGTTACAGGTGCTCATTGGGAGCGGTATGCACCTTTTGGAGGTATGAAAAAATGTTTTGGAGATATATGAGCTCATAGAAGCATGAAATTAGGTGTATCATAGCATATGAGGTATTTTTGGGTCATTTTCATAGGTTTCATGTTCAATTATTGCATTATTTAAGTTGACCCTAACTTCTACAGTGAGGATCTAACATGCAAGCATAGGTAAGTCTTAGTGACTGGAGAGTTTGAGATATGGAATTGATATTATGATGATTTGAGATGTTATAGGGATGAGTGATTATGTTATCTGAAAAATTTTAGGTGCCCATGATGAGTATATTGTCAGATATGATTGATTTTGTGAGACAGGGTGAAAAATAAGGCAAATTTCAGCTCGAAGTGCAACTTCAGATGCTCGTTGTGAATAGTATTTTTTACATGGGACCTTATGAATTTTAGGGAAGATTATATCATGATTTTATAATGTTTCAAAAAATTAATGAGTTCATTTTATTGTCATTTTTTATGAACAAATACTAATAAGGTAAAGAGGTCTAAAACCCTAGTTAGGAACGGTTGGCGAGAAAGTGAAGTATTGTGACCCAGTTTTAATTGGTTTTTAAAAATTGATGATTTATGTTGTATAGGACTCCTCAGGATTTATATAAATGTATGGTTGAGGTCATGGTCATATGTGGGCCCCACCTAAAAATAGTAGTTTCTGAAGAAGAAGGTTTTATGATAAGATGGTCCAAAGGAGTAACATGCAAAATTGATGTTACATGATGATTGGGAGTTTTTATTTATGTAAATGGATGTTTAAGATAAATTTAATGTAGGTTCATGGGGTTTTGAGGTCCAAACAGGTTGACTAGTCAAAGGGCAATTTTGGGATCTCAAATAGCAGGTCTAGTAAAATGAGCACAACTTGAGCTATAAGAGGAGTTTTGAGATGATTCAAGATATGTTGGAATTATATTCAGATATATTTCCATTGATATATGGATTTCCTTATGATAAGGTCATTTGACAAGGTTTTTAGGGTATTCTTCTGAATAGGAATAATTTTGGCAGTTCAAAACAGGATGTGTTCCAGTGAAATTTTGGTGTTATTTGAAGAATGAGATGGATTGGGTGATTCTTCCTATTATATAGAATATGGATAGGGATTAATTTTTCATCCAATGAATCCATTTAGAGGTATTTAATGTATGTAGAAATGATTTTATGAGCTAACCTTTGGAAATAGACATTTTGGCAAGTTGATTTGGTGAAGGAAAATGTAGTTGTGGTTTGAAGTGAAGAATGGTTCATGAATTATAAATTTCCTAGTAGTGTTTTAAAGGTTATTAAATTTCCATTTAGTGGTCATGTGTCATGGTTGGGTTTAGTAGAATTTATTTGGTTGTATTATGAAGTTTCGAGAATGTTGAATGGTGCAGGAAAAAATAGCTTAAAGAAGTACAAAGAGCACTGGGCCCATTAAACAAAATAATTTGATTGTTTGATATTAATTGTGACCATGTATGATGTTTAAATGTTAATTTAAACATTTGTGATGATTTATGGGTCATGACTAAGGATTGTTTTGAAGTAAGGGAATTTTTATCTTTGTGCCCATGGGGTTTTGAGCCATTTTTGGCACATGAAATGATGGTTTAGGCTAGGATGACCTACTTGGGTCACTTGTGGATGTTATGATTTGAATTTAGAATTTTTATATGATGCATGGGTTGAGCCAAAGGAGGGAAAATTTTTATTTTGAATTTTATCCTTGGAGAGGCTATAAAAGTGAAGATATGGGCATATTGTTTCTAGCTTTTGAAACCCCCTTTTATCTTATTTTGAAGAACACTTTTCTAAAAGAAAAAACATTTGGTACTAGCCCAAAACACCTGGAATATCATTCTAGGACAGCTTCTAGTTTATTTTCATGAGGAGAATTTGAGCAAGTGCAAAGTTGGTGTTGTTTCTTTGAGAGCGAGTTGGAGAAGGAGGGAAGATTTAGGTGCTTGTGTTTGGATGCTATCTTCATAGCATGTTGATGTATTTTTTTAGGTTTCTAAGGTGATTTCAGATCTGATATTGAAGTTGAAGAAATTATCATAGTTGTATATATTTCTATGTATTCATGAGACATTGATTGTCTTAAGAACACTTCATTATATCTTGTGATTCATTGTTGAAGACACTACTCTTTGTGATCTGATTTTTTTATCATATATGTGTGGATCTGATTTTTTCATATTATGTGGCTTTGAGATCATATTGTGTTCCTTTCATTTGAGTTCACTTCATTATAAAAGTATGTATGCTTTGATGTGTTCTACATGATTTTGTGTGGTTAGGGTTTGAAGCACAAGTGAATAAGTTTTATTAGGGACTGATTCACCCCCCCCCACCTCTCAGTACTTATCACCTCCAACAATTGGTATCAGAGCAGGCCCTTGGAAGTATCCTAACAAGTTAGAGGGAGATCTTTGGTGACAACATGACACCTGCAGATTTGTAAATAGCTCAAATTAATACCTTCATGTTAAGGAACACAACTATAAATGCTGAAAATCTTAACAAGTTTCTTGAATCTCATGAAGAAGTAGTTAAAGTTTTAAAATATCAACTAGAAATATGTATCAAAAGTGAGGCTGAAAAATAAGAAATAATCAAGGTTCTAACAAATCAACTTGAGGAGGCACAAACTGAGCTGAAGATCAAGAGGGAAGAAACAAAGGTTTTGAAGAAATATTTAGGTACCATGACAAGAAAAGTATTATCCTTTCAAGGGAGTTCAAAATATAAGTAAGATGTTGGAAAATCAAAAGGCCTATGGTGATAGGACATGCCTAGGATTCAATGAGGATTCATCCAAGAAGAATGAAGAAGAATCAAGTCAAGGATCAAATGAAAGCAAGAAGCCAAGCAAGGAAGAGAGATCAAGGTTTCCACCTCCTAGAAGATCACCTATTAGGAAGCCAAGTGCATATAGGTATGGTGTTTTTCATGGTAATTGTTATAAATGTGGTGCTTATGGACATAGGGCTAGTTTTTTTAGTCCTAAGGTTGAAAAGAAGGATGATGGCAAAGGAAAGGAACATTGTGAAGAAAATAAGGAAGAAGAATTCAAGACAAGAAGAAGAAAAAGTAGGTCAAAGATATGGAGCTGAATGTTATCATTGTCATGAGAGAGGACATCTTGCAAAATATTACAAAAATGGGCCATCAAACACAAGAAGGTATGTAATCAAGTTTAATGGTTATTGTTATGCTTGCAATGGATATGGACATAGGGCTTATGAGTGTAAAAGAAGACATATGGAATGCTTCAGGTGCCACAAGACAGGGCACATTACAAGGTTTTGTAATTTATGTTAGTTGAATAAAAATCCTAAATTACCTAATCCACAAGTTCAAGCATACAAAAGAAGGATGGAACTATTCAAAGTGCTAAAGAATATTCTAAGGATGTGACTTAGCTAAAGGAGGGATCAGTAACAACAAATGTGGAATCGGATAAAGAGGAAACAATCAAGGTCAATAAGAGGGATTGAGACCTACTTATGTCTCTCATCAAGCTCATCCATGGTGATATATGCCTCTATTAGGCTTCATATAGGTGTATAGGTGAAAAGAAGAATGGGAGTGAGGGGAATTGTCTTTGTCGGTGTGTGTTTTCTTCTTGCTGATAAGGTATGTCATTGATGTATGTAAGTGGGTTGTAATGTTTATATTTGGTATTTCTTGTGTAAGAAGTCACTTTCTCAGCTCTATGGTCATTGAATGTAAAATTATAAATCCCTTAAGGTATGTGTTTACATCATTATGATGTGTGGTCATTCTGAGATGTTTGTGAATGTTCATAAGTTCTCTTGATGTGTTATAAGGAGTGTAAGTTGTTTTGAACTCCTCAAGAGTGTGTTCATTGTCTTGGTGCCATTTTTTGACAATATTGAGTGTGTGTGTGTGTGTGTGTGTGTGTGTGTGTGTGTGTGTGTGTGTGTGTGTGTGTGTGTGTGTGTGTTTCGTGGAGAACATAGTTTCAGGTTTGTGTCTTACTGATATCTCAAGGTATTTCATGAGTTGTATTGACAAAGTATAGGGTATGTTTATTAGTCAAAATGTGTATAATACCATAAAGGGTATCCTTTGTGTCTAGAATCTAATATGATAATGTGATGTGTAAAGATTTGTTTTCATACTTGTCATGTTGATTCAAGAGGACTGTGTATAGTAAATTAAAGCCTCATTACATAATATGCCTTTTGATCCCCTTCAAATAAAATATGAAGATGTGTTTGAACCTTCAAGTCATATTTTGTGCTCTTGTAAGTTAGTTTCTTATTTGATTCAACTGGTTTGTCATGAGTTGGAGAAGCAAGTATCATAAATGTCTATGAGTCCATGTATGCACTATGTCTTGACCAATATGTCTTCATATGTCGAAGAAGCTTGTATCCTCAATAGTATGTTTTGGTCTAGTCACTAAAGAAGCATCGTAGAGTCTGTTAATGTTCTATAAGCCATAAATTGGGTTGTTCCTCGATCCACAAGAAGTATCTCAGTATGTAGAGTATTCATGAATTCAAAAGGGTTCAAGATATAAAATGAAGATTGTATCAACGTTTGAAGTTTTATTTCAAGGTTTCTAAGACATATAATGAGAGAATGGGAAAAAAATAGTGTGCTACTGATAAAGGAAAGGTTAAAGAGTTCTCAAAGGCATCATGTATAATCTATGACATTCCTTTATCTTCATATAAATGAATTCTAGAGGCTTATCAAGGGATAAGGAGTTAAAACAAGATATAAATACATTGTGGTAGAAAGAAGAGCTCATATTATTGCAAAGACATTGATTAACTATGATAAAAGGTCATAGGAAAAGAGTGGTGATAAGGACTTGAAAGAAACTCTTGAAGACTCTCATGGATATGCTATGCATTGGAAAATGGATTTACTACGGTGTATGTGATATCATGATCAAAATCATAAGGTAAATGCTATATATGTGTTGCTTTAGGACAATACAAATATGTGGAAATGTGTAATGATGGTGTGATCAAGGGTTTGAGCCTAAAACCATGTTAGTTGATCTAAGAGTACCTATATTCATTCAAGAATGAATCATTGGTCTCAAGAAAAATAAGTGAGTCTGAGTTGAAGAACATCTATGACAACAAGATGAGCTTTAAAAGGCTTGTAATTTTAGAGATAGTGCAACTTAATAGGGTTTCTCAAAGGTGTAATGGAGAGATCTTGGAGTATTACAAAAGAAGGCTTGATATGTCAATATGTCTCGGACAAGTGTTTGAAGTGTTTACAAAGCATGATCAAATATAAGATGGAGAAGTATGCTACGGGGGTAAATACAAGCATTTTAGTCTATAGGAGAACTCATAAGGTCAAAAAGTTGTCAATATCACAACAATCTATAGGGTATATACTACAATGAAGTCAATAAGGTTGTGTCGGTATTCTTGTAGGAATTATTCAAATCATCAAAGATCAAAGCCAAATCCTTTAATCGAGTTAAGGTCAAGTTGGAAATAAGTTGATTTCTAAGAAGTATGAAGAAGAGTGCATTACAGGTGACCTAATAATGATTAGAACAAGATATTTACCAATGTGATGGAGATATAGGCAAGGTAAAGTTTGTGATAAGTCTAAGAGACTAAAAATCATGATACAGATGCAAGGTATTCATGAAACTATGAAATGGTGAATCCATGGCAAGAAATGGCACCTATAATGCTACAGTAACAAGAAGATGATTGCATCTATAGGAGTCCTTTTGTGCCTATTAGGACATAGAAGTGCACATGTTCACTCTATAATGATCATCAAGAGATATATTATGTTTGAAATTTATCCTCTTCACTATTTAAAGCTTGGTTGGTGAAATGGATTAGTAAGATTGATAGCTTAAAGTATAGCACAATGCTATATTGTGTTTTGAAATTGCTTCTACATGTAAGAAAATGAATTGCTATAGGATGATTTAGTGAATCTCGGGTATACTCGTGTTGCAAGAGGTTTTTTCCTATTCAAAATGAATCTAAAATATCAAAACAGGGGTATTAGAAGTTATTTAAATGTGAAATGACAGTGATAATTAGTTTTTATTGAATTATTGTGGAAGACAATCAGAACACATTCATGGCTTGTTGATCATGGAAACTTCAAAGTTGCTTCATTGAAAGGTATGAATGAATTAGGTGTAAGTCTTTACTCATAGTGCAAAATGGATGGTCATCAAAGACACAGTAGAGGTGAGGTTATCTTCATTTAATGAATTCTGATTCATCTAGAGTCAGTAGACATGTTTGTATTGCTCAAAGCATTAACAAGTTATATGAGTGTGACAAGGAATTTGTGTCTCAGTCAACAATTCATGAGTAGAGATTGTAAGAGGTATGTGTTATTGGAAAAAACAATATGTTTTCTATTTAGGATCTAAATATAAAATCATGATCTGACGATGAGTCCAACATATACTCCTATTGTGCTTACAAAGTGTTTCTCATGTGCATATAGCTATGTATGAGTCTAAAAACGTCAAGGGGAGCTTGATTAAGCATTCTAGAAAGTGATGATGGTATTTCCAAGGAAAATGTGATATGTTATGGAAGTCTATTTATTTTTTCAGATGGTTTTGTCTCTTAAATGTAATATGATAGTCTAATATGTCTGTAAGAGACTGGAATGGAGCTTTAGGAAAGTGACATGTTGCTCAAGTTGATTTCTAGTCATGCTAGCAGGGGTATGTTTCTTATTCTTGAGTCTCTCTACTAGGGATAGTGTTATTTAATATAGTGGGAGTGATATTTTGCTAAATATGAGCTGAGTGAAGATGGGGAGAGCTTCAAAGTTGGTCCTAAATACACTAAAAGGACTATTCAATTTTCCTAATCATAGTGAGGTATGAAGAAGCAAGTTAGTGCACTATTATGCTAAATCTGTACCTAGCCATGATTATGAATGGTTAAGAAAGGTGGTATGATAGTTTGATATGCTTGAAATGAAATTGTTGGCATGTTCATGATGATTATGGTTCAGTCCATGCTCAGCTACAGTGTTTCCACAAAGGAGGAAAATAGGGTTGAGGAGAAATAATGCCTTTTTGCATGCTTATGAGGTGGATTATGAAGTTCTATCCCCAAAGAAGGTGAGCCTATGATTTTTCATGATTTACTGATGATGTTCATATGATGGATGTAATTGTTCTAGGGGAGAATGTTGTTTGCATGCCTAAAATAAGGCCAAGAATCAGATTTTGTGCAAAAATCAAAAGGAGGAGTCTCTTGAGACCTTTGGTTGATGTTTCTAACCAAAGTATGAAGGTATGAAGCTGAAGAAGGTGAGCTACACATATTTCCTTGTCACTAATGTAAAAAGGGGGAGAAGTTGAGGTGTTTTCCATCAATAATGCATGGGTCGAGCTAAAGGAGGGAAACTATTTGAGTTTGAATTTGAGCCTTGGAGAGGCTATAAAAATCAAGATATGGGCATATTGTTTCTAGATTTTGAAACCCCTTTATATTATTTTGAAGAACCCTTTTGCTGCAAATAAAAAACCATTGGGCCTAGCCCAAAACACCTAGAATTTAATTCTAGGACAACTTCTGGTGGAGTTTTCATGAGGATAATTTGAGAAAATGCAAATTTGGTGTTGTTTCTTTGAGAGCGTGTTGGAGAAGGAGGGAAATTTGGGTGCTTGTGATTTGGATGTTATATTCATAGCATTTTGATGTATTTTTGTAGGTTTCTAAGGTTATTTCAGATCTAATATTGAAGTTGATATATCTTTCTATGTATTCATGAGACATTGATTGTCTTGAGAACACTTCATTGTATCTTGTGATTCATTGTTGAAGACACTACTCTTTGTGATATGATTTGAGAATCTATATAAGTGTGTGGATATGATTTGATTATCAATATATGTGTCTTTGAGATCATATTGTGTTCCTTTTATTTGAGTTCACTTCATTATAAAAGGATGTATGCTTTGATGTGTTCTACATGATTTTGTGTGGCTAGGGTTTGAATCACAAGTGAATAAGTTTTATTGGGGATTGATTCACCCCCCCTCTCATTACTTGTCACCTCCAACACTTACGATGCTATAAGTCAAATTATTGATATGAAGCTCTTATCTATCCTAGATATTAAACAAAATTGTGAAAAAATCCTCTTTAGGTCCCAGTGATTGAAAATGGACTGTAATTCCTTAGAAGAAAGCTCAACTAGATTTATTTTCACCTTTTGGGATGTCATTATCGTTATCTACACTTTGCTTTGGAATACCTTAGTTAGGCTTTATTTTTCAGAAAAAAACATGTAACTCACGTTATTGGGTCGACGTTTATTTAAAACTCATCATCAAAATTAACATGTACAAGTTATTTCATTAACTCATGTCGACACACTTCAAACCTCCCTTTAGATGTTTGACATAGATGATGGATAGGGAAAATAAGCTACATGTGTGGAGGTGTACTCCCCAAACCTACCCTTCCTTGTAATCTAATAGTCTTCCGTCTAGGCCAATCATTAATGTCCTTACTCTTAATTTTAGAGAATATGATAAGGTTAGTACCTACATTAGCTAGAAAGTTGGGTGCTTTGTTACCATCTCTTAGAAACTATTGCATGTTACACTGGTACGAGATTTGGATGAGTTCAAATATTGGTTCTAATAAATAATTTAGTTGCCAATTTATTTTCTTTCTCTTCTTAATTGCATTGATTACAATGAGAGAGTATCATTCAATGATTAATGGTGGTGAATGTTTCATAAGAAATGTTCTTATCCCTTATAATATCAATGCAATAATTTAAGCTTCATTATGGGTTTTTTTGTTAATAGTACCATAATTTACCGAGGTGAATTTACCATCCGAATATCTGAGCATTTCTCTGAATCCCCCACCTTGGAGTTGCCTTTACAAGCCCCATCAAATTTTAGTTTCAAATTTCTAGGTGGGGGTGGAATCCAACAAGTTGGGACTCTATTTTTAGAGGATTATTACCAATCCCCTTCTCACCCCAATTGATGATTGGCCATTTATTTTACATTTTTTATCTTCTCTTTCCTTAAGGATTTTCCTTTTTCAAAAATTATTCACCTCAAATTCTATGGGTATTTCCACTTTGCATTATTACATATGTAATGTGGAGGGTGGAACCTAGGCTAGATTCATTTTATTAATGACACCATTCAAGATATTCCAAGAGAAATCACAATATAGAAGAAGGTGATTAGATATTTCATTATAATTTTTACGAAATGGTATATTTTTGGGCCATATCATCTATGCTTCATGAGATTGTCAAAGGTTAGGATTTTGTTAAGTCCTGCAATCCATGAAAATGTTACTACCCCAGGGAGGTTCTAGGTCTTCAATATTTTGTTGTTTGTCCATTCTTTGTACTCAACCCTATCTTCCCGAGAGAAAGCAAATTATAACCCAACTTTAATTCATAGGTGTCAAACGGTGACCCTGCCCAAATAATTGTATCCTCATTGGTTGATAGATGAATCCTTCATATCACGATATTGTAGTGAGAAGTTCACTTTGGTGCGGGGGACCTTGTAGTTGATGGAAGTATTTCTAAAGGTAGCAAAGGAATCCATAAATGATTCTTGGAATGATATAATTTACAAGTTTGCATCCCCACTACCAAATTTCCCATGTTTTCTAGAACTTGAACTTTAAATTCTACCATTAAAAATGAAATCCCAACCAACAGTCTTCTCATAAATTGATTTTCACTGTTTCCGGGATCCAAGTTAACTTTTATGTAATAATTTCTCTACGAGACACAATAAAGTTCCATATTAGAAACCCTTTTGGTGGATTAAGAATAGTAAAGATCCTTTGATTTTCCTTAGAGTCAAGGTATTTCACCTTTAGAATTCTAACCCAAAGTTTATTTGGGTTGTGTATGATTCTCAAACTCAATTTTACCATCGGGGCACAATTTTGTTTTTACAAATCAATAATGCATATTCTCTTCTTGTCATTAGGTCAAAATAATTTCTTCCATCTTATCATATGATATTTTTTTCCTTCATTAATTTACACCCATAATAATATTTTGAGGATAAATATCATGTAAATTTGGATTGCTTGAAGCACTAATTTTATCAAAGTGGCTTGACCAATAAGACTTAAACATTTGTTCTTCTAGGAATATAATTTATTTGTAATGTTTTCCAAAAGAGATTCATAATTTTTTTACCAATAGAACCCTTGAATAATGGAACTCCACAATATTTCCTAGGAGGCTTCCAAATTTGATTTGAAGAATGCTTGAGATGGTTTCTTGAACATCTAGGTTTAAAATGAGGAAAAATAATTATAATTTTAATAATTTTGTTTCTTGTCCATAGGATTTGGAATAATCATCAAGTAATCTTCTAATGGCCTTCATTTATTCGAGATTTAAATTTTATAATAGAATCACATCATACAAAAACAAGAGGTGTGACACCGATGAAGCTCTTGTGCCAATTTGAACCCCTCAAATACGCCTAATTTCATAGATTGATGGAAGGCCTTGCTGAGAGACTCCACCATTATAATGAACATGAATGGTGATAAAGGGTCACCTTGATGAATTCCTCTAGACAACTAAAAAAATCCTTCAGAAAATTATTGAAAATGAAGTTGTTGTAATGCATGATATTACCTATTTTATCCAATCTTGTTGAAATCCCATTTTCCTAAGAATTTTCTCTAGGAAGGTACAATTTACCTTATCATATGATTTTTATGTCTAACTTAATGATGACCCATTTTATTTTGTCCTTCACCATTAAATAGATGATTTCACAAGAAATGATAATGTCATCTAGAATCTACACCGCCATATACAAACCCACCTTGTTTATAAGACATTACCAAAGGTAGTAAGGATTTTAACCTCCTAGATATCGCTTTGGAGATGATATTTTAAATTGTTTTGCAAAAAGATATTGATCTGAAATCAATAAATAATTTGGTTTGTTCCTTCTTTGGAATCAAATTTATGAGGGTACACTTCATCTCTTTCAGAATTGTACCATATTTTTGGGCCTCATTCACCACAAATGTGACTTCTTTTTGTAGAAAATCCTAGAATTCCTTGAAGAACAATGTAGATAGACAAACAAGGCAAGGCACTTTGTCTCCCTCCATCTCAAATAGAGCCCCCTTGATTTCCTCCCTAAAGGAAATTTCTATGAGCTATTTATTTGTATCCTTTGATATGACTGTGGGAATGTTGGTAATAAATTTTCCTCTATCTTCTGGGTCGATGAATTATGTCCCTATAAAATTCGTTAGAAAAAGAACAACTTGTTTTTAGATATCCAAGGCTTATCTAAGATAAGGTCATTGTAATCCTAAATTTTTATGGTTCTATTGATGATATTCTAATCATAGTGGATGCATGAAATTTTTTATTATTTATGTCCCCTTCCTTGAGCTAGTTTCACCTTGATTTTTGTTTCAATAAGATCTCTTCCCTCAAGTAGATTTCCTCTAAGGATGTATTTTTAGTTTCCAAGATATTATCTTTGGAAACATCCTTAATGATCTCTAGGTTTATGGTTTTCGTGTCTTCTTCCATCCATTTTACTTAGATAAAAAAATTATTGAAGGAATTTTTATTCTATTCCTTCATGCACTTCTTAAAATATTTCAACTTTTCCAACAAGCATTAAGCCTCGGTGTCGATTTATTTTGGTGTTTTTATTCACCATTCTATTACCACGTCATGATATACTAGGTATCGTAGCCACATTATTTGGAACTTAAAATATCCTTTCCTTGTGGAAACATGTTTCCCAATGATTAGAAAGATGGGTGCATGGTATGATCCTAAAAGAGGAATAATATGGGAATCCAATATCCATGGTTCCCATATCCATTCTCTTGAGATGAGGAATCAATGGAGTCTAATAGATATATTACAAAATCCTCTTCTAAAATTAGTCCATATATAGCCGCCCTCTTTATGTGGGACATCAATCTAGTAGTATTCATCTACAAAATTATTTAAATCTCTCTGGAATTAGATTTTTTTCCCTTCCCTCTCTTTTCTTTCTCATTTAGTGCGGTATTGAATTCCCCTCGAAGATGTAATGCTAGCATGGCTTGGATTCCACAAAACTACCGATTTCATCCCAAGTAGTATTTTTCCTTTTAGGGTGGTGTTATCCATATTTCACCCCGTGCAAATATTGGTTAAACCACAACTCGCTAAGGAAAAAGTCGGCATTTGGGCCCTAGTAAAAGCCAAAGTGGGGAATTAGAGGAAAAGGAAAAAGATAAATTGCGGACTCAGTAGGTTTGATTTTGTTCCAATCTAGGCTGCCACGTGTCCTATATCAAAAGGGGACCCATTTTTCAAGTTGTTTTCCTACCCTCCCGTACTGCACTGATACAAACCTTAAAGGGCATATATTTTGACTCGGGGCTCTAAATATTGCAAATATCATGTTGTTGGAAAGATCTCAACCTCACCTATGCCATGGAGATCTGAAACTTTAATTTTTTTGAGGAGGTTAGGTAAAGGAAGTTAGAGGAAACATCTTCAGGATTTCAATGGATCTTCTTGCCTCAAAAACTAGATCAGATTTTATCTGTTTTTTCATTTCCTCTTCCTTCAAGGTTCCGAACCAGGGATCGATGTATTAAAGACATATTTGGGGGTAGATTTTATCATACACATTAACATAAGTGGTTGAGTTCGACTGCTTTTCCCGCTTCTCTCTCTCCTTCTTATTTTAGGTTGAGTCTATAAATATGGGGACATGATTCATTGTAAAGGGTTGGATATTCTTTGTTTTACAGGCTCCCTTCTCCTCTTAGCAAAGAGATTTGTGGGGTTCAGGTCTTCCATCAAAAATTACATTACGTTTCTTCCTCTTGGCTACTTTGTAATGGACTGTATCAATCTATAGAGCAATAAAACATGTCTGTGATCAATTTTAGATCCTTTCTTGTCTCTTTTGCTTTCATTTGGTCTCCCATTATATATTTGGCTATATGTGCTTGTTTATTGTATGCATTTTGTTGGTTTGTGTCTATTAGCAAAATAAGTGTTCATCATTCCTTTGGTGCATCACCTCGTAGTTTAGCTTTGTTTTAATTTCTGTATTCCTTTTATCCCTATCTCCTTGGTAAAGTTTAGATTAGGATTAAGAATAGATCCTCTGCAAGTTTCTACGTATGCACCTAAATAGAGGAATAAGGAACCAACCTTCAATCTAGAGAGATCTTTCCCATTTTGTAAGGTCCCACACCTTGGGGAAAGTTCAATGTTACACAATCACACCAAATGACTCTACCTTAGAAAAGTAGACCTATAGAACTCATTTGGGGGTGTTGTGATTTCACACTAATAGTTTTGGCACACGCCGCTAGGACTAAGAAGTATCCATCTTATTACAGTAGGGATTGAAGTACACTTGCTGTGATTCTAGCTTTTAAGAAGCCTTAAAATTATACATTTGGTGACTCCAAAAGAAACAAATCTATTGGTTCCAGCAGCCCAAGCTTGGGAGATTCATGAGAAAAACCCAGTCTAGAGCAAGGAAAGAAGGTATATTTGAATACTTGCGTCTATCCCCATGCAGAGAAAGGAGAGGGAGAAGAGTTTAGAGGTCTCCATCACCAAAAAAGTAGAACCTTATCAACACCTCCACCTGCAAGGCCTTTCTTTCAATCTGCAAGGATTCTTAGGCCAATCAAAATGGCACAACCAAATCCATATGTCAACTTCACTAGCAGTAGTCCACTCACCTTGAATGCACAAAACCTAGTTCCAATTGCAGCATTAAAGAGCATCTCATATTTCACTAGAGAAAATCAAACTTCTCCTGGTGACCATGTCTAAGATATTGCAAATGTCTGTACAATCCACGAGATCCATGAAATAGACATTCAGTTAAACTACTCACCTCTTCATTCAAAGGGAAAGATTCACAATGGTTCAGAGTCTTGAAGCGAGCTCTATCCGTAATCGGAACCAGCCATGCACAACTCTTCACAATCAGTTTGGGCAAAAAGGTGATAACTTGTCTTTGTTGGAGCAACTAACAACAATCAAGAGAGCCCCGAACGAGTAATTGACATACTTTAACCTCATATTCCAGTGAACCTGGGATAGAATTCCAACAGCATTAAAGCCCACTTATGAAGGTGCCTTCTTGTACTTTCTTAGGTCTTTAAATTTTGATATTTCCTTGATGATTCGATCAATGGGGGCACCACATTACTCGCATCCTATAGCCTTTCCATAGGGGCTGAGAACCATTTGATTCAAGCTAGAAAAATCACTCCTAGGCCATCTATGCCTCTGTACCATTGGAGTTAAGAAGCCCATATACTAGCCAAGTGCCTACATTAGCTCCTATACCCACCCCTAGGAGCCAAAGCTTAGTAAAGCTTCCACTTCATCATCTAATACCTCTAAAGATCTTCAGAAGTGACGAAGCAACTTGAGAACTTTGGTAATGAGCTAGTGACCATCAAAAGACAACAAGATCGAGTTTTAGGCCATACCATCCCTAGGTTCAATATCAAGCTAGACCCCGAAGATCAACGAGAATAGGCCACCACCTCAAATTATAAACTAAAGCTAGAACCAAGGACAATCACAAGCTGCTAGACCTTTAAGTATGTATGATCCTAACACAACTTCAACATCAAGAGCATTGGTCCTAGCATAGAACAATATGGCACATGAATATGATTGGTGTTTTCCATGCGATCAGCTACATAACCAATCAATGTGTTTTAATGGTGATCTAAATCAATCCTTGATGGTGTAAACCAAAGTGTGGTGATACAAGAACCTAGCCAAGAGGAAGATCATCAAACAAGGATCTCAATAAGGTAGAGCCTCAAATGAGACTATGCTTGTCGGTTGGCGGTCTCAAGAATTCGTGGATGAATCACTCCCTCCTCAAGGTGTGGCATCCAACACATGGTCCAAAAGGAGAAATATTGGAGAAGGCCAACCACTAAACTCAGGTGACCCTCAACCTTCCATCGCTCCACAAGGTCTTGGCACTCCAAGTACAACTCCCAACATGATGAACCAATCCAGACCACCTTCCAAACCCAGTCAGGCACCGGTTGTAACAACCCATGTACAAGAAAAAAATGTGTCTGGGAAGGGGCAGAAAAAAGATAGCTCATTCAATATTATTGAGCAAATGAAAAGGACAAGTGTGAACATTTCACTATGGGAGTCACTGGCCATTCCAGGGTAGAGGGATATGTTGCAGACTACCATGTAGAATTGGTCAAGTTCAAATCAACCCCCTAACCAGCAAGAAAGAGTGTTTGCCAATGCAGTTCAATGTAGGAGGAACCATGGAGAACAACAAGGTAAAAACCTAAGACCTCCTCCCTTCTATGTCTCACTGATTATTGAGACAAATTAGTGCATAATTGTATGATTGATTCTAGGGCCAGTAGTTTTGTGATGCCCAAACAAATAGCTGATCAGTTGGGTCTCCAATATGAGGTCATCTCTAAAGGAGTAGTCCAATTAGATGGGACAATTACATACATGACGGGACAACAAAGACCACAGTGGGAATTATCAACGATCTGAGCCTCATCTACATGCTTTCCCTAATGTGACTGTTTTGTAAAATGTGTCAATCATAGATTTGCCACCAAATTTTTCTTTGTGTCTATCCAGAGACTTCACTACCAAATTTGGAGGCTACCTGTCTGTTGATTGGTCACATATGCTCTTTAGGACAAGGTATGGGGTGAATGCCATAATCAGATCTAAACCTATTACTGATTATCATATTAAATCCTATGTGCCTAGCCCAATCAATGCCAATTGCTCAGCTTTTGATCAAGAAGACCTCCTAAATACTAATGAAATAGATACCAAGGTGGGATGTATCCCAGACATAACCCTAGATGAGCGGGCCAACAAAAACATTCGTTTGACCCTATAAGGAGATGGAGGAATCAATCTGGTGTCTACTATATACATGAAGAGAATCATCCTCTTCTGACCTAATCAAGCTAGAATACAAGGATGACAATGAGGTATGGCAATTGTTCTTTGATGGCTCAAGGAGTAGACAAGGAGCTGGAGGAGGATCCATGATTGTGTCCCCTAGAGGTATGTGATAATATTCAGCCTTCAAATTCTAGTTTTCTTGCTCAAATAACATTGTTGAATATGAGGCTTTAGTCTAAGGTATTCATTAGGCAAGGAAGTTGGGAATCAAGAACTTGCAGGTATTTGGTGACACTGAACTGGTTGCCAATCAGGTCAGAGGACTTAATGCTATAAAAAATGACCTACTAAAAACTATAAGAGTAGGATATGGGATCTCATGGAGGATTTCAAGGCCTTCAGTATTGTGTCCATACCCAAGAAGGAGAATGAAGATGCTTGATAGACTTTCGCGGTTGGAGAAACATTTGATGTGGTTGAAACCATCAAAAGAGGTAGAGAACAACCACATATCCATGTGATTCTAAGGCTAGCAGTGCCAGATAATAATATATGCTGGCAGGTGTTTGAGAATTATCAATAGATCATTAACTTTCTACAAGAAGAAGCTGAATTCTCAGCTATAAACCGAGTAGAAAGCAACAATGACAGAATCGAAAGTATAGTGCATACAAACAAGCTTCCCAAAGGATTAGTGACACTGGAATCTATTTTCAATCCTAATGATTAGTTCAGAAAGGAGAAGGCTAATATGCAGATCAAAGGAGAAGATTTAAAGTCAATCCCAATTGGAGAAGACAAAACACTTCAAATAGGCAAAGTGGCCACCAAGCAAGAAAGGTATGAATTCATGTAACTTTGCCAAGAATTTCTTTATGTGTTTTCTTGGAGTTATGAAGACCTAAGAGGGTTCAACCCAAAACTACCACAACACACAATCAAACTGGATCCAACTACTCAGCCCATCGGGCGTAAGAAGAGACCAGTCAACCCACATATCGAGCCTCGATGAAGAAGGAGCTAAATAAGCTGATAGAGGAAAGCATCATATTTCCAATTAAAAACTCAAGTTCGGTTGTAAATCTGGTCCTAGTCAGAAAGAAAAATGGAGAAATCAGGCTATGTGTTGACTTCAGGGATTTGAATAAAGCCTCCCTCAAAGATCACTACCCACTCCCTTCAATGGAGAAGATCTTGCAAGTAGTGTCTAGGTCAAAAAGGTTCTCCCTCCTAGATGGCTACTCAAGGTACAACCAAATCATGGTGAAAGAAAATGATCAATTCAAAACATCTTTCACCACCAAATGGGGCACACGTATGCATAAAAGAAAATGCCATTTGGATTTTCCAACACCGAGCCAATTTTAAAGGGAAATGGATATGGAATTCAAGGGGATGATCAAAAAAATAGTGTTGATCTATCTAGATGACATTACAATGTTTTCCAAAAATGCAACAGATCATCTCTTCCACCTAAGGCAGGTGTTCCAATGATGCAGGAGTTTTGGGGTGTCACTGAACCCCAAAAATACATATTCTTGGCCCATGAAGGAAATATTCTAGGCCATATCATATCAAAGTAAGGATTGGCAATTGACCCGAAAAATTTCAAGCAATAAGAGCATTGCCATTGCCAAGTCACAAGAAGACTCTTCAAAGCTTCTTAGGAAAAATCAATTTTTCCACAGATTTGTTCCAAACTTTGATGCCCTTGTTAAGCAAATAACGTTGATGTTGAAGAAGATCTTAACATTCAAGTGGATAGCTAAAGGAAAAGCAAGTTTTGAGGCTATCAAAGAAGCCATATCACAAGCCCCAACTCTTGTGAACCCAGATTTTTCCAAACACTTCATACTTATGCCTTTAGCGGGTAGTGACACAATTTCTGCAATCCTGGTGCAACATAACAAAGAGAGTACAGAACAACCAATTGCTTTCTTCAGCCAGAGTCTGGAAGATTATGAGGTGAGGTAATCCTTCATTGAGAAGCGAGTCTTGGTAGTAATCAGAGGATTGGAGAATTTTAAGCATTTGGTTTCAAATAATAAAATCCAACCAACTATTGGTCTCCCATGTAGGAGTTAAAGAATTCCTTCTCAACAAGGACCTAAATGAGAAGCGTGCAAGATGGATCACTCATGTCATAGAATATGACATTGAGATCAAAGTCACCAAGCTGGTCCATGGGAAGGGGTTGTGTGAACAACTAGCCCAGTCAATAAGATGAAACAAACAGTTTAAAGGAGGTTATTCTTGTTATACAAGATGACCAAGAAGAAGGGAGAGATGATGTACCTGCTCCTTGTTGGACCCAAGATATGGTGCACTTCCTTCGAATAGGAATGTGTCCTCATGGGATGAGTACAGAAAAAATAAGGCATTTCAGGCTACAGGCCATCCCATATGTTCTTATTGATGGTGTCTTGTTCAAGAGGGACATCAATGGTATTCTACTGAGATACATTGAGATAGATCAGATGGAGAGAGTGCTACAAGAATTCCATGTTGAAGTAGTTGGAGGCCATTTTTCTCCAATAGTGACATCACTCAAAATCATGAAAGTGGGATATTATTGGCCCGAGTGTTTAGGGACTCTACAGGTGGATCAAAAGGTGCGAGAATTTTGCATTCTTCAAAGACAAGGAAAGGTTAGCAATACTTCCATTGCACCCAATCTCATTCTACCAACCTTTCATGCAATGGCAATTGGAATTCACTAGAATCATCAATCCAAACTCAAGCCAAGGTCACAAATGGATCTTGATAGTGACAAATTATTTCACCAAATGGATTGAGGCAGTGGCACTCAAGGAAGCAAATGAGTCTAGTATCCTAGATTTATATGAAGGGATAATGACCAGATTTGGAGTGCCAGCCACCATCATATCAGACAATGCATTAGCATTCATAGGTTCCAAGATCATAGGATGGGATGTTAAGAATGGGACTTATTTGAGTACTTCATCAAACTATTACCCTCAAGGTAATGGCCAAGTTGAGTCCACAAACAAAAACCTGCTAAAGATCATCAAAAGACCTAGCACACAAAGCTCAAAATGGCCTTATGGGCTAATAGAATAACACCCAAGAGATCTATAGGCAGCTCTCCATTCAAGCTCATCTATGGGAAAGAGGCAGTGTTTCCTATATCACTTGAGTTACCAGCATTGGAGCTCATGAAGCAACTAGAGATGTCTGAATTTGGACCAATGGAGACCAGGTATGTGGAGCTGATAGAATTAGAAGAAGCCAGAGAGCATGCTCTCAAGCAATAGAGAAGAATCAAAGCTTCGACCAAGAAATACTTTGACAAGAAGGAAAAAGTAAGGACCTTTAAAGAAGGAGACCTAGTTTTGAAATGGGATGCAGATCAAGCAAAACCAGGAAGGCATTCCAAATTTGATGCCATCTGGAGTGGCCCCTATATGATCACAAGATGCAAAAGTAGTAATGCTTTCCAATTGTCTACATTGGAGGGTGAAGAGTTACAGATTCTAGTAAATGGGATCTATCTTAAGCACTGCTACTAAAAGGGGAGTTCTCACCATGTACATATTATTTTAGTTTTCTCTTTCCTTTAAGTGCTTATGCACATTGTCTTGTTGTAGTGTAGATTGCTTTTCTCCTAAGTTCTTTGCATGCTCTGCATGTTCCATTTGGAGCATGTATGATTTCAAATTTTGTATATAGTGTGGTGTTGTTTTGTGGCTTTTGTGTAGTCCATTCAGAGAGACAGATGAATCCCTAGGTTAAAACAATTTTCTACTCTCAGAAACCTTCATTTCAAGATTTCTTATGAAAATTGGGAGTGCAAGCAGCCGGGCTCATGAATCAGAGGAAAAATTAGTATCAGACCATCTTTCTCAACTCCATGCCCAACGGATACAACAAGGTAATTGGTCTTTTCATCTAGCAGGCAAATACCCCTGTGAGTCACCAAATTGTTATCCATATTTCACCCCGTGCCAAATATTGGATCAACCACAACTCCGCCTGAGGAAAAATTCAACATTTGGGCCCGAGTCAAAGCCAAAGCGGAAATCAAAGGAAAGGGCAAAAGATAAATTACGGACCCGTAGGCTCGATTTTTTCTAATCTGCTACCACATGTCTCATATCAAAAGGGGACCCATTTTTCAAGTTGTTTTCTTGCCCTCTATACGAACCCGATACAAACCTTGAAGGGGCATATATTTCAACTCAGGGCTCAAAATATTACAAATCCAATGCCATTGGAAAGATCTCGGCCTCACCTATGCCATGGAGGTCTGAAACTTTAATTTTTTGCGGAGGTTAGGTAAAGGAAATTGGAGGAAACGTATTCATGCTTTTAATGCAGGATCTTCTTGCTTCAACAACCATATCGATTTGATCTGTTTTGACATTTCCTCTTCCTTCAAGGCACCATAAAGATGGATTTAGGGAAGATTTTATTAGAAACATTAACACCGAATGGTTAAGTTCCGACCTGATTTTCCCACTTCTCTCTCTCCTTCTTCTTTCAGGTTGAGTCTATAAATACGGGGGCATGATTCATTGTAAAGGGTTGGATATTCTTTGTTTTGTAGGATCCCTTCTCCTCTTAAGCAAAGGATTTGTGGGGTTCAGGCCTTCCATCAAAAATTACATTACATTTCTACCTCTTTGCTACTTTGTAATGGACTGTATCAATCTACAAAGCAATAAAACATGTCTATGATCGATTTTAGATCCTTTCTTGTCTCTTTTGATTTCATGTGGTCTCCCAATTATATATCTGCTATCTCTGTGCTTTGTTTATTGTATGTATTTTTTGGTTTGCGTCTATTAGAAAAATAAGTGTTCATCATTCCTTGGTGCATCACCTCGTAGTTTATCTTTGTTTTAATCTTTATATTCATTCTATCCATGTCTACTTGGTAAATTTTAGATTAGGATTAAGAACAATCCTCTGCAAGTTTCTATGTATGCACCTAAATAGAGGAATAAGGAACTAGCCTTCAACTGAGAGCTTTCCCATTTTGCGAGGTCCCGCCTTGGGAAAGTTCAATGTTACTCAATCACACCAAATGACTATTCCTTATAAAATTAGACTGTGGAACTCATTTGGGGGTGTTGTGATTTCGTGCTAATAGGTGGTTAGGGCCATATATGTTATAAAGTCTGAAGTTGATATCCTCACTTGTTTACTTTACTTTGTAAACCTTTTAGTTACAAGTTGAATAGATATTTTTCAATGAACATGAATTATTGTTCCAAAATGTTCCAAGACTTCTTGAGGCTCCGAAGGAGTCGTAGTAAGACGAGTTCCATAATGGCCAGCTCTAGAGAACAAAAGCATTGAAATAATCTTCTCATCATCTTAGTTTCTTAGAATAAAATAATATCTACGCCATATCTAGGTATATTTTTTTCTCATCCATCCTTTGTTTTTTAGGGGCATTTAAGCCCCTAACATTCTGATATATGAGTTTCATTTGTTCTTGGGAGGCCCCCCTCCTTAAAAAATATTACTTAATAGTTTTCTAATCTTTGCAACCAACCTCCTCCGTCAATATTTTATATCTAGTTATACTTGAGCTTCCCCTTTTGCTACTCTTACCTATTGATAATTTGATTTCATAATCCAGCATCTAAAGGATACCAAGAATCTAATTTCCATTTGGCTCAAAATTACTTTCAAAATTGTTTTTCTCACTAGAGCGTGACTCAACAATTTCACCTTGAGTTACTACCACGTGCTCAAATATTTATGGATCACTATTGAACATTTTTTTCAACAAGATAATTAGATGGGGAAGAGTCATGACTATAGATGTTTTATGTATTCAAAAATAATTAAAATCTTTTAGTTGTGTTTTCCTAGAAAATGAAGACGTTTGGATTGGAAATTTCTCAACCACCAAATTGGTATCAATCATAGAATACATGTGTACCAATGGTTTAGGAGGGGGATAGGATGGGGAAATAGTAGGGGAGGGAAATAGGTATGAATGGGATAAGGCTTAGGGAAGGGAGAGGGAGTGGAGGATAAGGGAGGAAGAAGGAAGAAGGAGAATAGAAATTTTTTTTTGAGGCCAAGCTCTAAGGGTTTGATTAAACTAAAATGGAAAGATATTATTTTAATCTAGATGCTATAAGAGTAGTAAATAACTGAATAAATGAAACAATACTCAACCAATATAAGTAATGAAATATAGAAACCCTAATGTGCAAAGAGATTTGGAATAGCCTTAACTAATTTGTATATGTCATAGGATTGTGTCGCAGTGGAGACCGAATGAATAGGAGGAGGAAACAATCACACAT